>VWZI01016809.1:865-17764 GCA_013396835.1 Psilopogon haemacephalus | reverse complement strand
AGAAGAGAGCAGCTTACATAAGGGTTTTAAAAAATACATGGAGCAGGCTGGATATGAAGCACCAGCAGCTGGGAACAGCAGAGGAAGAAGGGCAGTGGGAGGGAGTGGTAATGGGGACCCACTCCAGGCTGTAAGTGCAAGGTCTGCTCTTGGCCTCTCTGCTTTCAAACACTGCAGCTTCCTTTGAAGGGAAGGATGTGCCCAAATTATCCCCTTGGGTTGCTTTCTACCCACGGGATGGGGACAGCACTGGAGGAAATCGTAGAATTAAAGGATGGGTTGGGTTGGAAGGGACCTCAAAATCACCTGCTGTAGGTTCTGCTATGAAGCACTAGCAGCTGGGAGCAGCAGAGGCAGAAGGGCAATGGGAGGGATTTGTAATGGGATTTGTGCTGGGGACCCACTCTTGGGTTGTAGGTGCAAAGTCTGATCTTGGCCTCTCTGCTTTCAAATGCTGCAGCTTCTTTTGAAGGGAAGGGTGTGCCCAAGCTTCTCCTCTTGTGTTGTTGGTCTATTCTATTCTGTTCTGTTCTGTTCTATTCTATTCTATTCTATTCTATTCCACTCCACTCCTTTCCATTCCATTCCATTCCATTCCATTCTACTCTATTCAAGCCAGGTTGGAAGAGACCTCCAAGCTTCTCCAGTCCAGCCTATCCCCCAGCCCTATCCAATGTCTCTAAGTCCTCCATCCAAGCTTTGCTTGGCTGCAGCTGACCAGGCAGCAAATTAACAGCGATTTCATTACCTAATCATTTATATCTGATGCCTGTGTGTTTGGGTAAGACATCTTCATTAATAGAAGATGGCCTCTGTCCACTGACTGTTTGCATTCCTGGCTCCCCAGGGCCTCCACATGCTGCTTCCCTTCTCAATGACCTTCATAAAAGAGAGAAAAGTGCTCCTGCTCCTGCTTCCCCTCCATCTTTATAATGAATTTGGTTCCCATCTGCCTTGTGAGTGTTTAGCCCCCTGGATGCAAACCCTCCAGTTTCCCTCTGCACTGGGGGTGTAAATCAAAGGGAGGATATTCTGCCCCTGTGCTCAGCACTGCTCAGGCCACACCTTGAGTGCTGTGTCCAGTTCTGGGGCCCTCAATTCAAGATGCTGAGGTGCTGGAAGATGTGCACTGGTCAGACCACACCTTGAGTGCTGTGTCCAGTTCTGGGACCCTCAATTCAAGATGCTGAGGTGCTGGAAGATGTGCACTGGTCAGACCACACCTTGAGTGCTGTGTCCAGTTCTGGGACCCTCAATTCAAGATGCTGAGGTGCTGGAAGATATGCACTGGTCAGACCACACCTTGAGTGCTGTGTCCAGTTCTGGGACCCTCAATTCAAGATGCTGAGGTGCTGGAAGATGTGCACTGGTCAGACCACACCTTGAGTGCTGTGTCCAGTTCTGGGACCCTCAATTCAAGATGCTGAGGTGCTGGAAGATGTGCACTGGTCAGACCACACCTTGAGTGCTGTGTCCAGTTCTGGGACCCTCAATTCAAGATGCTGAGGTGCTGGAAGATGTGCACTGGTCAGACCACACCTTGAGTGCTGTGTCCAGTTCTGGGACCCTCAATTCAAGATGCTGAGGTGCTGGAAGATGTGCACTGGTCAGACCACACCTTGAGTGCTGTGTCCAGTTCTGGGACCTGCAAGGCACAACAGGATGCCTCCTGCCCTGCCCTGTGAGAGAGTGAGGAGAAAAGCTTGTGCCTGACTTTGGCTTGCTCTCCCCAAGATCTCTGGTGCTCTGCTTCTGCTCTCAGCCAGCCTGATGCTCCCTTCTGCAGTTATATCTGTCCTCGTGCGGGGACAGTTGCAGCAACAGAGAGACCTGCTTGGCTTCTCAGGATGCCTGAGACTAAGCTTCTTTGAGGTTGTTCTTAGCTGAGGAAAACAAAGGCTCATTAAATCCATTTCTTTTTTTGAGCTCTGGGGATGTGGAGAGGTGACATCAGCGATGTGACTCACAGAGCACCAGCAGAAAAGCAGCAGCCAGGAGGGCAGGTTGGACCTTTGTGCTGCTGGCACAGAGGAGGTGGCACCCTGCAGCCTTTGCAGGTGTCTGGAGGCACAGGGACCATGCCAGGGGGAGCAGACACCCACCCCCATCTCCTTGGTGCCCTGCTCCCACCCGAGCAGCCTGGGGAAAAGCTCTGCTGTAGGTGCAGGAGCTGGTAGGGATTCACCTGCTGTGATGAGGCTGAGTTCATACTGGCACTGTTTTCATCACTCTGTGACCACTGCCAGTTGGTGGAGCCCTCATCTCTGGAGGGGTTTCAAAGCCCTGCAGATGCAGTGCTGAGGACATGGTTCAGTGGTGACCTGGCAGTGCTGGGTTAATCGTTGGCCTCAAAGGCCTCCTGCAACCCAAACTGTAACACGATTCTGTGATTCTAAGCTTGAGTCTATCTCCAGGTGATGAACCATCCCAGGTCTGTTGCCACCCCTCTCCTTGCATGCAGCAGGGATGGCACTGCTGACTCTGGGCACTGGTGATGGCCTCTTCTGTTGCCCAAGATAAATACCCAGCCCAGCCTGGAGAGAGCTGGTAGAGAAAGAGCTCAGGTTTACAGCCCTCAGCCATCCGTGGACAGCATAATCCAAGCTCTCTGTGCTCTGGGGGCCTCCATCCTACCTGCTGGTTGCAGCCTGATCTAGGGTTGGGTGTCCCTGCCCATGGGGTCCCTTGTGGTCCTTGGGGGAACCCTTGTGGTCCCTTCCAACCCTGACTGATTCTGTGATTCATAGCTGTCTGTAGGCAAGGGCTAAACTTCGTGGTGGTTTCCTTGTTGTGCATCAGGTAGGGGCACCAAGCTTAGGTGGGAATTCCATCACCAGGGAAGAGCAAAGCCTCCACGGAGTGCCAGGCAGGGGCAAGTTGTCCCTCTCCTCATCCTCTCTCTCTGATTGATTTGCAGAGCAGTGTCAGCCAGTCGAGTGTCTCCATTTCCTACTGCTGGAGGGTTGCAATGAAAGCCTCTCCTGGAGAGAGGAGGATGCTCAAGAGCACCACAGCAGCAGCAGCAGCTGTGCCAACTGGCACAGGGCATGGTAATGAGGGCTGGAGAGCCAGGCCAGCTGTCAATGTGCCCTGGCCTCACTCAGCTGCTGAGGCTCTTCTTGCCCTGTGCTGCCTGAAGGATCCTTTTGGTGCCAGAGGTACCCTTATGGTCCCAGAAGGATCTTTATGGTCCCAAAACGACCCTTATGGTCCCAGAAGGAGCTTTTTGGTTCCAAAAGGACCCTTATGGTCCCAGAATAACATTTATGCTCCCAGAAGGATTTTTATGGACCCAGAAGGATCTTTATGGTCCCAGAATGACATTTATGGTCCCAGAAGGATCTTTATGGTCCCAGGACCACATCCTCCAGAGATGAAACCTATCAACCTCACTGCACAACAGCCCTGGGTAAATCTTGTGCTGTCCCCTCCATATATCCCTCCCTGCCTCCGGGAGGAGTGATTTGCTCAGGTAGCATGGAAGGAAAGATGTAAACATCTGTGCAGAGCCACAGCCTCTGTAGGAAGGAGGAGCAGCTCCCAGCCACGCAGCAGCACTGCACCAGATCCTGGGCTGCAGCAGGAGCAGTGTGGGCAGCAGGGCCAGGGAGGTGATTCTGCCCCTCTGCTGTGCTCTGCTGAGAGCCCACTTGGAGTAGTGCATCCAGTGCTGGAGACCCTGGGACAAGAGGGATGTGGAAATGCGGGAGGTGTACAGAGAAGGGCCACAAGGATGCTCAGAGGGCTGCAGCAGCTCTGCTGTGAGCACAGACTGAAAGAATTGGAGTTGTTCAGGCTGGAGAAGAGGAGGCTCCCAGGTGACCTTCTTGTGGCCTTGCAGGATCTGAAGCGGGCTACAGAAAAGCTGGGGAGGGACTTTTTATGCTCTCAGGTAGTGAGAGGACTAGGGGGAATGGAGTAAAGCTGGAGGTGGGGAGTTTGAGGCTGGAGGTGAGGAGGAAGTTCCTGAGCATGAGAGTGGTGAGAGGCTGGAATGGGTTGCCCCTGCAGGGAGGTGTTTGGGGCCACATCATGTCCTGGAGGTGTTTGGGGCCAGGCTGGCAGAGGCTGTGGGCAGCCTGCTGTAGGGTAGGGTGTCCCTGGGCATGGCAGGGGGCTTGGTACTGGCAGATCCTTTTGGTCCCTTCCGACCCTGACTGATTCTGTGATTCTATGATCCTATGAATATTTAAACATGAAAAGTTCATCAGCGACCTGTTCTAGTGGGAGGTGTCCCTGCCTATGGCACAGGGGGGTCGGAACTGGCTGAGCTTTGAGGTCTCTTCCAACCTAAACCATTCTATGATTCTATGACAGATGCTGTCGGATACCAGGAGTCCTCAAGCAGAGAGCTCCCTCGGAATCTGGCATTTCAGATCAGCAGGCTTTAACTTATTGGAAACTGCAGGCGGATAACTAAATATCAAGGATGCTCTGAGTCAGAGCCGCGGCGCACCCAAGGCATCCACTTGCTCATGTGGGGGGCTTGGAGCCGGTCTGCAAATGAATAAATGAAGTGCAGAACGGCGCAGCAGCCACTTCCCAAATTTCCCATGAAATTAAAAAGCAAACCTTGGGTCGCTTCCCTTCCTTCCCCATGAATATGAAAGGTGGAGAGCGGCGCTGGGGACAGCCTTGTGCTGGCTTCCGACAGCCCCGCATGGAGCCACGCACAGCCTGGCTGCCAAGGGCAGGACTCCCTTTGTGGAGGGGGGAAAATGGAGATGGAGGAACCATAGAATCATAGAATCAGTCAGGGTTGGAAGGGACCATAAGGATCAGCCAGTTCCAACCCCCCTGCCATGTCCAGGGACACCCTACCCTAGAATCATAGGATTATAGAATCATTGAATCATAGAATCATAGAATCATAAAATCATAGAATCATAGAATCAGCCAGGGTTGGAAGGAATCACAAGGATCATCTAGTTCCAACCCCCCCTGCCATGGGCAGGGACACTCTACCCTAGAATCATAGAATCAATCAGTCAGGGTTGGAAGGGACAACAAGGCTCATCCAGTTCCAATCCCCCTGCCATGCCCAGGGACACCCTACCCTAGAGTCATAGAATAATCGAATCAGTCAGGGTTGGAAGGGACCACAAGGATCATCCAGTTCCAACTGCCCTGCCATAGGCAGGGACACCCTGACCTGAAATCATAGAATCATAGAATCACAGAACCACAGAATCATAGAATCAGTCAGGTTGGAAGGGACCACAAGGATCATCCAGTTCCAACTCCCTGCCATAGGCAGGGACACTTCCCACTAGAACAGGTCACTCCACTTCTCATCCAATCTGGTCCTGAATACCACCAGGGAGGGAGCAGCCACAACCTCCCTGGGCAACCTCTGCCAGTGTCTCACCACTCTCACTGTAAAGAACTTCTTCCTAATATCCAGTTTCAGTCTCCCCTTGTGGGAAAACCTGCTTTGGGGAGCTCTGCTTGGCTGATGGAAGGGAGAATTTGGAACTGTCTGAGCCTCTTCGCTCTGCCCTGGCAAACCAGCCTGGCTCAAAACCTGGAGCCCAAATCCTCCTGGATGAAAGGCTGGTGGCTGGCCCCTTCGCCTCTGAACCAAAGCTCCTGCTGGCACTAATTCCACTGACGTCAGCTCCCCACGTCCCCAGCAGAGAATTTGCTCCTCGGAATTATTCCCAGCAATTGTTTAGTGAATAATTCTGGATAATGAAAATGCAGAGGGGAGGAATTGGAAAGTTGCTCCGCTGTCAGCTCACAAAAAAGGAGGAACAAGAGGAATTTATCATGTCAATGGTTGGCCTATGAATTATTCACTGGCTCCACAAACAAAACTAAAAATCCCATTCCCCGCCCCNAATCCCCATTCCCATCCAAAACGAAGTTCTCCAGCTTTGTTTTAATGTGTTTTTGATGTGCTGGTGGCTGGTAATGACCCCCACCAGCTCCCACACGTCGAGTTTCACATCACCGGCACCGCGCCGGAGTCCTGCTGCTTGAGGGGAGGTCGTCCCCGAAGCCCGGGGAGGAGAAGGGAAAACAGCAGCCAGAAATCCAGGAATGGTGCCAGGGAAGCTATAAACAAGTGGGAAGGCTATTAACAGTGGAGGACCTGATGCTGCTGCACCAATAATGGGAGGAGGCTCTGCATCAACCAGGGACATTAGAGCAAGGTTTTGCTGTCTCTGCGCTCCTAAGCATCCATTTGGCAGCAGGAAGAGAAATGCCATTGGAAAAAAAACAGGTTGAGGGAGGGAGGTAGAAGGAAGATGCTCTGGCAGGAGATGGAAGGTGAAGGTAAGAGGGAAGAGAAAGGACAGTATGAAGCTGAACATGAGCCAGCAGGGTGCAAAGGTAGCCAAGAAGGCCACCAGCATCTTGGTCTGAATCACCAAGAGTGTGGCCAGGAGGACCAGGGCAGTGATTCTTCCCCTGTACTCAGCACTGATCACAGGATCACAGGATTGCAGACCTTCTGGTGGCCTTTCCATATTTCAAGGGACTGCTCAGGAAGCTGGGGACAGGCGTTTGAGCAAGCCCTGTTGTGACAGGATGAAGGGTGGTCAGAGGGTCACAGGCTCACAGGATGTCAGGGGTTGGAAGGGACTCAATGAGATCATCCAGTCCAATCCCCCTGCCACAGCAAGACCAGACAATCTAGCTCAGGTCACACAGGAACACATCCAGACAGGCCTGGAAAGGCTCCAGACAAGGAGACTCCACAACCTCTCTGAGCAACCTATGTCAGTGCTCTGGGACCCTTCCTGTCAAGTTTTCCCTTGTGTTGAGCTGCAACCTCCTGTGCTGCAGCTTCCATCCATTGCTCTGCTGTGAGGACAGGCTGAGAGAGTTGGGACTCTGCAGCCTGGAGAAAAGGAGGTTTCCAGGAGACCTTATAGTAGCCTTCCAATATCTGAAGAGGACCCACAGGAGGGCTGGGGAGGGACTATTCACAAGGTCCTGTAATGACAGGAGAGAGGTAATGGGTTTAAACTGGCAGAGGGGAGATTTAGGCAGGATGTTAGGAGGAAGTTCTTCACAGTGAGGGTGGTGAGACACTGGCACAGGTTGCCCAAGGAGGTTGTGGCTGCTCCCTCCCTGGAGGTGTTCAAGGCCAGGCTGGATGAGGTCTTGAGCAACCTGTTCTAGTGGGAGGTGTCCCTGCCTATGGCACAGGGGGGTTGGAACTGGCTGAGCTTTGAGGTCTCTTCCAACCTAAACCATTTTATGATTCTATGATTCAATGATCTTAAAGGCTTTGTCCAGCCGAAATGATTCTGTGACTGGTCACAGAATGTGACACGAGTCGTTGGGATTGTTTTCAGATGCTGACTCTCTGCTGTCCATGCTCAAGCAGAAAACCTTCACCAGAGGCTGGGCAGAGCTGGGTTGAGCCTACGAACCCATCCCTCTGAGAAGGAGAAAGGGCAGCACCAGCCCTGATCAGCGCCGAACCAGTGCTCAGCTGCTCGGAGCTGGGTGAGCTGAGAGCCTGCAGCACTTCACTCACAGCTGGGGCTGGGGGAAGTAGTCCAGGGAGTGGATAAGTGGTGATGAGGAGCATGTGTTTATTTTTCTCACTCTGCTATTTAAACTTGCATCGATTCAGCTGAAGGTGCTATTTAACACCCCACTTAAGTTACTGTAGTAGGAAATATCCACACAGGGGCTTTCAGGATGTTCACTGGATTAGTCTGAGACCTCAGCTAGAAAGTGGTAATGTTGCCTGGAAGGAGGCAAGGGCTGACTCTCATTTCCACCCGTGAGCAGTGCTGCAGTAAAGCTGATTTTCAGAGCAGCTCAGCTCATAATGCAAAGGTGAGTTCTCACTAGAGGCATGCAGTTGAGGTGTAGAAGTGAGACCTGCTCTTCTGCTCTCCCCTGCTGAGGCCACATCTGAAGTGATGTGAGCAGTTCTGGGCCCCCCAATTCAAGAGGGACATAGAACTGCTGGAGAGAGTCCAGCACAGAGCCACAAAGATGCTAAAGGGAATGGAAGAGCTCTGTTAAGAGGAGAGCCTGAGGGAGCTGGGGCTGGGAGCTTGGAGGAGACTGAGAGGTGACCTCAGCAATGGTTACCAATATGTAAAGGCAGAGTGGCAGGAGGCTGGAGCCAGGCTCTGCTCTGCTGGGTGATGCCCAAGGACAGCACAAGGAGCAATGGGTGGAAGATGAGGCACAGGAAGTTTCATTTAAACACGAGGAGGAATTTTTTTCCCCTGTGAGGGTGCCAGAATCCGGGAACAGTCTGCCCAGGGGGGTTGTGGAGTCTCCCTCTCTGGAGATATTCAAGAGCTGCCTGGATGTGTTCCTGTGTGATCTGCTCTGGGCGATCCTGCTGTGGCAGGGGGGTTGGACTGGATGAGCTTTGGAGGTCCCTTCCAGCCCCTGATATTCTGTGATTCTGTGATTCTATGAGTCTGTGATTCTCTGAGTCTGTGATTCTCTGGTTCTGTGATTCTGTGATTCCATGATTCTGATTCTATCATTCTGTGGTTCTGTGATTCTATGAATTTATGAGTCTGTGATTCTATGATTCTGTGATTCTATGATTTTATCATTCTATGAATATCTTCCACTAGCAGACACCAAGTGAGCTTTGCTCCTTTGTTTGAGGGGTGGGTAAGTTCCTAACCCCTTGTGCTGGTGGCACACAGGGGGTTAAACCATGCAAAGTCCACACTCAGGCATCTCTGAAGCGTGAGCTGATTTCACTCGGGGGGCTCCCTTTGCTTCCTCCCCATTCCACCACAGCCTCCTGCCGATCTCTTTATTGCTGCCATTAAAACCAGTTGCCTGTGCAGGGCTTGGCTTGTGAGGAGCACGCAGCTGAACCATTCCCTGAAGGAAGGGCTCTGTACCTACACGGGGAGCTCCATCCCTCTCCCCTCCATCCCTCTCCCCTCCATCCCTCTCCCCTCCATCCCTCTCTCCTCCATCCCTCTCTCCTCCATCCCTCTCCCCTCCATCCCTCTCCCCTCCATCCCTCTCCCCTCCATCCCTCCATCTAGCTGAGCCTGAGGATTTTCCAAGCCATTTGCATGCATCCCTGAAGGCTTGGAGGAGACGGCAGCGGCTGCCGGGGTGGTGGTGGTGGCGGAGGCGGCGGTGGCGGCGGTGGGATCCTGCTTCTCCTGCACGTAGATGGAAGGCTAAAACGACAGATGTCTTTCATTAAACATCTCCAGAACGAGCTGTTCAGGAGGCAATATGTATTCAGACGCCATCAATATTTCATAAGGCCGTAATAGATGTTATCATAGAGCCCCCATCCAATATTTATTGCACCGTAATTACCGATCCATCGCGCCAGGCTCCTCCAGCCAACCTCCCTTTCCCTCTCCCTCCTTCCTGCCCCCTTCCTTCCTTCCTTCCTTCCTTCCTTTCAGGAGACACTCACCCAGGTACTCAGGATTGAAATGAAGTGCAGAACCTCGGGTGCCACCATAAATTCCAGGGGAGTTTGGAGCTGTTTGTTACTCCGGGCGCTTTCAGCCCCGACGATAATGAAACAAATCTGTTTGCAGAAGGCATTTGGGTATTTTTTTTCTATGGAAGGGTTTCAAAGGCAGTTGGCTCTGTGTAAATCCCTGGGCTGAGGCCATTAGGAAATGTTTTAAGCAGCAGCCAGGCTCTGTGGGCTGCGTCTCTCCCAGTCTGTGGGTGCCGGAGAGCAGAGAACCTTAAAATTAGCAGGGTGGAAAAAAACCAACATTCTGAGCATCTGTGATGTGTCCAGGGGAAAATGATGAAGCTTTTTGGGAATGTGCTGCTAGGTC
This sequence comes from Psilopogon haemacephalus, assembly GCA_013396835.1. Taxonomy (NCBI): domain Eukaryota; kingdom Metazoa; phylum Chordata; class Aves; order Piciformes; family Megalaimidae; genus Psilopogon; species Psilopogon haemacephalus. Next base: position 8,003 of record VWZI01016809.1, on the reverse strand, counting down.
AAAACACTTAGGAGAGACCTGAGTATAGCTGGAGCTGGATCATTTCCTGCCTAACCCCACCAGCATCCCACTGAACACTCTGAGCATCTGTGGTGCTTCCAGGGGAAAAGGATGAATCCTTTTGGGAATGTGATCCTAGGTCAAAACACAGATAGGAGAGACTGGAGATCAGCTGGAGCTGGATGATTTCCTGCCTGACCCTGCCAGCATCCCCCTGAACACTCAGAACATCTGTGGTGCTTCCAGGGGAAAAGGATGAATTCTCTCGGGAGCCTGATGCTAGGTCGATACAGGTAGGGGAGACTGGAGCTGGATTGTTCCCTGCCTGACCCTGCCAGCATCCCCCTGAACACTCTGAGCATCTGTGGTTCTTCCAGGGGAAAATGATGAATCATTTTTAGAGCCTGCTGCTAGGTCAACACAGATAGGAGAGACCTGAGTATAGCTGGAGCTGGATCAACCCTGCCTGACCCCACCAGCATCCCCCTGAACACTCTGAACATCTGTGGTACTTCTAGGGGAAAAGGATGAAACCTTTTGGGAGCCTCCTGCTGGGTCAACACAGGTAGGAGAGACTGGAGATCAGCTGGAGCTGGATCATTCCCTCCATGACCCCACCAACATCCCACTGAGCTTTCTGAGCAACTCTAAGTGCTCGTAGGGGAGAATGATGAATGATTTTGGGAATCTACTGCCAGGTCAACACAGACCTGATGGTAGCTGGATCTGGATGATTCCCTTCCTGGCCCCAGCAGAATCCCATCCAGCTCTCTGAGCAACAGTGCCTGCTTCTAGGGGAGCTCTTGGGGGGAAAAGATTGGAGCTGAGGGATTTAGAATCGAGATTTACAAAGGAACCCAAGGGATGGACTCAATGATCTTGAAGGTCTTCTCCAACCTGGTGAATTGTGTGATTCTGCGGATGGAATTTTATAGCTGGTGCCACTCTGGGGGTCAGATCCCTGCTTGTGACAATCCTTTGTGCCCTTGCAGCCCATCAGCCTCAGGGGAGCCACCTGTCACCCCTCTCAAACTTCTCCAAAGCCTTTAGCTGGGTGTCACAGGACATCCTGGTGGATAAAGTGGAGCCACTCAACACCAACTCAGTGCACGTTAAATAAATGGGGTTTGTAACTGCCTCCCAAATGGGGCCCTAAGAGGAGATTCCACCTCAGGCAGCTCTGTTTCTCTTGGAAACACTAAATGGCAGGTCTTGACCCTATTGCCTTTAATGTCCCCAGCAACAGAGCCAAGGCAAAAAGGGAAGGATCAGTTAAATCCTCATTGATAAATGTTGAAGGTGACACAAAGACTGGGGGAAGAAAAGCAACCCTTGCAGAGCCCCAGTTAATGACAGCCAGCCTGGGGTTGGTTTGGTAGCCCTGGGGCAAGTAAACAGGGGCGTGTAGGTCTGGTCAGATGTCAGAGCATTCATCTCACTTAAGTGAGGCCATCTAAATGTCAGCTATGTCTGACCCTTCTAGACTAGGAAGGGTGGAGGCACCCCCAGAGCATGAATTATTCATCATACCATAAGCATCCCTCAGAGAGGCTTGAATCACTGCTGGACCACCTCTGTTTCTCCCTACTGGCAGTGGAGGCAACTTAGATCCCAGGCTCACAGGATGTTAAGGGGTTGGAAGGGACACAAAGACATCATCCAGTCCAACCCCCCTGCCAGAGCAGGAGCATCCAAGCTAGCTCAGGGCACAGAGAAACACATCCAGACAGGCTGGCAAAGGCTCCAGAGAAGGAGACTCCACAACCTCTCTGGGCAGCCTGTGCCACTGCTCTGGGACCCACCCAGGCAAGAAGTTGCCTCTTGTGTTGAGCTGCAACCTCCTGTGCTGCAGCTTCCATCCATTGCTCCTTGGCCTATGGCAGGGAGCAGTGAGCAGAGCCTGTCCCCCCACTCCTCACCCCCAGCCCTCAGATATTGATAAACATTGATTCAGTCCCCTCTCAGCCTTCCCTTTTCCCAAACTAAGCAGCCCCAGGTCCCTCAGCCTCTCCTCTCCAGGCAGTGCTGCAGTCCCCTCAGCATCCTCACAGTCCTCCCATGGACCCTCTCCAGCAGATCCCTGTCCCTCTTCAACAGGAGAGCACAAAACTGAAAGCAGTACTCAAGATGAGGTCTCAGCAGGGCAGAGTAGAGGAGGAGGAGTTCAGAAAGGCAAGCAGAGGCTGGGCTGCAGCAGGAGCAGTGTGGGCAGCAGGGCCAAGGAAGTGATTCTGCCCCTCTGCTGTGCCCTGCTGAGAGCCCACCTGGAGTAGTGCATCCAGTGCTGGAGCCCCTGGGACAAGAGGGGTGTGGAGATGCTGGAGGTGTGCAGAGAAGGCCCCCGAGGATACTCAGAGGGCTGCAGCAGCTCTGCTGTGAGCACAGCCTGAAAGAGTTGGGGCTGTGCAGGCTGGAGAAGAGGAAGCTCCCAGGTGACCTTCTTGTGGCCTTCCAGGATCTGAAGGGGGCCTACAGAAAAGCTTTGGAGGGACTTTTTAAGCTCTCAGGTAGTGACAGAACCAGGGGGAATGGAGCAAAGCTGGAAGTGAGGAGATTCAGATCGGAGGTGAGGAGGAAGTTGTTCACCATGAGAGTGGTGAGAGGCTGGAATGGGTTGCTCCTGCAGGGAGGTGTTTGGGGCGAGATCCCTGGAGGTGTTTGCAGCCAGGCTGGCAGAGGCTGTGGGCAGGCTGATCTAGGGTAGGGTGTCCCTGGGCATGGCAGGGAGGTTGGAACTGGATGGTCTTTGTGTTCCCTTCCAACCCTGACTGATTCTATGATTCTATGATTCTAGGGTAGGTTGTCCCTGGGCATGGCAGGGTGGTTGGAATTGGCTGACCCTTGTGGTCCCTTCCAGCCTTGACTGATTCTATGATTCTGTGATTAAATCAAGGGCTGTGATAGGCTTAATTTAGCAAAGAGAGGGCAGCAGCTGGCTGATGGCCCCATGACACCTGCACATCCTGGAAAGCTTCACAGGATAGCTGGGAAAAGCTGCACAAGCATCAGTGCCTGAGTGGCTTTGCCAAGACAGCCCAGCCCAGGAGCAGGGTTGTGGGTTGGTTTTTTTGTATGCAGGGAAGGAAATGATTTGGTCATGAGGAAATGATTTGGACATGATTTGGTTGGACGAGGCCTTGAGCAACCTGTTCTAGTGGGAGATGTCCCTGCCTATGGCAGTGGGGCTGGAACTGGCTGAGCTTTGAGGTCCCCTCCCAACCTAGACCATTCTATGATTCTATGATGCTGGATTTCTCCTCACTGGATGTTTTGGAAGCAATTAAGTTAAAATAACCCTTTTTTTTTTTTTTTTTTGTGGTTGTTGTTCAGAGTTATGTGATGCATCCCAATGTGCTCCTCGCAGGGTTTTAAACAGGGTCATGAACTGTAGAAAATGGCTAAGAAACACCTTCCTTACCAGGATTTTATCATCTCCTCAGGCTCGTGGGGCCCTGAGGGGAGGCAGACCATAAGGAATGCAGGCACGTGTGTGTGGAGGGAGGGATGAGTGTTTCAGGATGTGCAAGAAACATTAGCCTGAAGGCTCACAGCAGTCTCAAAATATGGAGTGTAAGTGAGAGATGAGATTTGCTTCAAAATAAGGTGGCCAGAAAAAAGGCTGGAATGGGTTAGGGGATGTGGAAGAGGCTGGAGGTGCTGGGGAAAAAAAGGTTTGGGTAGGGACAGAATTCCAGAGGAGGTGGGAGATTGGGTGTGGAATAGGCTAGGGGATGTAGAAGAGGCTGGAGGTGATGCAGAAGAGGGAAGGGTCCCAGACAATGTAGGACAATAGGTGTGGAATGGGTTAGAGACTTGGAAGAGGCTGGAAGCCTGAACTGGGATCTGAGTGGGACCAGCATCCTAGACAATGTGGGACAAAGGGTGTGGAATGGATTAGAGACTTGGAAGAGGCTGGAGCTCTGTGGTGGGGTCTGAATTGGGCCAGCATCCCAGACAAGGTGGGGCAGTGGGTGTGGAATGAGTTAGAGACTTGGAAGAGGCTGGAAGCCTGGACTAGGGTCTGGATTGGGCCAGCATCCCAGACAAGGTGGAGCAGTGGGTGTGGAAAGGGTTAGAGGGCCTAGGAGAGGCTGGAGGTGGTGGAAAACAGGAGATGTGGGCTGGGCCAGCATCCCAGGTGAGGTGTGAGTGAGGAGCACTCTCTTGCCTCCACTGGATCCCTTTAAAGCAACCCCCTGTAGCCAAGCACCACCTCTGTAAAGAGAGGGAGGCTTAGCTTTGATTCTCCATGATTCACCTGCGCTGTTTTCTCTTCGGAGAGCAGGGTGAGGGCTGGAGCCTAATGAGCTGCTTTGTGGGGCAGGCAGGGAACATTTTTATTCCACTCTTTCGGGCCCCCTGAGCCCCCTCTAGGTTTGCCTTTGAGTTTCATGTGAGACAGAAAACATTTGCTGATGTAAGGCAACCTGAAATAACGAGGCAAGCTCGGGGGCTGCTGACACTTGAATAAATCCAAATGTCCTGGTATTTGGTTAAACCTGAAGCTGAATATTTGTGTATTTTTTTTTCCCCCTTTACAACATTTGCTTGCCNGGAAGTGAAAAGCCTTGGGAAGATTGGATCATGCATTATTTTTACCCTTTGCAAATGGTTCCCAGACGTGCAGAGCTCAAGCTGTGAAAAATGCACAATGCAAACCCTCGGTGTGTGGTGAGCTCTGGAAGTGCTAAGCAGGGAGCTGAGGCTGGACCATTCCTCTTCCTAGATAAAAAAAACAAACCTGCACGGGGGGATGGGCCCAGCTGGGAATGCATCACCTTGAGGTGTTGTGCTGGTTTGGAGCTAATTGGAGAACGTTTTCCACAGCATTTGGCATTTTCCCCCCCATGCCCAGGCTGTGGAGAAGATCCTCCCCTGCAGGAATTGCTGAGGTGGCTCCACCACTGGGATCCCTCAGGAGATGCAGTGAGGGTGGTGAGACACTGGCACAGCTTGCCCAGGGAGGTTGTGGGGCACAGAAGCACAGAATGTGAATTGAAGATCACACTCTGTGCTTGTGTGCTCCACAACCTCCCTGGAGGTGTTGAGGACCAGGTTGGATGAGTCCTGGAGCAACCTGTTCTAGAGGGAGGTGTCTCTGCCTATGCTTTGAGGTCCTAAACCATTCTATGATTCTGTGCCTGGGGAGAATGAGGTCATATCCTACCTAAACCATTCTGTGATTCTATGATTCTATGATGCTATGATTCTATGTCTGGGGAGAGTGAGGTCATATCCTACATAAACCATTCTGTGATGCTATAATGCTATGATGCTATGATTCTCTGATTCTATGTCTGGGGAGAGTGAGGTCATCTCCTACCTAAACTATTCTATGATTCTATGTCTGGGGAAAGTGAGGTCATATCCTAACCAAACCATTCTATGATTCTATGATTCTGTGTCTAGGGAAAGTGAGGTCATATCCTAACAAAACCATTCTGTGATTCTCTGATTCTATGTCTGGGGAAAGTGAGGTCATATCCTACCTAAACTATTCTCTGATTCTATGTCTGGGGAAAGTGAGGTCATATCCTAAACAAACCATTCTATGACTCTATGTTTCTATGATTCTGTGTCTGGGGAGAATGAGGTCATATCCTACATAAACCATGCTATGATGCTATGATTCTCTGATTCTATGTCTGGGGAAAGTGAGGTCATGCCTCTGCCAAGCCTCCTTGAGGTGATGCAGCCCCAGCTGGGGCCCCATCGAAATTTTATCCAGGAGATGAATGGGTCCAACCTCAGCATCCCTGGTTCCCTACCACCCTTCTCTGCATTGCTGGAGGGGGAAGCTGCAGGCACTTTGATTTCTCCTCCGAGCAGAATTTCCCGAGCAAATCTGTCTCCCTGCCAACTTGGCTCCCTCCTCCTGCTCTGTGTAACACACAACCTCCTGAACGCCACACATGGTGCCTGTGGCTGCTGAATTTACCCGGGCGAGGACTGCCAAGCGCAGCTCCTCTGTTGACACAGCATTTGCATGACAAACTGCTGTCTTCTGAGCCCCAAATAGAGGAGGCTTCTGCGAGCTAGAGCTATCCGTCTGGGCTTTTACAAGCTACCGGCAGCAGAGTGTCTTCATCTTCACTCCTCAGAAAATGTAGCCCCACCTCATGCCCAGGGAGAGGATGAATGATGCTCTCCTCCAGGAGCAGAGCAGAGACTCATGGCTTGTCGGCAGCAGGGAGTCAGGATGTGGCCCCAACCACCTCCCTGGGCAACCCTGGGCAACCCTGGGCAACAGTTCTTCAGCATGAGAGAGGTGAGAGCCTGGAATGGGTTGCTCAGGGGGGTGGTTAGGGCCACATCCCTGGAGGTGTTTGCAGCCAGGCTGGCAGAGGCTGTGAGCAGCCTGATCTAGGGTAGGGTGTCCCTGGGCATGTCAGGGGGCTTGCAACTTAGATGATCCTTGTGTTCCCTTCCAACCTTGACTGATTTTTTGATTCTAGGGTAGGGTGTCCCTGGGCATGGCAGAGGGGTTGGAACTTGCAGATCCTTGTGGTCTCTTCCAACCCTGACTGATTCAATGATTCTATGATCTCAGCTCCGCTCTTTGACTCCCCCAAACCCCTTCTCCTGCCCTCCTGTGTCTGTGTTTCTGCCCACAGCCTTTCTGCAGACCGCAGGCACCGCTCTGCTGTTCGGCAGCCACTAACAAGCACGTTCCACTCTCCACAAGCCCCTGCTCCGTGGGGTGGTGTCACCTCCCAGCTCCTCATCATCTCAACCTCGCCGCCACGCAGCGCCCCATAAAGCTTCCAGGGCCTTTGAAAACCGAGGGCTGACATCTCCAAGTCTAATTTGCCACGTTCCCAGCCAGGGGAAAGCGTTTATTACATTAGACGAGTGGCTGCAGCTCTCAGGTTGGGGAAAATTGCACTTATTTGCCATAATAATGGCGCAAAGTCCTCTTCCTCTTTATTGTGTTACCTCTCTTTAATCACGCCGAGACGCTCCCCAGTAATTTTAATCAAAGGCTCAAGCATCACTTATCTGAAATCTAACGGCTGGGCTCGACGAGAGGAGAAACTTTGAAGAGCCTGCACTTGAGCTGGGAGGAGCAAAAAAAAAAAAACAAACCCCAAAACCCCCAAAAAAGGCAAAGAGAGGGGAGATTGTTTGAAAGTTTTTT
>VWZI01016806.1:0-18993 GCA_013396835.1 Psilopogon haemacephalus | reverse complement strand
GATAGTGGAGAAAACCAAATCTATTGGAATGTATTCATTAGCTGGCCTGGCAGAAGTTCAGAAATACAAGGCTTTAGTTGACACAGGTGCTCAGTGTACTTTATTGCTATCAAATTGCAAAGGGACAGAGGCTATAACTATTTCTGGAATCACTGGTGGATCTCAAGAGTTAACTAAGTTGGAGGCTGAGATAAGTTTAACTGGTAAGGAGTGGAAGAAGCATTCTATTGTAACTGGTCCTGATGCGCCTTGCATTCTGGGAATTGACTTTTTGAGAGAAGGTTATTTCAAAGATCCTAACAGTCATAAATGGGCCTTTGGAATAGCATCTGTAGAAACTGAGGATAGTAAACTGAATTTGTCCATTAGACATGAACTTTCAGATGAATCTGTGGTTGTGGGACATCATGACACTGAGGACCTGAAACTGGCAATTGCTACTCAAACTGTTCATCACAGGCAGTACAGAACTATTCAACCACTGATTTGTCAACTGGAATGTCAGAAGGTCTTTAAGAAAGCTCATTCACCTTTCAACAGTCAAATTTGGCCCATGCACAAGGCTAATGGCAACTGGCACCTCACAGTGGACTTCCGTGCCCTCAACGAGGTGACTCCACCCATGAGTGCAACTGTACTAGACATGCTGGAACTCCAGTACGAGCTGGAATCGAAGGAAGCCAAATGGTATGCTACCATAGACATTGCTAATGCTTTCTTCTCTATTCCCATAGCAAAGGAATGCAGGCCTCAGTTTGCATTCACCTGGTGAAGAATCCAGTATCAATTCAACTGTCTGCCTCAGGGGTGGAAACACAGTTCAATGATCTGTCACTCAGTGATCCACAACGCATTGGAGAAAGGTAAAGCTCCAGGACACATATAATTCATTGACAACATCATCATGTGGGGCCAAACTGCTGAGGAAGTCTTCGAGAAAGGTAACAAAATAATTGACAGTCTGTTGCAAGCAGATTTTGCCATCAAGAGAGACAAGGTCAAAGGTCCTTCCAGAGAAATACAATTTCTGGGACTGCGGTGGAAGGATGGTCACCTTCACATTCCACAGGATGTGATTGACAAAGTCTCCACCATGGCAGTTCCCACAAACAAAGAGGACACTCAATCCTTCTTGGGTGCAGTGGGATTTTGGAGACTACACACTCCTGGATTNGCAAGAAGTAGTCCATGCTGTGGGCTTGGGACCTGTTCGATTTGGTCCAGACATTAAAAACCTTCTGTACACAGCTGTGAGTGACAATGGTCCAACTTGGAGTCTATGACAGAAAGCTCCAAATGAAACACGTGGTTGTCCACTTGGTTTCTGGGGTTGTGGCTACAGAGGTTCAGAGGCAAATTACACCCCAACAGAGAAAGAAATACTAGCAGCCTACGAAGGAGTGGAAGCAGCTTCTGTAGTGATTGGAACTGAGTCACAATTGCTTTTAGCTCCTAGATTGCCTGTTCTAAACTGGATGTTCAAAGGCAAAGGTTCATCACCGCATCATGCCACAGATGCAACCTGGTCTAAATGGATGGCTTTAATAACCCAACGTGTATGCATGGGTGCTCTTGATCGACCTGGTCTAGTAGAAGTGATTACCAACTGGCCGGAAGGCATAGGCTGTTCCAAACCTCCAGAGGAGAAGCCAGTTAGTGCTAAAGAAGCTCCTCCCTATGGTGATCTTTCTGATCAGGAAGAGAACTATGCTTTGTTCACACATGGCTCCTGTTGTCTTGTTGGGAACAAGTGAAGGTGGAAGTCAGCAGTCTGGAGTCCTACCAGGAGAGTGGCTGAAGTGAGAGATGGAGAAGGTGAATCCAGTCAATTTGCTGAGGCAAAAACAGTCCACTTTGCTCTTGATGTGGCTGCAGGTATGTAGACTAGCACAATATCCTGCGGCTTGGCACACGTGTGCAGGCAAGCACAATGTGCTGCGATTTGGCAGTAACGTACCTTCTCTCAGAATGCAGGCTGTTGTGAGGTCTGTTGAAGTGAGCTTGCCGTTTAGGTGCAGCTTACTTGCTTTCAATAGCTGTAACTGCTAGTGTGAGTAATGCAGCTTGCTCGGGGCCACTTTGCTCTTCCAGTCTTACCCCTTTTGTATGGTCTAGGCTGTTGTTACCCATGGGCAGGATTGTTCACACTAAGGCTGGCTGTGGGTTTTGGGCAGCTTTTGGCAATGACTCTTTCCTATGGCATGAAGGACACTTATGCCTCTCCCCAGTAAGCTGAGGCATGGCAAAGTTTCCAAGAGGCAAGTTTGAAGCATAAAAGCTTGGTATAGCAGCAAGGCTTGGCAATGCATGGCATGGCATGGCAAGTTGTTTATAACTTCTGGCCTACTTTTCCAATTGCCTGAGTCTTATTTGCTCCAATGAGATAAGCATGTCCATTAACCAATCAGAATGGCACTTTGCCAGAGCTAACCATATTAGGCAAAGCCATGGGCTTGCTTTACCCAAATTTCGGAAAACATAGGCCTATGGACAAGGCAGGCATGAGACAAGTGTATGTACCTTGTTTACCACAAGATGTAAACAGGAGCAAAACAAGTCTGGGCAAGCCCTGGTCCTTAGGCTAAGTAGCTTCAGCTGCTTTGTGCTTTTTTACATGTCTCTTCCCACTCCAGAAGGGGGAGGAGGAGGAGCAGGCAATCATGCCTGGACATGCCAGGACACCTATTAGGCCTATTTTTGGCCTACAATGACATGGCTTTCTGAAAAAACAATGCCAAAAGTCTTCTATCAAGCACTCATGTGAACAACTGAAAAACATATGTCCTTACTACACGGCTCAAATTTTTCCACTCAGCTTTTAGTTTAATGCCTTACCCTTCTTAGACCATCAATGCAATGAATTGAGTCCTGTTCAGACAGAATGGAAGATACTCATCACTAGCTTACTTAGCAAGTTCAGGGAAAAAAACCCACAAGCAGCTTTCTAGATAGGTAGGAAAAGAGGAGAAAATTGCAGTACTCTCTAATCAGAGGAACAATAAGGCGGGAAACAGACATCTTGGTTTTTTTAGGTACTGAGGCAATCTAACTGTGAAGCAATATGAACTGGCACTTATTCCACATCTTGAGATTTAGATGCAGAGTGACATCTGCCCTGCAAACTCCACTAGCATTTGCAACATGGTCTCAGTAAAAAAAGGATAAAATAGTCCTCAGAGGCCTAATATTTAAGTTAATAAGTTCCTACCACTAAAGCTGACAAACTAATTACATTGACATTCAGCTATTTTTAAAACCACTTATAGACATGAGATGCAAATAGATCTGAATTGGTTATACAAAGACCCCTGCTTTCTATTTCCTTTGGTTAATTTGCTTACTTCTGCCAATTCCCTGAGGCACAGCATATTGGTGCTAACGCTCAACTTCAAAGTAAGGTTTCAGATAAAGCATTCTCTACCTGAGGAACACATATTTAAATATTTTGTAGTTGAGAAAGAGGGGAATGAAGTAGGGTGCTCTGAAGTGCTGCAAAATGTAACTTATGCTTACATTTTAGTACGTTAGTGCCAGGATTTCCAAGGTAATTACTTTTGCAAGTACCTACATGGCAATTGGTATTAGCTAGAGTAATTTTGGACCTTGATGTGTGATCATTCTACTGTCAGCAAATATCTTTCACTTAGAAATAAGCTGTTAAATAGCTGAAATAAGGAGCATATTACAAATCATGAAACAACACTAACTGCTAGGTGATAAGTATGTAATGCACAGCAATGATTTATTTGCAAAGAACAATTTCTCATCTATGAAGCAATTTCTGAATAACTTATACATGAAATTTTCTTTTGTTGTTTTGCTTTGGAGGAGCATATCCCATGGAGTACAGGCAGAATGCTAACAGCACTAACCTGTAAGTGCTAAGTAATGCTGTGTATGGGAAAATGAGAAACAAATTTTCTACAATAAGTACGTAAGTGTACCTTTTACAAATTAGGTAGATTTTATACTTACATGTACTATGCAACAGATACTTTCACTAAGGGTTCTCCTGGCCAATTTTAATATAAATTCTTATCCTTTCCATAGCTCATCTCAGATCTTAGCTATAAATAATTGCACTGTCAAACTCCATCACAACTTTCTTCCACAGCTGGCTGAAGTAGAAGCAAAAAAATCAAGACAGCTACTCTAATCATGTCATAAATATACTGTTTAAAGCCAAAGTAACTTCACATTATTATAAAGACCTATCAGTTTTTATTAGCTTTCTCATATCCACGTGGTAGACTTTAGATAAAACTGTAGCACCTGCAGGCTACAGTTACAATGCAGCCTAAAGTGTGATTCTTACTGCTTATTATTCATCAAGACTGCAAAATCTTTTACAGTCTCATGCATTGTCTCTCCTTTGCCTTTTTACTCATGAAATAAGACTTTGCCCCGCACTAACAAGACTAAATATCTGCAGCAATGAGGAGAAATTTTCTATACCTTTCTGTTTGTAATACTGTGTTGGAAGTATAAGAAAATTGGTGTTTTAAAATAATTTGCTGCCCATTTAAGATAAACATTTATAAATGCATGTCTAGAAAATGGTAATGAATTTATCATCAAAACATAAAATGTTCATCATGTATTTTAGAAAAAATTGCACATTATTACAAATTACAAGTCATATTTAAGGCAGTATATTAAATGCAATATGTATGATGTTTTCACAGCAGCCCTTTCCAGATAATCTGAAGTTATTTTCTTAGAAATCCTGAACATCCTCCTAGACTACCACTTATCTTCCAAGGAAAAACAGTGAAAAAGTAATGACAGCATCATATAACATTTTCCTTACACCTTCACTAGTTTGATAATATATTGTTTGATAATGCAGTGTCATTTTCTTTCACTAAAAGTACATGGAAGCATCCCAAAGTAATGCCAGTAGCTACCCTTGAGGCATTTTGCTTTAACATCCCTATATCCCAGTTTTCCCATTTTGAAAACCATTCATAATATTCATTCACACCAGCAGGGTGTTGTAAAGCTAAATTTATTATTGTTTGTAATGTGCTCTTAGAGCATCCAACTGGATGAATGATAGATATTTAAAATAGAACCTCTTGAAGCTACTCTTCTCAGACAATTTATATTTAATTTATATACAAGGAATACTGATTATTCTCAGACAATTGTTCTCAAACACTTCATGAATTTATATAGAATTGATCACTATCTTTTTAACTATATAAATAAAACTTTTCTATTAATCATTGAATAGTATGTTGACCTCAGATTTTTAAAATAAACAATAATAAATTAAATTGAAAACATTAGATATTCTCATCATCTCTTAAGATGTAGACGCACTGAACAGTCACATCATACTGATATGTGTTGCATGAACACAGGCCCATAGTCATCCTTCCCTCTTCTTGTCTGTAAAACATGTGCAAAGCTTCCAAAGTATGTGTTTGCTTTCAATGTACCATTTTCAGCTAAGGAGAAATACAAGACACTGCCCACTAGTTTTTATATCTAGCACTTGTCTGTGAATTCCATCAAACTCACATTTAAAAAGGAGAATCTTCACATAGTTTTCAAAGCACAAGGAGGCTGTCTCATTCCAGTCACATTCAAATCAAATAAAAAGAGGCAAGATGTGCTCTAGTATCACACAATCACAGAATCATCCAGGTTGGAAAAGCCCCTCAGGATCACCAAGTCCAACTTAGAACCCTACTCTACAAGATTCACCTTAAACCATACCCCTAAGCAGTACATCCAAGTGACCCTTAAACACATCCAAGGTGGGTGACTCAACCACCTGCCTGGGCAGCTTATTCCAGTGCCTGACCACTCTCTCCGTGAAAAACATTTTCCTAATGTCCAATCTAAATCTACCCAGCCTCAGCTTGAGGCCATCCCTCCCCCTCGTTCTGTTTCCAATTACCTGTGAGAAGAGACACCAGCAGCAGGCTCTCCACAATGTCCTTTCAGGTAGTTGAAGAGAGCAATGAGGTCTCCGACCTCAGGCTCCTCTTTTTCAAACTAACCATTTGCAGGAATGCAAAATAATGAGCAGTCTAGCTTTGGCTGACATAGCTGAAAAACACAATCACTGGCATACAGGATACAGGACTCTGATTCTCATAACATGGCAACTGCCTCCCACAAAGGAGTAAGATAGTGAGACATCTGTTTGGAGAATAACAGGTTATCATGCGTATTAATGAGTGGGATTGTGCTTGCCTAGGTTGTGTTAATGGATGACTATTTGCAGGTGTGGTGCTTGGTGCTCAGTCTATATAAAGACATGTGTAAAGGGCAATAAACAGCTTCTACTAATTCACATTGAATTGCATGGAGTTCACGGTGCATCCTTCACAGTGGTCTGACAATCATTCCCAGCTCCCTTAGAATAAATCATAAGATTTATTCTTCAAGCCTTTCCCCAGCTTCATTGCCCTCCTCTGGACTCACTCCAGCACCTCCACATCTCTCTTGTCTTGTGTCACCTAAAACTGAACACAATACTCAAAGTGTGGCCTCACCAAAGCTGAGTACAAGGTGACAGTCACCTCCCTACTCCTGCTGGCCACAGCATTTTTAATCCAAGCCAGGATGCCATTGGCCTTCTTGGCTACCTGGGCACACTGCTGGCTCATATTCAGCTGCCTGCCTATTACAAGCCTCAACTCCCTTTCTGCCATGCAGCTTTCCATCCACACTGGCCCAAGCCTGTAGTGTTGCTTGGGCTTGTTGTGACCCAAGTGCAGGACCTGGCATTTGGCCTTGCTGAAACTCATCCCATTAATGTTGGCTCATGGATCTAGCCTATCCAAGTCTCTCTGAAGAGCCTCTCTACCCTCATTCAAATCAACACTGCCACCTAACTTGGTGTCATCTGCAAACTTACTGCTGACACTCTATACGCCTGAATCAAAGTCGTGAATAAAGATGTTAAAAACAAGTGGTCCCAATCCCTGAGGGAAACCAAGTATGTGGGACTGAAAATCAAAGTGAGTCTGCACTTAAGAGTTGCCATCTATTCACTTTGCAACTTGAGTAATGAAACTCTGTATTTTCATTCTAATGGCCATAAATTTACTGCTACAGTTCCCATAAACCAGTTCAATCTCTGCCCATACAAAATAAGAGCCCACCTTTCTCCTCACATGTTGATATTTAGGGTACTTTGAATTAACCAGCACTTGGATTCTGCTTTTTCAATCAATTGCACTGTCCATACTTACCACTCCCAGATCTGCACAAGCCCAGAGCAGCTGCAGTTTGATTTAAATTGAAATTTATATTTAAGGTTTTAGTTCCTTGTAGGCCAATATGTAAAGAGGTCAGACAAATAAACAATATAAACTATTACCAACATTCAGACTAATAAATAAGTTTCTGTATGGTCCTGCCTGGATCAGAGTACCTGCTACTTTAACACACATGAACAACATGAAATGGCCATTATTATGAATAAAAGAAATAGAACAGAAATACAAAGGAACATGTGTGGCTAAAGACCAGAATAAGGAGTTGTGACATTTTCAAGAAACCTGAGTTTAGAAACATAAATGTAGCAATTAATGTACAAATAAATTGATGTACAGGGCTGATTTTTTTTTTTTTTAACTGATACATCATGATCTCACTATCTGCAGGTCTGAAGATCTGGAATCAGCTTCATCCAAACCACCACCCTTCTGGGATTCTTCATACACTTGATGAGCAAGGGATTCTATTCTATAAAGCATCGAATCAGACAGGCGGTAGTAATTATAATGTGATCTGGGATTACCCCTTCTGTTCAAGCTCTCACTCTAAACTACCACCAGGCTGGAAACAAGATGGCAGAGATGTGCATATGGGTACACCTGCACAGATGACTCTTCTCACTCTTTTCTCAAGGACCCACATCTGACACTGGCAGCAGGAGTAGGCAGGAACCTGTGCCAGAGGGAGACTCTTTGCTTGGAGCAGGAGAGAATAATCTCCTGCAGAGTTTTTATTTTAAAGACAAGGGGAAAGCAATAATGAATCAGAACAAAACTTAAGACAGAAACCATGTTTCTTAGTCTCCAATCCTTTTATATATTTACATAGTGAGGACAGGCAGTGGTGGCTGTGAAACCATGCATTCTAACCCCAGGCAAGATTGACTTGGCATCATACTACTTAGTTTTCCCTAAAATCAAATTTGATGCCTAAAAATAACAACACTTGCCAAAATGTTTATGTTTTTAGCTTCACTTGGTTGTCTTTGCATTCAGACCTGTTGTCCTCTCCTACGCTATACTTCTGATTAGATTACATTTCTCCTCTCTGTGGAAGCTGGGATTCTGCCTGAGCTGGGAACTGGAGGGAATACAGTAAAGCAGCCTAAAAGGGTAGGGTGAATATTTCTGACATTCATCCCAGTGAAAGCAAGCAGCAACTGACAAAACATACTATACATCCACAGTCATACTTACACACCAAGTGAAATAGTGCTTGATCTCTCTGTGTTGACTTATTGCATTTCCCACAATGTATTACCTTTGTTGACAGATTTTATCATTCTGGTCAATGAGGACTGTCATCTGGTCCCTGTTGACCGCTTCAATTGGTCCTTTAGTTTGCATTTATTTCTGGAATCCATGCTGTCATCATTGCCAGGATTTTTTATTTACAACTGAGCATTATTATAACTAAATGATGGTTCCTCAATTAAAAAAAAAAAAGAAAAAAAAAAAGAAAGAAAAATACTCTAAAAAATAAGGTTGTAAAAAATATTTTTTATTTTCTGTTGATCGTGTTTAACATTTCTAAGTGTCACATCCCTCATTTTCTTCATTCCACCTGCCACCATTGAGTAGCTCTGAATGACTTTCAACCTCACTGCTAATTACTGCAAAAAGGAATAAATCAGGTAACAACTGGTTTCAGCCAAAGTCTACAGTGATTCTTACTGGCATGGCTAAGCTTACTTGAATTCACAAGGGGCTTACAAAGCACTGAGATGGCAGAGATTGTTGTGGCAGAAGCAACTGGAAAATGTCCTGAGATTGAAACACAGACATATTAACATTACCCTTGTGAATGCTAATGACTTGCACTTAAAAATGCCAGAGGCTCATACTGCCAGCTAAAACAAAGAAAAACCCCACATTTTTAGTCTCTAAAGACTTTATATCTTTCCAAACTCTGAGGGCAAATTCGGCCATAATGTATTTTTGCAGTAGAGCAGGGCAGCTCATGCATGCCACTGGGGGAATCATTGCCTGGAGTAGCTGTAGGCAGTTGTAGTCAGCATAGCTAAATAAAACAGCAGCTGAAAAACTTTGAGAGGTTAAAGTAGTAATGAAGCATTCTATAATGCAATGCAATCAAACCTAAACAGTTTAAAAGCATATCTTGCTGATGCTCACAGCTCTTGTCTTTCTCACTGAAATGTATTTAATGAAACAACCAGCAAATGTAATGATTTCTGCAAGAGCTTTACAATTAAAACTGGCACAAAATTAGAAAAATAGTTGAATCTTTTGATGAAGTAACAATGTCCTACTCAGACATTTCTAGACAAGGAATTCTTTTAAGAGCTTAGTAGTAATGGCAGGTTGGCTTGTTTCAGGAACAGTGTGGCCAGCAGGACAAGGGAGGTTATTGTTATTGTTCTCCTGTACTCGGCACTGGTACACCTTGAGTACTGTGTCCAGTTCTGGGCCACTCAATTCAAGAGAGATGTTGCAGTACTGAACATGTCCAGAGAAGGGCAGTGAAGCTGGTGAGGGGCCTGGAGCACAGCCTTGTGAGGAGAGGCCAAGGGAGCTGGGGATTTTCAGCCTGGAGAAGAGGAGGCTCAGGGCAGACCTCATTTTTGTCTACAACTACCTGCAGGGCTGTTGTAACCAGGTGGGAGTGGGTCTCTTCTCCCAGGCAACCAGCAACAGAACAAGGGGACACAGCCTCAAGTTGTGTCAAGGGAGGTATAGGCTGGATATTAGGAGGAATTTCTTTGCAGAGAGAGAGTGATTTGCCCAGGGAGGTGGTGGAGTCACTGTCCCTGAAGGTGTTCAAGAAAAGACTGGATGACGCATTTAGTGCCATAGTCTAGTTGATTGGATAGGGCTGGGTGATAGGTTGGACTGGATGATTTTGGAAGTCTCTTCCAACCTGGCTGATTCTATGATTCTATGAACTTGAAAGGTGACAGAAAAGGAAGAAAATAAAATGCTGGCAATTTCTGCACAGGCCCACACCTTGTCATTACATGGTGTTGGCACAAACATTTACACGGCTATAGTGTGTAATGGGCTGGGCAGATGATCTGATTAAAACTGAAGGAGACTGATACACCCATCTGGTTTTTCAAATAGCTCTGTAAACACTTGTGCCAGCACAAAACAATGGTGACTCAGAATTGCACTGATGTTGCACGACTCAGAAGAAAAATGTAGACTAAGGGAAATATTTTAATAGATCCTTCTTACTACCTGTAAATGGAAGGTTTCTCAGTTCTTAGTGACAGACTGATTTCCCCCAACAATACCAGATTGCATTCACTCAACAGCCCATTGATTGTGGGCTACTGAAGAGGCTGAAATTATAAATTATGTAGCTTTTATAATTTCCAAAAGCCCCACCCACAATCTGTGTGTAGATTAGTTTAAATTTGGGTTCTAATTCGGTCGGGAAAAGTCTTCACAATGATGCCTTTTCTTGTAATTCAGGAAAAATCAGAAAAAGGGAAAGGTTTGGGCATGAAACTTGCCCTACTTACAGATGGGAGACTGTCTCAAAGTCCGTGCGAGGTTCGTGTCTCCAGGTCCATGTTCAGGTCCCAGTGCAGGTCCGTGCAGGTCCCAGTGAAGGTCTAAGCAAGTCCTTGCAAGTCCAAGCAAGTCCAAGCAAGTCCTGCTGCAATCTGTCCAGCTGCCATATATATACTGAGGTGATCTGTTGCCTCCCTGTTCAAGCCCATGGAGGGTGGGAGAAAGCACTTCACACCTATTGTACTAAGCCTCCGGTGACAGAGGTGGGGAGGGAGGAAGACCATTTCCTGCCCCATTCACACCTCTAGTGGGGCAGTGGATTGGGGTGCGCCCTTCCAAAGTTCACACCCCATTCAAACCTCCAGTGGGGCAGCGCCCCGCCCCACCGCAGTTCACACCTCATTTAAATCTCCGGTGGGGCAGTGCCCTGCTCTGCCACAAGCCCGACACTTTGCTACATACTCCAGTGTCTCAGAAAGCCCAATCACTTTTCAACATATAAAGATCAGGCTAAGCATATTTCTTTGATTCGTCAAAATTTTTCAAACTTTTATGTATTATCCTGATTCTTGCTCTGTCCTTGCCTTTTTAAATGAATTTTCAGGGTGATAGAGCAAAAATAGATGGCGATTACATCAAAAGTGAAGTTTTAAACAGAGAAGTGAGGATAGAACTAGGTGTCCCTGTGTTAAGCATAAGAGCTGGACTAGATCACAGGATGTTAGCCATTGAAAAGGACCTCCATAGCTCATTGAGGCCAATCCAGAGAACAAGACACTACAACCTCCCTGGGGAGCCTGTGCCAGTGCTCTGTGACCCTTACAGTAAAGAAGTTATTCCTCATGTTGAGGTGGAACTTCCTGTGCTGTAGTTTATATCCATTGCCCCTTGTCCTATGGCAGGGAGCAACTGAACAAAGCCTGTCTCCTCCCTCTTGACACCCATCCCACAGATATTTATAAATATTAGATCTCCTCTAAATCTTCTCTTCACCAGACCAAAAAGCCCCAGGTCCCTCAGCCTCTCCTCATACGCCAGTGTTCCAGCCCCTTGATCATCTTCATAGTCCTTCACTGGACTCTTTCAAGTAGATCTTTGTCCCTCCTGAACTGCCCAAAACTGAACACAATATTCCAGGTGAGGTCTCACCAGGGTAGAGTAGAGGCAGAAGAGAACCTCCCTTGATCTGCCTGCCACACTCCATGCGCCCAAGGATCCCACTGGCCTTCTTGGCCCCGGGGCACATTGCCTTCCCATGGATAGGTTGTTGTCCACTAGGACTCCAGGTCCTTCTCCAGAGGTCACTACCAACACCTACCGTTCTATGAATTTGTGTCATGGCATTGCCCTAACTCACTCTCCTAGCACACATGGAGTTGTGCACATGTACGTGCACACATGGAGTTCTCAGTGCCAGAAACATCTCTCTCCCCATCATTTAGTGCTGCCCTGACCCACATAGAGGACTTTCACAGGGAGGTCTCACAAAGGTAATCTCCAGGGAGGGTCCCCTTCCAAACAAGTCCTCTTGGGCAGAGACCACTCTTTCCAACATACCTGAATTTATGTGTTCCAAAATAGCTCACTATTTTGCATAATGGAGTCATTTCTGTCACTGCTCCATAAGTTTTCTCACTAACTCAGAGTAATTTTTCTCTTTTCAGTTTAAAGTACTAATCTGGGGATGACCTCTACAACCTCATTAGATTATAAATTATTTTGCTAGATATTCTTACCAAATACAACTTGAGTATTATTAGTTGACACATTCTGAATTTAGTTGTTGAATAGCAAACATTTTTTATGCCCCTAAGTCACATGCCTTACAGAAGTGTGCCAACACAGCTGTCACTTTCCTTAACCACACTCCTCTTCCTGTTGAACATCAAATTCATTTGACTAGACCTACTTTCAGCATTTAATTCTCTATTACAAAGTCTGTAATCAGTTGACTTGATATTTCTTGAGGCTCCACTTTAAACAGCTGGTAGAAAATATCATTTATTGAGTCAACCACCTTATCACCAACAGTGGCAGATGATTTTTCTGATTCTCTGGAACTTCTCAAGTCAAAGACTCACAGAATCACAGAATGTCAGGGACTGTAAGTGACCTCCAAAGCTCATCCAGTCCAACCCCCCTGCCAGAGCAGAATCAAACAGGAACACATACAGGCGAGTTTTGAATATCTCCAGAGAGGAGATATTCCTATGTCTCAGCTTCCACCCATTTCCCCTTGTCCTGTCATCGGGGATCACTGAGCAGAGCCTGGCTCCATCCTCCTGGCACTCACTCATATGTATTTATAAACATTGATGAGGTCACCTCTCAGTCTCCTCTTCTCCAAGCAGCAAAGCCCCAGCTGCCTCAGTCTCTCCTCATAACAAAGATGTTCCATTCCCTTCATCATCTTTGTGACTCTGTGCTGGACTCTCTCAAACAGTTCTATGTCCCTCTTGAACTGGGAGGCCCAGAACTGGACACAGTACTCCAGATATGGCCTCAGCAGGACTGAGTAGAGGAGAATCTCTCGACCTGCTAGCCACAGCCCTTCTAATACACCCCAGAATGGCATTGCCCCTCCTGGCCACAAGATCATATTGCTGGCTCATGGCCAACCTCCCATCCACTAGGACCCCCAAATCTTTTTCCCCTTTGCTGCCTTCCAACAGGGCAGTCCCCAATCTATATGATACCTGGGCTTGTTCTTTCCCAGCTTTTCATATGAAATCAACATCTTTAGTCCTGAAAGTTTTGTTAATAGTTTTTTTAAAGTTTTGTTAAGAACCACTTGGGCTGAATTGCTTCAACCTTCTTACAGAAAAATACTTATTGTGAAAAAGTAGTCATTTGATCCTATTTGCTAAAGTTTAATTGTTCATACACACACACACACACACACACACACACACATATATATATATATATGAAGGCAGACAGTTTTTTTATAGATTACCACCATGACATTGTCAAGTACTTCTACAGTTTCTTCACTATAGAATATTCTTCCTTTTATACTGAGAAACTGACCCTTTCTAAGAGGTGGGTGGTTTTTTTTTTGGTGAAAGAATTCTTTTTCTCCACTTTTGTGCTTAATGAGAGCAGGCTCTGAGATGAGAGGTTTAATATAATGGCTGGATATCAGCCAGGCTGTATAAACAACTTTAAACCTTTAGGCATTTCATTCTGAAGCACAGGTAGTGAGTTTTCAAAATCTGTGTTTAACCTTACAGCTCTGCTGCTAAGGTTAGATAGCAGAAAACATACTTTCCTTGCCTTTTGTTTGCAAATGGTGACTATGGAGTACCTGCATAACAATAAGGCATTACATCAGGCATTTTCTACTGAGAAATTCTGAGTAGGTGTAGGCTATACAACACCTAACCCTCAAAGAGGATTCAGGGCAACATAGGATGATTTTCATCATAAACCTGCCACAGGGCATGCTGGAGAACCATCTGGTCTTTTGGATGGGGGAGAACTTTTCCATGGATCAGATGTAGCCAGAAGCTCCTTTGCACAAAAGAGGAGAGTGGGAAAAAGCCTTCAATCTCCACCTGTTCTGCAAGTTTATAGACCAAGCCATGCCATTTAAGAACTCGTTGGGTTTTGTTTTTATTGTTTGTTTGTTTTGTTTTGTGTTTCCTTGCTAACATTTATTCAGTTTAAATATTATGAATAAAATTGGAAGAAATTCTCACTGCTGAAGACAGATTATGCTCCTCTCTCTGAAAACATCCAAACCATCTCTCTGAAAATATCCAACCCAGAGAAGGGCCACGAGGATGATCAGAAGGGCTGGAGCACCTCTGCTAGGAGGACAGACTGAAAGAGTTGGGGCTGTTCAGTCTGGAGAAAAGGAGGCTCCCAGGTGACCTTATTGTGGCCTTCCAGTACCTGAAGGGGGCCTACAAGAAAGCTGGGGAGGGACTTTTTAGGCTATCAGGGAGTGGCAGGACTAGGGGAAATGGAGCAAAGTTGGAGGTGGGGAGATTCAGATTGGATGTGAGGAATAAGTTCTTCTAACTTGATTTATCCAGACACTATCTACTCTATAGGGAATACTTGACCTTTCCAGCCCTCACACATTGCAGCAAGGCAGGAAATACCAGCAACACAACCTCTGTTGCTGAATCAGACTGGGTTTTTTCCAGTCATTGTAATTGAAATTTATGGGAAAGAAAAAAAAAATTACAGTCTGAAGTATTTAATGATGAACATTTACTCTGAGTAGTAGAAAAGCTAAATAGTTATGAAAAAAATCCACATTGCTCAGAAATCACAAAAAGAATCTATGCTGATTGTTAATCAAATTGGGAATTTGCACTTGGATTTGACTTTCTTTGACTCAAAATATTAGTTCAGTTGAGCTGACATTTTGTCTCTAATTCACTGTATGCATACACGCATCTAGCTAGAAAGATATTTTACCCTAAATGCACACTTTTTGAGAAATAAAAGGAACTTTTTATTGATGTAACACACAAATGCATACCCAATTCACTAAAAGGAACTAACACAGCATGAACAAAGCCACCTCTGACATCCACTTATATCTACTTGTTTTTTAAATGAAGGCGTTAAAGAGCTCAGAAGGAAATGCTTTCAGAAAACAATTAAAGCCAGGGAAATAATACAAATTTCCCCCTAATCTGCCAAAATTTCTTCTCTTTGAAGAAAATGTCTTAACAAGTTGTTCAATTTGTGGAAATTTTCTACATGACTGATTGACACTTGAGTTATACATAGTAAACTGGTATTCTCGCTTGGTGCAACATTTGCATGGGGGAGCATAGCAAACTTAGAACAAAGAACTGAAAGCAGCCTGTGCCAAGACAGCCAACACCTCACTGTTATCCAACAGGAATGTTAAAAAAATATTTTACCCAATCACTGTATTCCATAACTTGTAGAGTTATCATAACTTGTACAATGGCATATGAAAAGACTGCTGCAATAGTAATAAAGAGGACACTTGAGCTTGAGGCTTTGGTTTTTATGTTTACATATTCTTGTGTTGCTGTTATTTTGTCTGTCACCAACTAAAATATATATATAGCAACACTGACAGACTCAAACCAAAGTAAAAAAATATGCCATACCATCAAAGCCATGCAGTCAGGCTTCCATAGACTATGAGAATGGCTTTAACTTAAGCAAACTTACAGCATGGGTGAGAGCTTTGTTTGTTGTGGGAAGAGGGGAACACCTGACACTTGAAGGACAAACAGCCCCAAAAGCATCCAAGACACAAAATAGAATTGTAAATATCCATGGAAAAAAATACATGGGTCTTGCAAACGAGTTATGCTTACTTGCATGTTGTTTTTGGGAGGTGAACAGCAGTCATTTTCCCATCAAATTGGCACAATTACCAGTTATTGAGTTACTGTCATCTCACAAATTTCTTCTTCCTTTCTGTCAAACTACGCTATCATCCTTCTCCATTTTCCTTCTTGAAAAACATGATTTGTACCATCTCCATCTCACTTTTATAGCTCTTTAACCTCTTCATTTCTATACTAAAAAAAACCCCAAACAACCCAACAGGTAGTTAAAAAAACTTGTTGACTTGAATTTTATGTGCAACTTGAGATAATTTATGGAAAACCTGGCTTGCTGCATGTGAAGCAACATCGACCAGATTACAAGACCTGAAAGACATTTGTAGAGAAGCAGACAATGGACTCCACTGGGGCACGCAGAATCAACTTTATTACAGAGCTACTTTCATACTATAATACAGACAGAGAATTAACATAATACAAATTATTTACAGTTCTGTTTTGAACATATTTCTTCCACTTATTTTCATTCTTTCTTATCAGACTTCCACTGAGTCTGCTTCTCTCACACAAGGGAGGTATCCTGGCATCAACACTGTCCATTCTCTACACAGCTCATTATTTTCCTTGCTTGCATTCCTCTTTCTTGCATTCCCACAGACACTGAAGTACTAAAAGTTGAAGGTAATTTTGGATCCTGGAAAAAATACCACAGATTATTGCCAGCTGTGCTGGTTTGAACTAATTGGAGAATTTGAGTTAGAAATTAGACTATTGGCTGAGAGAGGAAAACACAGTATATCACTTCACCCAGAGCTTTACTGAGAAAGAAAAAAAAAATTTGTTTAAAAAATGTAACCCAAACATAGATAACGCAGATGGTTTCAGACCTCGCTGGGCTGTGGCTGCTTCTCTTGCATGGTTCCTTTGTCTCTCTGCCTTGGTAGCTAATTCTCAGTAATTCTACTAATTTCTTTCCTACTACTAATCTCCCTGGCCGATTTACTCCACTTATCTGCAGCATCAACAGGTGGTGAGATAAGATCAGGGAAGGGGGGAAAGGTGGTAGGGGTGGTTGGTTACCCCTCTTGGGGATTTTGGTCTCTGGGAGGGGTGTGGTGTTTCTGTATTACCTTTTCATTGTATATATCTGTAAATATTTGTTATACATTGTAAATATCTGCTTGTACATTGTGCAAAGCTGTAAATATAAAGCTTCATTTATCAACTTCCAGTGTTCTGAGTTCTAGCCAGGGTTTATTTCAAAAGGAGGGAGAGCAGGTAACTGCAAAACCACCACACATTTTTTAATTGGCGCCCAACGTGGGGCCAATTAATTAAACGAGGTTTAATTACATTTGTTTGATTTTTAGTTAATCCTGGAAGTAAAAAATGAAGCTCATATGGTTGTTCTATTCAGTTATCCCTTCTGTGACTATGTGGTTCCTCCATAGATGGTTTGTAGCTACAATTGGTACTTCTATATGGAATCTGGCATAGAGAAAATTTAAGAGGATTATTTGGGATTACGGAGATTATTTTATAGGCTGCATAGGGTTAAATTTAACTGAATTAGCTTCAAATGCTGTTTTTGAAGCTTTTAATAAATCAGAGAATATTAGCAGTCAAATTAGCTATTCTACGGCACTTGTGAGGGTTATATTGCCAAAAAGCACAATGCCAGATCCTTGTGAAAACTTCTATTCAAGGGCCACAGTGAAATATCTAAGTTGTGTGATCGTTTTGTTATTAACAATAATTTTAATATTAATTTTTGCTCTGGGCCTGAAAACTTATGCTATGACTTTAAAAAATCAGGTAGATCAAGCCAGGAAATGAAAACAAAGAAATTCCTCGGTCCAAACAGTGGAGTCTGGCTACACGCCCAGACAATGTCCTGAAATTGTTTACATAAACAAGGCACAGAGTTCTCAAATATAAGATAACTCTTATTCTGATGGTAGCTCAATTCCCCAGACTGCAAATTGTGATTCTAACACAAAGGCCAATGCTAATTCTAATATGCCACCAGCTCAGGTTCCCCAAAATTCAGATCCATCACAAGATCCATCTTCTGTTAAACCAGTTCCTGCCAAAATGAAAGCTAAAATTGGGTCAAAACACGTTTCAAAAGAGCACCTAAGTAGTGCAACCGGTACTTCTGATATCCAGCAGGAAGAAGAGCAGGAAGAAGAAAAGCTTAGCCTTAAAGATCTGACTGGTTTGCTTAGGTCTAAATATGAGGACAATATAAAATTAGATAACAGGACAGAGGATGGCTCTCTGGCAATTAGGAATGCTGTTAGGAGAGTTTTGTTTGGCCAGGCACAAACAGACCAGCCAGGAGAAGAGGAGGAGAAGGATGACATCCAAGGCCCTAATGATCCCCTTAGACAGGTCAGGGAAGTTAGAAAAGAATACTCAAGGGAATCAGAAGAGCCAGTCCTAAGCTGGCTGGTGAGATGCCGTACTATTGGTGCAAATGCCCTATAGGTAGGAGACAAGTATGCAAAGCAGCTAGGCCCATTTGCAAAGGAAAGTGGAGTGGACAAACACCTGACAACCAATCTGGGTGTGGTTAGCTTGTGGACATGTCTTCTATTAGCTGTAGTTATGAGATACACATCCCAAGATGACTTGCCATGGGTAGCTAGAAAGTGGAACACAGTTGAGCAGGGAATTAAGCTTCTGAAGGAGTTTGCAGTGAAGGAAGTGCTTTATGGAGATTATGCCATACATGAGCCTCATAACATTCCTCTTAGGACAGGTCTCATAAAGAAACTTATTAAATTTGCTCCTTCATCCTATGCTAACATCCTAGCTAGCAAGTTTCTATCAAAGTGTAATAATGAAAGACTCACAGTTGGCAAATTTACTGATCAGCTGAGAGAGATAGAAGACAGTTTATCACATACTACCCTAATCTCTGCCATAAAAGCTTTGGGTATAGATCTAAAAGATATGACTACAAGGATAGAGGATGGCATTAAGGA
>VWZI01016804.1:11232-29599 GCA_013396835.1 Psilopogon haemacephalus | reverse complement strand
CCAGGGAGGTTGTGGAGCACAGAAACACAGAATGTGAATCTTTGAAAGCATTCTGTGCTTCTGTGCTCCAANTGAAGGGCAGGAGCAGGAGAGCTTCAGTCTTGTGGGAGGTGTCCCTGCCTATGGCACAGGGGGGTTGGAACTGGATGAGTTTTGAGAGACCTCAAAGATCATTCAGTTCCAACGCCCCTGTGCCATAGGCAGGGACACCTCCCACTAGATCAGGTTGCTCAAGACCTCATCCAGCCTGGCCTTGAACACCTCCAGGGAGGGAGCAGCCACAACCTCCCTGGGCAACTCGTTCCAGTGCTCACCACCCTCACGGTGAAGAACTTCCTCCTAACATCCCATTTAAATCTCCCCTCTGCCAGTTCTGAGCCCATTCCCCCTTGTCCTGTCATTACAAGACTTTATGAATAGTCCCTCCCCAGCCTTCCTGTAGGCCCCCTTCAGATACTGGAAGGCCACAAGTACATCTCCTCAGAGCCTGCTTTTCTCCAGATGAAACAAATGAGGTCTCCTTAGAGCCTTCTCTTCTCCAGACTGAACAAATGAGGTCTCCTCAAAGCCTTCTCTTCTCCAGACTGAACAACCCCAATTCTCTCAGCTTGTCCTCATAGGAGAGGAGCTCCAACCCTCTGATCATCCTCATGGCCCTTCTCTGTCCTCTTCTGCAGGATGGACCCAGGGTACTGGTGGGCTCCCTTCTCTTGTCTAGAGCCTCCCTGCCATTACCCTGGTCCATTATTCCTCAGTCTGTGGGACCCAAGAGGAAAATTGGATTCCTCTTTGTGTGAAGCATCACAGGAGCGCTGGCCCAACCTCGGTTGCATCCTACTTGTGACTCGGACCAAAGGAGGACAGGAAGCCCCCAGCACGCAGAGACCTGGAGAGGCAAATGAGGAGCAGCTGCTATCCCCATCAGATTAGCTAAGCCCTTTGTAGGCTCTGTCCTTTATTCCTCTCTGCATCATTTTGCTGCCTCGTAAGGATGGCTGAAATCACCCAGCCCAAACCACAGTAATCCTAGAGCCCAGCAGGCAGAGCTGTCTCGCATTACTCCTCCTTCAGGGGTTTCCTTCTGCAGGAGCAGTTGGCAAGAGAAAGAAAGGGGACTGGGTCATGCAGGCAAACGAGGGAGAAAGCCAAGGAAACCTTAGGCAGAAACAAAGAAGGAGCAAGCTCCATTCAGGGTGTTAGGAAAACATGAGTCTGAGGGAACACCTCATCAAGCCAGAGATGTAGGCGCACCTCCTGTGCTGGCCCGGTGAGAGAGGGAGCTGGAGGAGGTGGGAAGGAAGGGGAGAGATGGAAATTGGGCAAATTGGAGAGAGGCTTTTTAATGAAATCATAAGCTGAGCCTGAGATCTGTCTTTCAACACCTCATGGGTTTGGGGTTTTTTTTCCCCCCTCCGTGCAGCCCCGCTGCTGGAATTTTCTTGTTCCAGGAGTTTGGCTGCATCAGCCACTGGCTGAGTGGCCACCAAAGGAAGCTTCTTCTTTCACAGGATTATTGAGACTGGAATAGACCTCTGAGATCATCAAGTCCAGCCCGTAACCTAACACCACCATATTGACTAGACCATGTCACTAAGTGCCACGTTCCATCTTCCCTTAAACACCTCCAGGGACAGTGACTCCCTGGGCTACAATATCTGCTTGGGTGTGCAAGCAAACTGGCTCTGGGACTGCCTGCTGGGACCAGGATGGCACTAGCAGAATCTGGCTGGGGAGGACAAAAGGGCATTGAGTTGCCCATGGGATGTCTGTTGGTCACACTGTGGGTGTAAGGATTAGCTGGGCTGAGCTCTCCTCTTAGCTGTTGCAGTGACCACAGGGTCCTAGAAGCAGTGATGCAAGGCACAAGTTTGTGCCACTCCTGGTAGGGTCTGTGGTGTAGCAGCAGTGATGCAAGGCACAAGTTTGTGCCACTCCTGATGGGCTCTCTGGTCTGGCAGCAGTGATACAAGGCACAAGTCTGTGCCTCTCCAGGTAGGGTCTATGGTCTGGCAGCAGTGATGCAAGGCACAAGTTTGTGCCACTCCAGGTAGGGTCTATGGTCTGGCAGCAGTGATGCAAGGCACAAGTTTGTGCCACTCCTGGTAGGGTCTGTGGTGTAGCAGCAGTGATGCAAGGCACAAGTTTGTGCCGCTCCTGATGGGCTCTCTGGTCTGGCAGCAGTGATGCAAGGCACAAGTCTGTGCCTCTCCTGGTGGGGTCTGTGGTCTGACAGCTGATAGCCAAGAGCCCCTGAGAGCCTGGGGACAGAAGGTAAGTCTCTTGTGTTCTTGCTGGGGGACAACCTCCAAGCTGCAAGGCTGCTGCTGAGACCTGCTCCCTTCCAGCTTCCTTGTGCTGATAGCCAAGAGCCTCTGAGACCTTGGGGACAGAAGTCTCTTGTGCTCTTTTTGGAGGACAGCCTCGAAGCTGCAAGGCTGCAGCTGAGACCTGCCCCCTTCCAGCTTCTTTGTGCAATAGGATGCAGTTGTGTCTGATTACTGCCTCCTTGAAGCCTTAAACCTGAAATCTAACTACAGTGTTCTCCCTCGAGGGGCAGCCAAACCTCCTCCTCCATCCCTCCACCAGCAATCCCTCCCTTCCCAAGGAAAAAAAAAAAAAAAAAAAAAAAAAAAAACCCTAGNAAAAAAGATAATGAAAGAAGCAAGACAAGTGGTAGCTGTCTGCAGCAGAGCTTCCCAATCAAGTGCAAACTGGACGGGAAATCAAATCAGCCCGGTGAGTTCCTGCAAAGCACAGCTCCTATCTCTTTAAAAATCTCCCCTTTTGATGGGATGAGCTGCATGGCAATGCCTGCTGATGTAAAACAAGCCATTATTCCTCCTATCTCCTCTCCAAGCACCCCCCTTCCCTGCAGACTCCTGAGTCTGAGGGAGGGAGAGGCTCTCTGAAGGCTGTTTTTCCTCCGTTAAATAAATTCACTTTCAAATAATGTGTAATTAAATGTGTGGTATTGAATTAATGTTTGATTCTGAGTGCTTTGGCAGCGAGGGACCTAGGGGCCAGGCTGGTGGAAAGAAAACATGTTCACCAGGAAGCCTCCCTTCCCTTCTTCTCTCCTTCCCTTCTCCTCCCACCCTGCCAAGAGTTCCTGCTTCTGAGGGCGGCTGCCTGGACCAGTGAGTCCCTTTTATGATATGTTGTTGTAGGTCTCCTGGGCATTTCCCCCCCCCCCCCCCCCAAGGAGAAACTGTCGTGAGGCCCCCTCNGTATGTCTCCTGGGCCTTTCCCCCCCCCCCCCACCAAAGAAAAATGCTTCTGCAGTCCACTCCAGTTTCTCCTCTCTCTGTCTCCTGATGGGCTTTGTCTTCCTCCTCCTCTTCCTCCTCTTCAGAGCTGAGTTGTGCAGTTAACCTTTGCATTGGCGGAGGGCAGATTTGAAGGGGATGTTAGGAAGAAGTTCTTCACAGTGAGGGTGGCTGCTGGAGGTGTGCTTGGAAGTGGTGGCTGTGAGGCATTCTCAAAGGTCTGCCTTGCAGAAGTTGTCCTTCTGTTTTCCTAATGCTTCATGGCACTGGACTTTAGCTCCTGATGCAGTTTGGTATTCCTGGGTAAATTTCTTCATAGCCCAGCCTGTCCAGCTAAACTGGTTTAAACTGGAAGAGGGGAGATTTAAATGGGATGTTAGGAGGAAGTTGTTTGCAGTGAAGGTGGTGAGACACTGGCACAGGTTGCCCCAGGGAGGTTGTGGCTGCTCCCTCCTTGGACGTGTTCAAGGCCAGGTTGGATGAGGTCTTGAGCAACCTGTTCTAGTGGGAGGTGTCCCTGCCTATGGCACAGGGGGGTTGGAACTGGATGATCTTTGAGGTCTCTTCCAACCTAAACCATTCTATGATTCTAAACGTGTCAAGCCCTGCTGGTTTCCCCCAAGGTTCCTTTACCAGCACATTATGCATTGGCTCCATCTCTGCTGGCTCAGCTGGGGCAATAATGCATCCTTCACACCTGGGATCTGCACTTGTGGCTGCTCCCAGAGAATGAAGGGAAAGGTAAGGATGCCAAGAACTTCAGAAACGTGAAGTAGTTGCCTTTCAAGGTCTTTGTGAAGGAGTTTGGTCATGGCTATTTGGTAACAGAATGTCTATTTGAGCACGTGGGGCTGCCTGGAATCAAGTTGCCAGCATCTTGGTTAAGGTACAAGAGGTGAGAAGCAGTCTGAAGAGAGGTTGTGAAGCCAGTGCCATGCTTTGGACTGTTGGAGATTGTAAAACCTGAGAAGGGATGCAAAGGAAGCTGGGGAGGGACTTTTGAGGCTATCAGGCAGTGAGAGGACTAGGGAGAATGGAGCAAAGCTGGAGGTGGGGAGATTCAGTCTGGATATGAGGAGGAAGTTGTTGAGCATGAGAGTGGTGAGAGCCTGGAATGGGTTGCCCAGGGAGGTGTTTAAGACCAGATCCCTGGAGGTGTTTTTGGCCAGGCTGGCAGAGGCTGTGGTCAGGCTGCTCTAGGGTAGGGTGTCCCTGGGCATGGCAGGGGGGCTGGGACTGGCTGATCCTTGTGGTTCCCTTCTAACCCTGACTAATTCTGTGATTCTATGAAAGAGAGGAATAATTAAGTAGAAGGAAGAGCCTCCTTTGAGTTTCACTTCCATCAAAGCCAAAAGAGAGGTGGATGGGAAGTGTGAGAAGGTCTCTCTCTGTATAACATTGCTGTAGGGACACCCAAATGGCTGTGAGAGCTGCCATGCAGAAACAGAAAGACTGAGAAACACTGCCCCAAAGTGAAGGGGAAGGTCTGAGCAAGGTGGTCTTGTCCATAGGGGTTGGGAGGGTTAGAATCATAGAATCAGTCGGGGTTGGCTGCTGCACCACACAGCTTGGGGTGCTCAGCAAACTTGCTGAGGCTGCACTCAATGCCCCTGTCCATGTAGGTAAAACTCCACTTCTGGTGGCTTCTTTCCTCGCTCTGACCTGAGCCACCTCTGGGAGAGGGCTTGGATAGAGGCTTTGGCAGCTCGGCGCCGTGCCCAGACACTGCTTCTCTGCCAAGTTCCTCTGTTAAGGCACCCTTCAAGGACTCAGACTGAAAAGAGTCACAATCATAAACAACAAATAACTCTGACAGCCCTTGGAAAAAGCCCCCAGACCACGGAGCTTTAGGTAAGGCAGAGCTTAATCTCCGGGAGTTTCTTGCAGCAGCCACAGTCCTTGCTGGAGTCACCTGGGCTCCTGCATATGGAGACACCAAGAACCAATGGGGACAGACTGAAAGAGTTGGGGCTGTGCAGGCTGGAGAAGAGGAGGCTCCCAGGTGGCCTTCTGGTGGCCTTCCAGCATCTGAAGGGGGCTACAAAAAAGCTGGGGAGGGACTTCTTAGGCTATCAGGGAGTGAGAGGACTGGGGAGAATGGAGCAAAGCTGGAGGTGGGGAGATTGAGGCTGGAGGTGAGGAGGAAGTTGTTGAGCAGGAGAGTGGTGAGAGGCTGGAATGGGTTGCCCCTGCAGGGAGGTGTTTGGGGCCAGATCCCTGGAGGTGTTTTTGGCCAGGCTGGCAGAGGCTGTGGGCAGCCTGCTCTAGGGTAGGGTGTCCCTGGGCATGGCAGGGGGGTTGGGACTGGCTGAGCCTTGAGGTCCATTCCCACCCTGACTGATTCTATGATTCATGACTCTATTATTCATGATTCTATAATTCTATGGTTCTGTAATTCTATAGTGAGAGCCCATAGAGAGAGATAAGGAGCAGCCTGTTTATGTCCCCCTCTTTTTCTTTTCATTCTTTCAAATGAGGCACTGAGCGACCTGTTCTAGTGGGAGGTGTCCCTGCCTATGGCACAGGGAGGTTGGAACTAGATGATCTTCGAGCTCCCTTCCAACCTAAACCATTCTATGATTCTATGTGGGGCTGATCCTCTGTTTGTTTGCCTGCACTTCCCCAGCAGCCAGCGACCAAAATCAATATCCTGCACTGACTTTGATGGATCTGCAGCAAGCCAGGAGGGAGAGACAGCTGCCCTGTACATTATCTTCTCTCACTGTGAGACAAACCTGTGAGAGAATGACTTATCAGCTCCCCAGCAGCAAGGATTTTTTTTTTTTTGTTGCTGTTGTTTTATTTTTTGATCTGATCCTACCTGATCTGTGCCTTTGCTCTGATCAGGTACATCAGGCAAACTCCTCGACACGTTGGGTTGACACCCAGCTTGCAGATGACTGCCTGAGATGAAAGACATTAGTTTGGTCCTTCCATGCCTGCATGACAAGGTTGACAGAGCAGGTTGTGAGCTTTGTTTATTTATTTTATGCAAATACTCATTTGTTTATTTATTTCTTGGGAAGCTGCTCAGGGTTTATTCATAAGAATTACTTCAGCAGCGAGTCAGGAGAGTAGCTGAGTGAATCATTGCCTAGCTGAGAACTTTTCTGCCTCTTTTATGGTTTTTTTTTTTTTTTTTTGTGTGTGGGGGAAGCTTTTTTTATAAATAATAATNTCTCTGAGCTACTAAAGGATTTTTTTACCTGCTTGATAAAAAGTTCCATAAAAAGAAGAGAGGGGAAAAAAGAGAGAGAGAGAGAGAGACAATTCTTTGGCATAAATTAGTTGTTACAGCAAGTGACTCAGCCGCTGAAAAATGTCATTGTTGTTATCATTTATAAAGTGCTGGTGATGCAAATGAGGCTTCAGAGGCTTATGAAAATCAAGGCTATTACCAGCAAAGAAAAAAAAAAAAGCCTACACTAGGATCAGACTTGAATCAGGATAGCCTAGAAACACATCTAAAAGAAGTGGGTTTTAAAACAGGGATTGAACAAGGAGAAACAGAGAAGAAAAGGAGATCAGAGAACCAGAGAATCAGTCAGGGTTGGAAGGGACCACAAGGATCAGCCAGTTCCAACCCCCCTGCCACGCCCAGGGACGCCCTACCCTACAGCNATGTGGCCCCAAACACCTCCCTGCAGGGGCAACCCATTCCAGCCTCTCACCACTCTCATGCTCAACAACTTCCTCCTCACCTCCAGTCTGAATCTCCCCACCTCCAGCTTTGCTCCATTCCCTCCAGTCCTGTCACTCCCTGACAGCCTAAAAAGTCCCTCCCCAGTCTTTTGTAGCCCCCTTCAGATGCTGGAAGGCCACCAGAAGGTCCCCTGGGAGCCTCCTCTCCTCCAGGCTGAACACACCCAACTCTCTTAGGGAGTTGGAACATGATGATCCTTTTGGTCCCTTCCAAGCCTGACTGGAGGCAGAGGGCTGCAGGGAAGGACCTGCCTCTAGGGAACAACAGGGCCACGTGTGTGGAAGGAGAAGGAGCTGGTGGAAAATTTGATGTTGGTCTTTTCTAGACTGGAAGGAAAACCTGCCGCTAGAGTGGGTGGCAAAAGAGAAAAGGAGACATTTCTGAGACTTGGCTCTTGGTTTTGTATTCCCCACCCCCCCCTCAGTGAGCCACATGTGGTTCATGAATTAAAGACTCCAAGGGCAGGGAACCCAGTGGAAGTGCAGCAAGCAGACAGCCTGCTGTTAGGAGTGGGCAAGGAGGAGGTGTGAGGAATTAATTTCAGAGCTGCTGTAAACGATGGAGCTTCAGAAGCAGCAGCTTCAGGTTTTTTGCTGTATCCTTAAGCACCAGAGCTGCTCATGGTCGCCTCTGCTTGGGCTTTGATTTGTCCATTTGCCTCCCGCTGGAATCATCTGTGTCCAGACACAGCCATGTGCATCCAAGGTTTCAAGGGAATTATCAGGCTGTTGTTTTAAGGAGGTTGGCTGTGATAGGAATCTGAAATGCAGAATTTGCAACCTTACCCAAGCCTGCAGCCTCTATTTTGGTTGATCCCCCAGGGCTGATGCAGAGAGGAGCACAGGCACTGGGAAAGCAGATGCATGAGGTGCACCCATAGAGCGCCCCAGGTTCTGCTCATGTGATGGAAGGATGCTTCTACACTT
Source organism: Psilopogon haemacephalus (assembly GCA_013396835.1). NCBI lineage: Eukaryota > Metazoa > Chordata > Aves > Piciformes > Megalaimidae > Psilopogon > Psilopogon haemacephalus. The sequence goes on along the minus strand of VWZI01016804.1, from coordinate 21,704 downwards.
TGGCCACAACAAGCCCAGGCAGTGCTACAGGCTGGGGACAGAGTGGCTGAGAGCAGCCAGGCAGAGTTGGACCTGGGGGTGCTGGGAGAGAGGAGCTGAAGATGAGGCAGCAGTGTGCCCAGATGGGCAGCAGAGCCAATGGCATCCTGGGCTGGAGCAGGAGCAGTGTGGCCAGCAGGAGCAGGGAGGTTCTTCTGCCCCTGTGCTCAGCACTGCTCAGCACACACCTTGAGTGCTGTGTCCAGTTCTGGTTGCCTCCATTCAAGAGAGATGTTGAGGTGCTGGAAAGTGTTGAGAGAAGGGCAGCAAGGCTGGGGAGGGCCTGGAGCACAGCCCCAAGAGGAGAGGCTGAGGGAGCTGGGGGTGTGCAGCCTGCAGAAGAGGAGGCTCAGGGCAGAGCTCATTGCTCTCTGCAGCTCCCTGAAGGGAGGTTGTGGCCAGCTGGGGTTGGGCTCTTCTCCCAGGCAACCAGCAATAGAATGAGGGGACACAGCCTCAAATTGTGCCAGGGGAGGTCTAGGCTGGATGTAATGAGAAGTTGTTGTCAGAGAGAGTGATTGGCATTGGAATGGGCTGCCCAGGGTGGTGGTGGAATCCCCACCTCTGGAGGTGTTCAGGATAAACCTGGATGGAGCACTTAGTGCCATTGGATATGGCTGGGTGCTAGGTTGAGCTGGATGAGCTTGAAGGTCTCTACCAACTTGATCTGATCTGATCTATTCTATTCTATTGTATTTTATTCTATTCTATTCTGTTCTGTTCTGTTGTGTTCTATTCTGCTCTGTTCTGTTCTGTTTTGTTCTATTCTATTCTGTTTTGTTCTGTTCTGTGTGCTCTACCTGGAATTTGGTGGTGAGCTGAGGCTCTTGTTGCCTTGTTTCTCCAATATGAGTGCAAAAGATGGGCAAAGAACCACTTGAGTCTGTGATTTGAGGAAAAGAGTTTTGGCTTTTGCAGGCTCTACCCCAGGGGCCAGTAGAGAAGTGACCCATCAGGACGTGGCAGACTGATGTATGAGAAGGGCAGAGTTAATCTTGTTCCCCTCTTCTTCTCCTCCTCCTGTATCCCCTGGCTGTGCTGGGTTGGGTCACGAGGTTAGCAAACTGGAATATGTTTGTGTCAAGGAGAGGAGCAGCAATGACTAAGGGACACACAAGGGAGGGAATGAGAGGAGGAAAGAGGCTGCTGTTTTTAGGCAGCCACTTTTCTGACTGAGCACCCTCGAAGCGCTGATCAAGTCACAAAGCATCCTGCAAAAAAGGTTCCAGGGAGGATTGGTAAGAGCCAAAGTCACAACCCTTCTGTCTGAGCTTTTCCAGAGGAAAAAAAAAAAAAAAAAAAGGAATGCTTTCTGCTCTGGAGGCAATTTAAAAAGGTGAGTGCAGTGTGGCCCAGCCTGACCCTCTTGTTAATGCGTAAGCTTGACCATGTGCTGCCATCACTGAACTGAAGAGTTGGGGCTCTTAGAGTCATACAATGGTTTAGGTTGGAAAGGACCTCAAAGATCATCCAGTTCCAACCCCCCTGTGCCATAGGCAGGGACCCCTCCCACTAGAACAGGTTGCTCAGGGCCTCATCCAACCTGGCCTTGAACCCCTCCAGGGAGGGAGCAGCCACAACCTCCCTGGGCAACCTGTGCCAGTGTCTCTCCAGCCTCACTGCAAACAACTTCCTTCTAACATCCTGCCTAAATCTACCCTCCACCAGCTTAAACCCATTCCTCCTGGTCCTGTCATTACAAGCCCTTGTCAATAGTCCCTCCCCAGCCCTCCTGTAGGTGCCCTTCAGATACGGGAAGACTACTCTAAGGTCTCCTGGCAGCCTTCTAATCTCCAGGCTGCACAGCCCCAACTCTCTCAGCCTGTCCTCAGAGCAGAGGTGCTCCAGGCCTCTGATCATCTTCAGCCTGGAGAAGAGAAGGCTTCCAGGAGACCTGATAGTAACCTTCTAGTATCTGAAAGTGGCCTACAGAAAGGTCGTGGAGGGACTATTTACAAGGTCTTGTAATGACAGGATGAGGGGTAATGGGTTCAAACTGGAAGAGGGGAGATTTAGATGGGATGTTGGGAGGAATTTCTTTACAGTGAGGGTGGTGAGACACTGGCACAGGTTGCCCAGGGAGGTGGTGGAGCACAGAAGCACAGAATGTGATCAAAAATCCCATTCAATACTTCTGTGCTCCACCACGTCCCTGGAGGTGTTGAGGACCAGGTTGGATGAGGCCTTGAGCGACCTATTCTGGTGGGAGGTGTCCCTGCCTATAGCACAGGGGGGCTGGAACTGGATGATCTTTGAGGTCTCTTCCCACCTAAACCATTGTGTGATTCCATGCTGTGATTCTTTAAGCCCTGGGGAGTCTCCAGCCAGCCTCAGGCTAAGTGTTTGCCGGTGCGGTTCATGCTTATTTGGACTAACAGCCAAGGCAAGAGCTGGAAGCACGTTCTCTGCGTGTTAAATCTTGATGGACAAGAAGGAATGGAGGGGGGGGGATCTGCCCAGCTTGTCTTGTGTGTCGTGCAGCAACACAATAATTCCAAAACAAGAGCTGCAAAGATGTTTCGTTTAGAGCTGGAACCGCTCCGGCGCTGCGCGCTCGCATCCTTCCTGTAGATACAGCTCGGCCTTGAATGAGCTCCCATCACGCTGTCAAGTCTGCTTATTTGCCTGTCAGGTCTTGTCGTGGCTCCTGCATGGGTTCTTCTTTTGAGTTGAAAAAAAAAAAAAAGAAAAAAGAGAAAGAGTGGGTACTTAGGGGGGAAGACAGTTTGCACACACCTTGTCGGCGGGGCTGACTGCGGCACGGCGGAGGCAAGATTAGCACACCGCTGCCTGCCTAAAGCAAATAAACACCAGCTGTTTGCCAGGCAGGGCTCAAGCTTCCTCCAGGAGGAGGTAAACAGATTTATGCAGATGAACCTCCCAGGTGCCCTTGCAGCACAGCATCTTTCATGGCCAACTCGGCCTTCTGCATGAGTTACGGCCGGGACAGATGAGTGAGGAGATGCAAGTTTAGCACAATAACGCGGCCAGCTGCACGCTGCCAGCCTGGTTTGTCCCTGCTTGGTGTTCACAGCCCATATTTAATCGTGATGTGGAGTTAATCAGAGTGTTGATCTCACCATGGATGGAAGAATTTGATGCAAGATTCAGTGGTTTAGGCCCATGTGTGTGGGGGGAAAAAAAAAGTGATTTGTTGCTGCTCGCTTATTGTTCCGCTTCTGCCTAAAAATCACGGAATGGTTTGGGTTGGAAAGGAGCTCAAAGCTCAGACAGTTCTAACCCCCCTGTGCCATAGGCAGGGACACCTCCCACTAGAACAGGACGCTCAAGATCTCATCCAGCCTGGTCCTCAACACCTCCAGGTAGGTTGCGGAGCACAGAAGCACCAAATGTGATCAAAGATCCCATTCTGTGCTTTACTGCTCCACAACCTCCCTGGGAAACCTGTGCCAGTGTCTCACCACCCTCACTCCAAACAACTTCTTCCTAATGTCCAGTTTCAATTTGACACTCTGACACTAAACCCATTCCCCCTTGTCCTGCCATTACAAGACCTTGTCAATAGTCCCTCCCCAGTCTTCCTTTAGCCCCCTTCAGATACTGGAAGGCCACTCCAAAGTCTCCTGGCAGCCTTCTCTTCTCCAGGCTGCACAGCCCCAACTCTCTCAGCCTGTCCTCACAGCACAGCTGCTGCAGCCCTCTCAGCTGCATCTTGGTGGCCTCCTCTGCACTGGCTTCATCCTTCCATGTGCTGCTTGTGCTGGGGGCTGCAGAGCTGCAGACAGTGCTGCAGGTGGGGTGTGAGGAGAGCAGAGCCAAGGGGCACAATCCCCTCCCTTACCCTGCTGCCCACAGCTGCTCTTGCTGCAGCCCAGCACACAGTTGCTGTCTGGGCTGCATGAACACTGCAGCCTCATCTTGAGCTTTTCAGCTCCTTTTCAGACCCCCTGATCTTTTTCCTGAGGACTGCTCTCCAACCTCCATTCTCTGATGCAAAATTGAGGGGAAAGAAAATTGTGATCAGCAAAAAAAAAAAAACCACCCAGAACTTCTCTGTCTCCAAATTAAGGTTGCCCAGTTGCTGTCAAACTGCTTAACTTCATGAACCTTTCCTTCAGAACCATTCAAGTTTAGTCTAAGTCAAGTGGTGCTACCTAAGTTCACTACCTCAAAAGGATTATTCCTGCCTCAGTTCAGCTCTATCTGCCACAACATCTCCTTCGATTCCTGGCATAAATTTTCCATGAAGCTTCCCAGGTGACCCTAGCAACTTGCTGTGCAATTTAGGTCTTGAAGACAGACGGGATATTCTTTTAATAATGCAGCCATAATTGCACAATCTGGACTCCAGATTGTAACGACAGGACGAGGGGGAGTGGGTTTAAACTGGCAGAGGGGAGACTGAAACTGGATGTTAGGAGGAAGTTGTTTGCAGGGAAGGTGGTGAGACACTGGCACAGGTTTGCCCAGGGAGGTTGTGGAGCATAGAAGCACAGAATGGGATTGAGGTCTTGTGATGACAGAACAAGGAGGAATGGGTTTAAACTGGCAGAGGGGAGACTGAAACTGGATGCTAGGAGGAAGTTGTTTGCAGTGAGAGTGGTGAGACACTGGCACAGGTTGCCCAGGAAGGTTGTGGAGCACAGAAACACAGAATGTGATCAAAGTCTTGTAATGACAGGACGAGGGGTAATGGGTTTAAACCGGCAGAGGAGAGATTGAAACTGGATGTTAGGAGGAAGTTCTTTATAGTGAGGGTGGTGAGACACTGGCACAGGTTGCCCAGGGAGGTTGTGGCTGCTCCCTCCCTGAAGATGTTCAAGGCCAGGTTGGATGATGCCTTGAGTGACCTGTTCTAGTGGGAGGTGTCCCTGCCTATGGCACAGGGGGGTTGGAACTGGCTGAGCTTTGAGCTGCCTTCCAACCTAAACCATTCTATGATTCTATGCATCTCTGAATACAGCAAATCCCAGCTCCTGTGCTGCCGAGCGCTGTAGAAACGCTTGCCAAGGGAAAGAAGAGGAGGGAAAAAAAAAAAATCAAAACCCAAAAAAACCTTCCTTTTCTTCTCCTCTATTAAGTAAATTGGTGCCATTTGAGCTTTTCTTAGATTAGGACTTTGCTCACCCAAGTGCATCGCTTAACATTTCAACACAGAGTGTTTCAGGGCTCTCCAGGTGCTCCTTAACCACTCAGCTAAACCGGGTGGAGAAGGCAAATTCTGGGGGGGAGATTTGTTCTCCCAGGCAGTCACTCCAGATTTAAAGCCCGAGTCACCTGGGGCCTGCTACCATCCCCTGCTTTAATGGTACCAATATTATTAATATTGGCAGCTAACAGTTTTCAGGCTGTTGAACAATTAATGAAAAGGGTCAGGGGGAAACTCTCCATGGAGGGATCATTCATTACAAGCCCCATTGCTTAGGCAATCTCGCAGCATCCATCTCTTCCCAAAGATGCCAAAGGGCCAGGCGTGGTATGGAAGCTCCTTCAGCCTGCCTGTGGGCTCCTGAGGAAGGAAGCTTAATTGTTTGAAAGGTGTCTGGAGCAGAGAAGTCTTCCACGAGATCTTGCAGTGGCCTTCCAGGATCTGAAGGGGGCCTGCAGGAAAGCTGTGAAGAGACTATTGACAAGTATCAACATGTCTATGAGACTAGAAGGAAGGATAGAACTGTGTACAGTTCTGGAACTCCCAGCACAAGAAGGACATGGAAGTGTTGGAGCCAGTCCAGGGAAGGCCACCAAGATGCTAAGAGGGCTGCAGCAGCTCTGCTGTGAGGACAGGCTGAGAGAGTTGGGGCTCTGCAGCCTGGAGAAAAGTTTTGAAGACAACTCATAGTAGCTTTCCAGTATCTTAAGGGGGTCTACAGGAAGGCTGGGGAGGGACTATTGACAAGGTCTTGTAATGACAGGATAAGGAGGAATGGGTTTAAAGTGGCAGAGAGGAGATTGAAACTGGATGTTAGGAAGAAGTTGTTTACAGTGAGGATGGTGAGCCAGGGAGGTTGTGGAGCACAGAAGCACAGAATGTTATCATATCAAGGATCCCATTCTGTGCTTCTGTGCTCCACAACCTCCTTGGAGGTGTTGAGGACCAGGTTGGGTGAAGCCTTGAGTGATCTGTTCTAGTGGGAGGTGTCAAGGACCAGGTTGGATGAAGCCTTGAGTGACCTGTTCTAGTGGGAGATGTGAAGGACCAGGTTGGATGAAGCCTTGAGTGACCTGTTCTAGTGGGAGGTGTGAAGGACCAGGTTGGATGAAGCCTTGAGTGACCTGTTCTAGTGGGAGGTGTCCCTGCCTATGGCACAGGGAGGTTGGAACTGGCTGAGCTTTGAGCTCCCTTCCAACCTTCTGTGATTCTCTGAGTTTATGATTCTGTGTTAGTCTTCCAGCCTGCTGAATTATGTTGCATTAAGGGTTACAGGAATCACTGTGAGGCACCTCCTGTGTCTGCAGGTGGGTGGGAGGAGCTGGTGGCACATCTCAGGCCCTGTTAGTGCTGTTGCCCTGAGGCCAGGTGGAAGTCACCTCCACCTCCTGCAGTCCCTCAAGGGAAATTGGATGTGTGCTGAGGGGGTGCATGCCCGTACGGTTCCTGTGGCACATGGAAGAGATGGAGAAGGCTCTAAAGAAGCCAAATGTGTGAGTAAACAGATGCAAGGCCAAGCTATGAGTGCACCAGAGTGACCATGGCAAGAGGGCACTGCTTTATCCAATGCCTCTGTTTGAGGATGCTGCAGATGGATCAGCTTGTGCTCACCAAGCACTGGGGAAGAGTGTGCAGCCCTCACTGCACAGCCATAACCATCAGGCTGATGCTGGAGATGCTCTCTGCTTTCACAGTTCTCAAGGGAGGAAGCTTTGGGTCCTGTGCCTCCAGAAAATGCTATGTGGTGGCTGCTCAGCTCCAGCTGCTCCCGCAGGTCCTTCCAGCCTTTTTTTTAAAAGGCACTTTGTATCACTAGAGGGTCTCTGTGGTGCCAGGGAGGTTTGGCAGGAAGAAGCTGTGCCCCACAGCGTTGTTCTCAAAAGAGACTCTGGAGACCTCCAAGCTCTGCCAGCAGCCAGTGGCATTTAATCGCGGTGCAGTGTTCGTGGGTGTCCTGCTCCTTGCTCCCCTCGCCGTGGGGTTGCCCAGTGCCTGGGTGGATGTAAGCCCTTATGAATGCCCTTGTTGGCTGTTGCAGAGCAACCTCCCCAGGCCTCTGTCCCCGTGTGAAATGAAGAGCTATTGCTCTTTTGATTCTCCCTGAAACTCTTCCTTGCTAGGCTCTGTCGGTCCTCGCTGTCCTAAATGTCACTGGGAAGGATCATTGAAACTAATGGCTTTGGTCTGTCTGCTGTGCCAGAGACTTTGTCCTGGGATGACCTCGTTCCTGAGGGAACAGCAAGGCAGGAGATGGCTGCAGGGTCAGGGCAGTGCTCAGCACTTCCAGCCGGCTCCTGCTTGTGCCTTGTTGAGGGGTTGGGGGGGACTCAATGTCCTCCTCTTCTTTGAGACTGGCCAAAGCCCAGCCTCAAAAGCCTGCCTGAGTTTGGGTTTGAACTGATCCCACTTGAAATATGAAACTCAACAGGACCTTCTAATCTGCCCTGACCTGCCATTGGAAGTATGTGACCTTCTGCCGTGCCTCACAGGAGATGAATGATTTCCAGGACCATTCCAAAGAGGTTCTGGTCTTTGTAGCAGCTTTTGCCCCGAAGGTTGCTCTCCCTGAGGACAAGCTTGCTGCCAGCTCCTAGTGAGAACAGGACAAACCTTGAGTGCTCTCTTCACAGATGTTTTGCATAAGCCCAGCTCGCTCCGTCCCAGAAAGGGCTGAATTCCGTGGGTGGGTTTCAAAGATCCCCATAGATATTTCCTGCAAAGAGATGTCAGACCCCCTTTTTTTGTTTTGTTTTGTTTTTTTTTTTTTTGCAGCTTGCTAGAAAATTGAATTAGTTGTTTTCCGTTCCCCCGAATTAACCCTGATTCATTCTTCCCCCCCAATCCTCTCCCTCTTCCTCCCCTCCCTCCAACAGATGTCCAGCACATTAAGAGGAGAGACATCGTTTTGAAGAGGGAGCTGGGAGAAGGTGCCTTTGGGAAGGTGTTCTTGGCCGAGTGTTACAACCTCAGCCCCACCAACGACAAAATGCTGGTGGCAGTGAAGGTAAATCCCAAGGGCAGAGAGTAGGGCGCAGGGGGCTGGGCTGGGCGAGCCCCGCGTGGGAAAAAGGGAAGCAAGGGAGGGCTGGGGGGCCAGGGGAGGAGATGTATCTGCTGCCAGAGATTGTGGTAAATCCACTTAGTCACACCAAGTCTCAGCCTTCTGCTTCAAGGTCGTCTGCTCTCAGCGGTGCCAAAGCCTCCCTTCCTGCCGACGTGGCCAGGAAGAGAAGCGGCTCTGGAAGCTTGCTCAGCTCCCCAGCAGCTGCAGCAGCGCGGTGTGGAGCACCCACCTGCACTCTGGTGAAGGAGCAGGGCCCTCCTCATCCTCATCCTCCTCTTCCTCGTGGATTTGATCTCTCTGTGGAAAGTGCAGAAGCTGAAGCCTAAAGAGGTCCTCAGGAAGAAACGGGCGCTCGGGAGCCAAGCACGACTAAGCCGTTTGCTGGGATCGATTCGCTGCGAGCTGTGTGCAGCAGCACATCTCCACGCCAGCTCCTGCCTGCCTAGCCACAGACTGCTTCTGTTTCCCTGGGTTTGAGCCAACAAAAGTCCAGCTTGGCTTCTGCTGTGCTGTTTGCACCCTTGTGAGGCTCTTGGCTTGAGCTGTGCCCCACCAAGGGCGGCTGCAGGCAGCGGACACCGCTCAGTGCAGGAATGTTCTGCAGTGGCACCACTTGGCACCTGCTTTAATCCTCCCCCTCAACAGTTAATTGACATCTCCTGGCTCCTTGGAAGAAGATCTACATTTCAACTGATGCTCTACAGGTGTGGTGGTTTGGCAGTTCCCCACCCCCTCCCCGAACACACGCTTTGAAATAACCCAGGCTAGGAGTCAGTTAAGGAATGAAGCTTTATAGTTATAGTTACAGCTCAGCACAATATGCAAGCAGATATTCACAATGAATAAGAGGTATTTACAGCAAAAAAAAAGCTAATACAGAAACACTACGCCCCTCCCAGAGATCAGGAATCCCCAAGAGAGGTAACCAACCACCTCTACCACCTTCTCCCTCTCCCCAATCTTATCTCACCACGTGTTTCATGCAGCAGATAGGCAAAGGTAGATCTGCCAGGGCAGGATTAGTAGCAGGAAAGTAGTTAGTCAAATTGTTCAGGTCCAGCTAGGAAAGGCAGGGAGAAAAGAGCCATGCAAGAACAGTCACAGCCCAAAGCAGGTCTGAAGCACTCTGACTTATCTATGTTTGGGTTGCAGCTCTGAAACAATTTTTTTTTTCTTCCTTTCTCAGTAAAGCTATGAGTGAAGTAGCCTCAGCAGTGTTTTCCTCTCTCATCTTATAGTCTAATTTCTCAATCAAATCCTCCAATAGGGGGTTGGAACTGGATGATCTTTGAGGTTTCTTCCAACCTAAACCATTCTATGATTCTATGATCAATTCTAGACAGGCTGAGAGAGTTGGGGCTCTGCAGCCTGGAGAAGAGAAGGCTTCCAGGAGACCTTATAGTAGCCTTAAAATATCTGAAGGGGGCCTACAGGAGGGCTTGGAAGGGACTATTGACAAGGTCTTGTAATGACAGGACAAGGGATAATGGGTTTAAGCTGGCAGAGGGGAGATTGAAACTGGATGTTAGGAGGAAGTTCTTTGCAGTGAGGGCAGTGAGACTCTGGCACAGATTTCCCAGGGAGGTTGTGGCTGCTCCATCCCTGGAGATGATCAAGGCCGGGTTGGATGAGGTCTTGAGCAACCTGATCTAGTGGGAGGTGTCCCTGCCTATGGCACAGCGGGGCTGGAACTGGCTGATCTTTGAGGTCTCTTCCAACCTCAACCATTCTATGATTCAAACCAGCACAACAGGGAGGGAGGTCCCAGCACTCTTTGCAGGATGCTGGAGGCATCCAGTTACTCAAAGGCTGCTTCAATCATTGCCAGTTCAAGCTTTTTGTTTGTTTTTTTCTTTATCCCATTATGCTCCACCTGTGAACTGCAAGATGTCACCTTTCACCTCTGCGACTGGCTCAAGCCAAGGCAGCACAGCTACCCAGGCAATTAGTTGCCTGATTCCGTGGCTGGAAGCTGCCTATCAGTGTCAGCCATGGCTCATGAGATCCTCTCTCACAAATGTCTGCTGAGTTTCATTTGCATGGAGGCAGAAACAACATCTGAACTTGTTTCTGTTAATTGCTACTATGAGCTTACATCTCCAGAGTGCCTTTCATCCTGTAAGATCATAGAGATCCAGCTTTGGAGCAGGGACTTTGAAAACTGGCTTCTTGCCAGCTCATGGGAAAGGTTGGCGGGGGGGGGGGGGGAAAAATACTTTTCATTTTGGCCATGTTGTAAGTCTTAGGGGGGAAAAAGAA
>VWZI01016800.1:0-10431 GCA_013396835.1 Psilopogon haemacephalus | reverse complement strand
GAACTCCAATACAAGCTGGAATCAAAGGAAGCCAAATGGTATGCTGCCACAGACAGTGCTTTCTTCTCTCTTCCCATAGGAAAGGAATGCAGGCCTCAGTGTGCATTCTTCTGGAGAGGAATTCAGTATCAGTTCAACCATTTGCCTCAGGAGTGGAAATGCATTTCAACGATCTGTGATCCACAATGGATTGGAAAAAGGTAAAGCTCTGGAACACGCACAATTTGCCAATGACATCGTGTGGGGCCAAACTGCTGAGGAAGTCTTTGAGAAAGGTAACAAAATAATTGATATTCTGTTGCAAGCAGGTTTTGCCATCAAGAGAGACAAGGTCAAAAGACCTTCCAGAGAAATTCAATTTCTGGGAGTGAGGTGGCAGGATGGTTGCCATCACATTCCACAGGATGTGATAAACAAAGTCTCCGCCATGGCAGTTCCCACAAATAAAACAAAACTATCTTTCTTGGATGCAGTGGGATTTTGGAGACTACACATTCCTGGATTCTGTCAAACTGTCAAACTTCTTCATGATGTGACTGATAAGAGAAACAATTTCAAGTGGGGTCCTGAACAAGCAGCCTTCGATCAGACAAAGTAAGAAGTAGTCCATGCTGTGGGCTTGGGACCTGTTCGATCTGGTCCAGACATGAAAAACATTTTGTATACATCTGCGAGTGACAACAGTCCAATTTGGAGTCTTTGGCAGAGAGCTCCGAATGAGACGCATCCAGTTGGTTTCTGGGAGTTTCAGAGGCAAATTGCAGCCCAACAGGGAAAGAAATACTAACAGCTTGTGAAGGAGTGAAAAAAGCTTCTGAAGTGATTGGAACTGAGTCACAATTGCTTTTAGCTCCTAGATTGCCAGTTCTAAACTGAGTGTTCAAAGGGAAATGTTCATCACTGGATCATGCCTCAGATGCAACCTGGTCTAAATGGACGGCTTTGATAACGCAATGAGCACATATGGATAATCTTGATTGACCTCTTCTGGTGGAAGTGATCACCAATTGGCCAGAAGGCATAGACTGTACAAAACCTCCAGACGAGAGAGTAACTCATGATGAGGAAGCTCTTCCTTATTGTGATCTCTCTGATCTGGAAAAGAACTATTCTTTGTTCCAGAGAAGAGAGTAACTCATGCTGAGGAAGGTCCTCCTTATTGTGATCTCTTTGATCAGGAAAAGAACTATTCTTTGTTCACAGATGGTTCCTGTCATCTTCTTCGGTATTAGCAACATGGAAGTCAGCAGTCTGGAATCCTACCAGGAGAGTTAATGAAGCGAGAGATGGAGAACCTGAATCCAGTCAATTTGCTGAGGTAAAAGCAGTGCAACTTGCTCTAGATATGGCTGAACAGGAAAATTTGCCTGTTCTTTACCTCTACACTGACTCATGGATGGTAGCCAGTGCTCTATGGGGTTGGCTAAAGGACTGGAAAAAGTATGGTTGGCAGAGGAAAGGAAAGCTTATTTGGTGTGCTGATCTATGGCAGGATATTGATGCGACTGGAGAGAATTCCAGTTAAGGTACGGCACGTAGATGCACACATGCCTAAAAGCAAAGCTACTGAGGAACATCAACACAACATCTGCCATCAGGCAGATTAAGCTGCTAAAATTTCTCAAGTTGACACAAACAGTGACCTTGATCTTGATTGGAAACACCGAGGTGAACTGTTCTTAGGTCGGTGGGCCCATGATTCATCTGGACATCAAGGCAGGGATGCAACATACTGATGGGCGTGTGATAGGTCAGTTGACGTATCCATGGACGCTGTTACCCAAGTCATACATGACTGTGACATTTGTGCTGCTATTAAGCAGGCTAAGTGAATCAAGCCCTTATGGTATGGTGAGAGATAGTCAAAATGCAAATATAGTGAAGCTTGGCAGATTGACTACATCACTTTACCTCACTCTCATTCTGGCAAAGCAGTATGTGATAACAATGGTAGAGGCAAGCACCGGATGGCTGGATACCTATCCGGTTCCACATGCTACTGCATATAACACCATTCTTGGTCTGGAGAGACAAATCATGTAGAAACATGGAGTTCCAGAGAGAATCAAATCAAACAATGGCACTCATTTCAAGAACAATCTTGTGAAAAACTGGGCCAAAGAGCATGGTATTGAGTGGATCTACCACATACCCTACTGTGCACCAGCTTCAGGAAAGATTGAATGCTACAATGGTTTGCTGAAAACCACCGTAAAAGCCATGGTTTGAAAAACTGAGACAAACATTTAGCACAAGCAACCTGGTTGGTGAACAGTAGGGTTTCTGTAAACAGAGCAGATATAAAGCTTAATTTCCTTAACTTCCAGCTGACTGAGTTCTAGCCTGTGTTACTTCAAAGTGTGTGGGGGCAGGTAACTGCTGAACCACCAAAATGCCTTTCTTGTAGGAGTACATATAATTTGATAGGCATTCCTCACTTGGTAGACATGTTTGGTTTCTATTGACTTTTCTACCTGGCATATAACTTGCTCTGCTGCTACTGTCAATTGTCGAGGTGATAGCAAATCTGCTTTCCCCTGCAATAAATGAAACAAAGGGGCTGATTGTGCTGTAGTCAAGCCCAGATAAGGTCTCATCCAATTAATGCATCTCAGTAGTTTCTGTAAGTCATTGAGTGTGGATATCTTTACAGATAACTGTATCGGCTGTGGTGTTATGTTTTGATCTAAAATAGTTACCCCCAGATATTTCCAGGGTTCTTGTGTTTGGACCTTTTCAGGTGCAACCTGTAGCACATAATTTGCTAGGTTTTCAAATAACTTGGGATGGATTTCTACTAATTTCTGCTTTGTTGGAGCAGCTACCAAGATGTCATCCATATAGTGATAAAAAAAGAAAAAAACAACAGTCTAAAAAGACTTGTCATACCGTTGTTAGAGCATGATCAACAGCATGGCTGACAAATAACAGGGTTGTTTTTCATGCCCTGGGACAAAAGTTTCCACTGATATTGCTGTGTTGGCCCCTCATTATTAAGGGCAGGCACTGAAAAGGCAAATTTTGGGGCATCATTAGGGTGAAAAACCAGTCTTTCAGATCAATAGTAAATATTCTCCATGTTCCTGGTATCATGGCTGTGGAGGGCATTCCAGTTTGTAAGGATCCTATACATTCCATTTTCCATTACAGTGTTGACTTTCCTTAAGTCATGTAGTAAACGCCATTTGCCAGATTTTTTCTTAATAACAAATTTTTTCTTAATAACAAATACTGCAGGGCTAACCGAAGGTTCAATATGATTTAGTCTAGCATTTCCTGAACTACCTTGTGGAGGGCAAGTAATTTTTCTTTTGTCATGGGCCACTGATGTACCCATACAAATTCTTTACAAGGCCAGGTTAAGGGTATTGTTGAGTATTCATTACCCTCTATTCCAGTGGCCCCCTCCTCGGTTTCAATGGATACCCCCCACAAACTCAGCACATTTCATCCCCAAAGATTTAAAGGCACTTGAACCACATATGGCCAAATAGTTGCAATCTGACCTTCTGGGCTCGTGACTGTACCATTTTGCTGCTTATCCTACATTGAGTGGATCCTCCGACCCCAGCTAGGGCTGCCCCTGCTGAGGTTGTAGGCCATCCTGGTGACTATATGACTGTAGATATGATGGTCACATCTGCTCCTGTGTCAATCATCTCTGAAATCTAAATACTGGGAGGACTTGCATCCTCCATACTAATTGTATGAGTTTCATATTTGGTCTACCAGCTGATACTGATTGAGCCCAGAAGATCTGCAGAGTACCAGTCAACCCAAAGCCCTGTTTGCCTCTGATGGTTGCTTCTGTCTCTGGAACCTGAGAAAACAAAGGCACAAGTCGGGCAATTTGACTTCCCTTTGGCACCATAACTGGTGAAGTGGGTGTAGATACCACTGCTAAAATTTCACCAATAAAGTCATCATCAATAACCCAAATACAGACAAATTACCCTTGTAAAGTGGTACTGGAGCATCCAAGTAACAAGGTACTCAGGCCCCCTCCCAGAGGTCCCCACGCATCCTGTGGAAACTTGTGAAATTTCTTGTCCATAATTGTTGTTTCTACTGCTGTTGATACATCCACTCTGACACTTCCTGTTGTTTTTCTGATGAGCTTACTGCAAAAGCCTGGAAGAGGCTCTGAGGATGCATTGGTAGAGGAGCGAGATGCCTCCTCCATGCTCTGCATCCTGTTTCCTGGCTGAGACTTTTCAGGAGGCTGATCAGGTGAATGCCATCTAGGTGTGCATTGTTGAGGTTCCTAAATACCTCTCTATTATATTCTAAAAGTCATGACAGTCTGGTGAAGTCCCCACTGAGTGGAAAAGGGGAAACATAACCTCCCATTTTCAAAAAGGGTAGGAAGGAGGACCTGGGGAACTACAGGCCAGTCAGTCTCACCTCTGTGCCCAGTAAGATCATGGAGCAGATCCTGCTGGAGGCACTAATGAGACAGGAAAATAGTGAAGACGTGATTGGGTCCAATCAGCATGGCTTCACCAATGGCAGATCCTGCCTGACAAACCTGGTGGCCTTCTATGAACAGGTCACAACATTAATAGATGAGGGGTGAGCAACTGATGTCATTTATCTGGACCTGAGCAAAGCCTTTGACACTGTCCCACACCACATCCTGTTCTCCAAGCTGGTGAAAAATGGGTTTGATGGGTGGACAACTAGATGGATAAAGAACTGGTTTGATGGATGCACCCAGAGAGTGGCTGTCAATGGGTCCATGTCCAAGTGGAGGCCAGTGACAAGCAGAGTTCCTCAGGGATCAGTCCTGGACCAGTCTTGTTCAACATCTTTATGGACGTCACAGACAGAGGCATTGAGTGCATCCTCATCAAGTCTGCTGATGACACCAGGCTGTGTGGAGAAGCAGACATGCTAGAGGAAAGGGATGCTATCCAGAGAGACCTGGACAGGCTGGAGAGGTGGGCACAAGCCAACCTCATGAGGTTCAACATGGTCAAGTGCAAAGTCCTGCATCTGGCTCAAGCATAAATACAAGCTGGGCAGTGACTGGCTGGAGAGCAGCCCTGAGGAGAGGGACTTGGGTGTGCTGATGGACAAGAAGCTCAACATGAGTCAGTAATGTGCATTTGCAGTCCAGAAAGCCAACCGGATCCTTGGCTTCATCAGGAGAAGTGTGATGAGTGGGTCAAGGGAGAGGATTCTCCCCCTCTACTCTGCTCTGGTGAGACCCCACCTGGAATACTGCATTCAGTTTTGGAGCCCCTATTACAAGAGGGATGTGGACATGCTGGAGTGTGTCCAGAGAAGGGCCATGAGGATGATCAGAGAGCTGGAGCACCTCTCCTGTGAGGACAGGCTGAAGGAGTTGGGGCTGTTCAGTTTGGAGAAGAGGAGGCTCAGATGTGACCTTATTGTGACCTTCCAGTATCTAAAGGGGGTCTACAAAAAAACTGGGGAGGGACTTTTAGGCTATCAGGTAGTGACAGGACTAGGGGGAATGGAGCAAAGCTGGAGGTGGGGGGATTCAGATTGGATGTGAGGAGAAAGTTCTTCACCATGAGAGTGGTGAGGCCCTGGAATGGGTTGCCCAGGGGGGTGGTTGGGGCCACATCCCTGGAAGTGTTTGCAGCCAGGCTGGATAAGGCTCTGGCCAGCCTGCTCTGGAGTAGGGTGTCCCTGCCCATGGCAGGGGGGTTGGAACTAGATGATCCTTGTGGTCCCTTCCAACCCTGACTGATTCTATGATTCTAAGTTCCATTGTATAAGGAGTCGTGCTGACTTTACTGCATGCAGTAATCATTTCTGCTATGCCAGGGTACCTGGGCAAAGCTTCTATGATTCTCTGACAATCAGAATTGGCATTATCCTTGGCCAATTGCAGCAACAATTGTGCCTTTGCTTGTTTGTTTTTGACTTGTTTCTCAATGGCATCCTGCAGCTGATCCATAAAGCTTAAATAGATTTCGCCTGGTCTCTGTTTTACAGCTGCGTACAGCTGCACTGGCTGACCCATGCCTGCTATTTTCAGGAGTGCTTGCATTCTGATGTCTCTGTGTTGGGCAAGCACAAGAGGATGCAGACATGCCTGCAATGCTGGCAGGTTTAAAGGTGGATCCCCCATCAAATAGGGCAGTCCTGATCTGAACTGCAGATTGTCCTGGGGCCAATCCAAGTTTGCAAGTGATATGATAGATCACTGGCAAGCCTGCGCCATTCTGACTGAAACATGAGAAATTGCATTGGAATACAGCATATCTTACACTATTATCTACACTAATTGGTGTACATCACAGAGTTAATTCTTCAATGCCAACTGACTGTAAGAGTGATTGTGCATAGAGAGATCTTATGCCATGCTGCATGCAGGTGGATTTCAATTCTTTTATGACACTCCATGCAAAAGGATCATATTTTGATGACTTATCATCCCTGCATATCACTGGATATGAGCCTAAGTCAGAAGTTGCTTCTTTTGATTTTAGTCTCCAGCCTCCTCCCCCTAGAGCTTCGGCCAGTTCAGTATCTCTGCTCACAGCTGCTTGCTCTTGCAGATGTCTCCAAAACAGGAGGAGGTCAGCTGCTGAGATAGTCACCACCACTGGCTGAATCTTAAGCACCTCCTCCTGAACTGTAGGATCATTATCGCCCCCTTTTTCTGACCACCTTTCACAGAGATCAATTGTGGACAAGTGATGTTGCCCTTTTAGCTCTGGGGGCTTTGCAGAATGCTCAGTCTGTTATAGTGGTAGGGAGGGCATGGCTAGAGGCGTGGGCTCATCCCCAAAATCATCATCTAGGGGTAATGGCACTTTATCCACTTCTTTCTGCTGTCTAAACCCCCCAGTCCCTGTCTCTAAGGAAGAGTCCTCAGGCTGAGAGGCAGGACCAGAGGTGCCAGGGTGGGGGACATCAATGGCTCCTACTTTTTATCCTCTGTAGACCTAGCAGCTGCTTCTGTAGCTGTATCAGGTTTTAATTGTTTTAAAGCATCAAGGACCAACTGCCATGTCGTTAAACAGGAGGTTGCTACCATATCACCTTGGGAAGCAGCATCAAAAAGTACCTGTCTTCCCACATTTTCTCTTGGAAGGCTGTCTCTGCATCTGCCCCCTTACTATTATGTTTGTTCTACATTTACAAAGTCTTCAAAGTACGTTCTTGATATTTTATATCCTTTTTTTCTAATATTTAATATACATTTTTCTTCATGAGACATCTGGGTACCCATTATTCAGTGATAGGCCACTGCTGCTGCATCTTTCTAATCAAGTGTTGCCAGCACTTCTTGCACTTCTCTGCATTGTCCCAAGAAACTCTCTCTTCGTCAATTGATCTCTTCTGGCTAATCTGCCAGTTTGTGCACAAATTCATGCATACTCTGAGAATTCTACTTGGTTTAAAAAAACCCTTTATGGCTAATCTGGCCAGTTTAAGCATGTATTTAATGAGGCCCAAAATTCCCGCTAGGTTTTAAAGTGTTTTTATGGCTAATTAGCCAGTTTTAGTGCGTATTTCACGTGGTCTGAGATTCCTGCTCAGAATTTAAGCCTTTGATGGCTAATTGGCCAGTTTTATGTGCACAAAATTCTCACCTAATCAGGTGTCTTGATCTGAACCCACGGCATAGCTCTGCTGTTTCATTATCCCCTTTGGCATCTTCTTTTCTGTGGTAAAAGGTCCTGACACAGTCAAACCTATACCGGAGGAACTTGCACAAGATGTCACTGGATGCAATAAATAAGGAGACAGTGATCCAATCAGTTTCATGCAGAAACTGCTTTATTCAACTCTCAAGTGCCTTTTTAATCTTTTCCACGATCGATCATGCCCTGCTACTGGGGCACACGACTGAACATCTACCATTGTCCACGCACGGGTGGTATTCTCTTCTATCCTCCCTGTTGAAGGGACTAACTCAGAAAGAATGAGGAGGGATCACCTGCTAAACTCTTGGCTTCGAGACTGGTACCTCCAGTAGGATTTTGGCTTTTTTGACAATGGGTCCCGCCACGTGATGTCAAGTCTGATGTCACCGGATGGGGTGCACCTCTCTCCAAGTTAAAGAATGTTTATATTCCAGGGGTTGGCTGGGATCATTAATTGTGCTTTAAACTAGGTTGGAAGGGGTGGAGGGAGAAATCCAGGCTTACTATAAACAAGCCTGTGACAATTGTGAGGTCATGTGTCAGCTCCACTGTTATCTCAGGGGAGGTAGATAACAGTGAGTTGTTGGTTGGACAGCAGGATGCAAGATATGGCACATCAGAGTGGGAGGGTAACAAGAGCCTTCAGCCTGTTACCTTTCAGCATGCTGGGAACACAGCATGAACTCTTTAAGTCTTACACAGATGGGCCATAGGGATCAAGTAATGAGGAATCAGCACCATGCAGAGCCTACTGCTAAGTTAGTGGCCATGGAAGTGGCTGGGAATGGTCAGACTGCAAGAGTGAAAACTAACAGATTAACTCCCTCACTGAAATGCTTATATGCCAATGCACTGAGTATGGAGAATGAGCAGGAGGAGCTGGAGATCTGCATTAGGCTGAATAATTATGATAATTGCCATCACTGAGACATGATGGGACAGCTCCCATGACTGGACTGTTGTCATGGATGTCTATGTACTGTTCAGGAGGGATAGACCAGCAAGATGGGGTAGGGGGAGGAAGTTGCTCTCTATGTGCAAGAAATGTACTGAATTCTATCCAAGGCGGGGAGACAGAAGAGGTTGAAAATTTGTGGTTAAGAATTAAGGGATGTGGGAAAGGAGGTGAAATTGTAGGCATCTACTGTAGACCACCAAACCAAGAGGAAGGTGTTGATGAGGCCTTTTACAGACAACTGGAGGTAGCCTGAAGGTAGCTGTTTCCTTGGTACTCATGGGTGACTTCAATCACCCTGATATTTGCTGGGAAGCTCACACAGCCAGGCACAGCCAGTCCAAAAGGTTCTTGCAGTGTATCAATGATAACTTCTTGATGGAGGTAGTGGAGGAACCAACAAGGAGAGGTGCACTGCTGGACCTTGTTTTAAGTAATAAAGAGGGACTGGTTGAGGACATTAAGGTCGGCAACAGCCTTGGGGGCAATGATCATGATATAGTGGAGTTTAGTATTCTACAGGGTAGAAGCAGACCAACAAGTATAATTATCACTCCTGCTGCTCATATTATTTCTAATGCAATCACACAGGGTAGCTGCATCCTACAGCCAGTGCACTTCTCACCAGCAACAAAAAGGTCAAGGAGCAAGCTTGGGTGACAGACAATGTAAACAGGGACACTACCTCCCAGCACTACCCTGGTGTCTTATGAGCATGCCAAGTGCAGACAAAGCACTTCGGGTCTGCTTGGGGGGACCCTCTCCTGGCAGTCCTTTGCAGCAGAGCCTGGAGCAGGAGGGCTGCAGATATTTACCCGAGTGACTGAGCCAGCTATTGTCTCTTTCCTCAAGTTCCCGCAGGCTAGTAATTAAGGCAGAAATATGGAAATCCATAGCACAGTTAGCAGCTTCTGGTCGTAGTGATGGTTGGATTAGGGGGCTGTCTGGAAAGATACAGCACTGGCCACTCTGGGGATTTAAACTGATGCCCTGGCCAAAGTAAAATGAGTGTGGTGGCTGTGGTTTTATTTCCATTAATATTATCTTACAAATTATGTCCTAAAAAAATTGGCATAGACGGCAAATGCTGGGAGAAAGGCTGATTTACCATGATGCCTGAACTTTCTCTCACCCTTTGAAGTCCAGGTTTTCCTACTCTGTCAAGGTGAAGAGGCAGAATAATGAAGCAAAGTTTCTCTTCTTGCATTTTCTTCTTATTCCATGTGCATGTCAGAAATGCCAGAACTTAAAAATTTAAAAATAAATTGAGCAATTTTCTTATAGGAATAATTACACATTTTAAACACAGGTTCAGAAAAGAGAATCTCATACCTTAGAAAGTCAGATACAGGCATTCTTTTCTCAAAATTTAATTAAAGGGCTAAAATTAGTTGGACAGAAGTAACTGATTTTTTTTTTTAAAGGTGAACTTTATGACTTGAAAGTAAAACTCTGAATTAAACTATTATGTCAAAATATAGCAAAACCATGCAAATTATACAGAATTTAACACAAATTATACAGAATTTAACACAAATTTAATTTAATAAAGAATTTCACTGAACTGCCTTCAGTTTTGGGATCCCCAGTTTAAAAGGAACAGGGATCTGCTGGAGAACGTCCTCTGGAGGGCTATGAAGATGATTAGGGGACTGGAGCACTGCCTGATGAGGAGAGGCTTAGTAACCTGGGCCTGATCCTGTGTGACCTGAGCTAGATTGTATGGTCCTGCTCTGGCAGGGGGGTTGGACATGATGGTCTCTTTGGGTCCCTTCCAACTTGATACATCCTGTGATCCTGTGTATTACAACCCTGGACTCCTGCAGAGCTAACTTTGTGCTCTTCAGA
>VWZI01016795.1:33809-51834 GCA_013396835.1 Psilopogon haemacephalus | reverse complement strand
TCTTTGAGGTCTCTTCCAACCTAAACCATTCTATGATATTTACAATAGATTACAAATATTCACAGCTAAATACAGAAATAAACAAGTTCAAGGTAATACAGAAACACAGTGCCCCTCCCAGAGATCAGAGTCCTCTGGAGGGGTTCCCAACCACCTCTCCACCTTCCCCCTGCCCTGCCAATCTTATACTAGAATCTACCTTACATGCAAGGTCAACAGGGAAGATCAGCAGAATTTGATTGGTTGGGTTACACAGATCCAGCTGGAAAACAAGCCCAGAGCTCAGACCTGAGCAACTCTGTCTTATCTGTATTTATGTCCTTGCTTTAGTGCATCTCAGTAAACCTAGGAGCAAAGTGGACATCACCATTCCTTTCTTTTCACAGCCTATCATCTAATTTCTCTTCTTAAAATACTCCAATTAGCCTCAGGTGTCTAGCAAAGCAGTCAATGAACACAACATAAACTAAAAGCCAATGCTGGTGACAAGTAAGAATGGTAAGATTCTTTCTAGAGGCTCTCAGCATGAGAGATGAGGAGTTCCAGAGGCAGAGCCTGGGCTTTTTGACCTGCATCTCCAGCAGATACTTTGCTATGTGATTTCCTTTGGCCTTCTTTTTCAGAGAAGAACCAGGGAGAAGCTGATGAATGTGCTTTCTCTGTGTGGTCCAGAGTCTGGCCTTCCCAAGAATCCTTCAGTAAGTGGTGATGGGGATTTGGGTTGGGTTTGAAATTCCAGTAGTGAGTTGTGGTGGTTCTGCAGTTATCCATCCCCCCCCACCTTGAAATAACCCAGGCTAGGACTCAGTCAGCTGGAAATTAATAAATGAAGCTTTCTATTGACAGCTCTGCACAATATACAAGCAGAGATTTACAATGTATAACAGATATTGACAGATATATACTGTAAAAAAAGGAAATATAGAAATGCCACAGCCCTTCCAGAGATCAAAATCCCTAAGAGGGGTTTCTAACCACCCCTACCACCTTCCCCCTACCCAATCTTATCTCTCAGTCTTATGCAGCAGATAGGCAAAGGTAGATGGGCCAGGGAGATTAGCAGCAGGAAAGAAGTGAGTGGAATTATTCAGATCCAGCTAGGAAGGGAGAAAAAGCCAAACAGGAGCAGCCACAGCCCAGAGCAGTCTGAATCAGTCTAACTTATCTATGTTTAGGTTACAGCTCTTAATTTTTTTTTTCCATTTCAGTAAAGCTATGAGTAAGGTAGCATCATCAGTGTTTGCCTTCCTCAGCCTATAGTCTAATTTCTCATTCAAATCCTCCAATTAGTTCAAACCAGCACATGAGTATGCTGTGGTGTTTTCTGGTTTGACTGACTGGTTTTGGCTTGAAAATCTGATTGAGGAATTAAAAAGGGATGAAGTCATAAGTAATGAATGACTGTTACTGCTCAAGAAGTCCAGTAGGCACTCTTCTTTGCTAGGCAGGTTACAAACCAAGTATTTCGATTCAGCCAAAATTAATGTTGCCAACTCAGTGAATTTAGATCAGTCTTATGGGGAGGGACTGAAGCAAAGATAAGTTCCTAGATTTAATTCTTAATTCTTACCTTATGATTTGGTCCCTCCCCAGCTTTCTTGTAGACCTCCTTCAGATATGGATATGTTGATTTGTACCTTTACAACTCTTAGTTCCATGAAGGAGAGAACAATATAGAATCCTAGAATCAGTCAGGGTTGGAAGGGAGCACAAGGATCAGCCAGTTCCAACCCCCCTGCCATGCCCAGGGACACCCTACCCTAGAGCAGGCTGCCCACAGCCTCTGCCAGCCTGGCCAAAAACA
Organism: Psilopogon haemacephalus; assembly: GCA_013396835.1. Classification (NCBI taxonomy): domain Eukaryota; kingdom Metazoa; phylum Chordata; class Aves; order Piciformes; family Megalaimidae; genus Psilopogon; species Psilopogon haemacephalus. The sequence continues at coordinate 50,030 of VWZI01016795.1, read as the reverse complement.
CCTCCAGGGATCTGGCCCCAAACACCTCCCTGCAGGGGCAACCCATTCCAGCCTCTCACCACTCTCATGCTCAGGAACTTCCTCCTCACCTCCAGCCTCAATCTCCCTACCTCCAGCTTTGCTCCATTCCCCCTAGTCCTGCCATTACCTGATAGCCTCAAAAGTCCCTCCCCAGCTTTTTTGTAGCCACCTTCAGATCCTGGAAGGCCACAAGAAGGTCACCTGGGAGCCTCCTCTTCTGCAGCCTGCACAGCCCCAACTCTTTCAGGCTGTGCTTACAGCAGAGGTGCTGCAGCCCTCTGAGCATCCTTGGGGCCCTTCTCTGCACACCTCCAGCATCTCCACATCCCTCTTGTCCCAGGGGCTCCAGCATTGGATGCACTACTCCAGGTGGGCTCTCAGCAGAGCACAGCAGAGGGGCAGAATCACCTCCCTGGCCCTGCTGTCCACACTGCTCCTGCTGCAGCCCAGCCTCTGCTTGCCTTTCTGCCCTGCAAGTGCACACTGCTGCCTCATCTTCAGCTTCTCCTCCACCAGCACCCCCAAGTCCCTCTCCGTGTACCATTTTAGTGGTACACTAACTGCCACTAGTGCCACCAAACAGGGGGAAGCAGGAGAGCCTACTCCTGCAGTCAGGCTTCCAGAGCTTTGCAGTAGTCAGAAGGTTTCCTTCCTGTTTTTCTTTTTTACCTCTACCTGCAGGTTGTGTTTTCTTCCAACGAAGACTTGGAAGCTGGAGATCAACAGACCAGTCTGATTCCAACGACGGAAGAAGCGATTCAAGAGGAGGAAGTGGCCGTCGAGGACAACACCAGTGAACAACAGTTTGGAGTTTTTAAAGACTTTGACTTTTTAGATGTTGAATTGGAAGACGCAGAGGTGAGACCTTGGAATTTCTTCTGTGTGTTGCCCTTTGAGAACATTCTGAAAATTAGGTTGCCCTGGTGCGATGCTAAGGAATTGGCAGCTCTGCTAACTCACCCAGGTGGGAAGAATTTAGGGCATGACTGAACTCAGCTTGTCACAAACTTTCCAGTGCTCAGTTGTTGCTAAAGTGGGTGGGTTTTGGATGAAGGAGGTGGGGATTTAAGGAGGGGAGGCAAGTGACTTAATCTGCGAGTTAAGTGGTCTGGATATAAGCCAATGACAGGATGAACACCTGGGTATGATGCAGTGGAAAAACTTAATCATGGCACAATATGTTGAAGAAAATGGCAAAATCTTTGTCCCTGGTATGTTTCTGCACTTGGAGGACACAAAGAGTAGCTTCCAGAATTACCAACTGTATAATATTCTGTCTCATTATATCTAATGGACTTGGTCACCATCATTGCTTGCATTGATTTCTCTTATGATATCTGCTCTGTTGTAGTTCTTACATTTCCTCTTCTGTCCAAAAAATAAAAGAGAGAAGAGGGAGGTAAACCAAAAGTGAAGTGTTGAGAAATAGTAAAGCTTCAGTTAACAGCTGTTACTCGTTTGGGATAAATAAAAGGCTTTAAGAGTTTGCTGAAGCCTGAAATTATGACTGTAAAAGGAGTGGGGAGAAGAAATCATCAAATGCTTTGTAGTTTCCACCAGTGCTTTTTTTGCAGCCTGAAATAGTAATGGTGACCCTTGCAGGTCAAGAGTCAATAAGCTGCTGAGAATATCTGCCTGTCTAAGCACTGAGATTGTTCTTCTCCTGACCAATGTAGCCCTTTTCCCAAAATTTAGCCTTTTTTCCCCTTAGTCCTTTAGCTTTATCTCACTTTCCCTGTGCTTCCTGTGCATTGCTTCACTTCAGCCAGCATTTGCATCTTCTAGGAAAAGGACAGGCTCATTATGGTATGTCACAGATATGTGCCTGCACACTATAAAAACACAGTTTGCTGTATTGAATGCAAGTAGCCAAAGAGCTCAGGGTCAAGGCTCAGCAGTACTAAAACATTACTCTAGATGGGGCCTTGCTGGTAGGATGCCAAAAGCTGCAAACGTTGCCAAACTGAATTAATCTTAATCTGCTGTATTATTTTACTGGATCATAATGAAGAAAAGTTTCTCACTGCTTGCCTGTGGGCAACCTGCAATGCTCCACTTGAAAAGGAAAAGCACAGGCTGCACAAATTCATTGCATTCCCCATAAATTCCTGCCCTTGACAGAAGAGTTTTGATAGATACACCTAAGCTTGCACCAAAAATGTAATAATTCAACAGCAGCAGTGGGAATTGAGCCTTTTTACTCTAAAGTCTTGAGCAATAGATTGGATTTGAGTGCATCAGCCCACAGTGGTAGTACTGTGGAGATGGGGATTCTTTAGCTTTGCCATAACCTTTCACCTTCTTTGGAGCAAAAAGGCTACAAAATGTTTGCTTTGCTGTGCAAACTTAATGCATCCTGATGATCTCTTAATTTGCTACAAGAAATATTCTGTAAGAGCTGTTTTGGAACAAAAACCCTACTTGCACATTTGGGGCTAGATGTAATGTTCTTAGTAACTGTAGATTGACAAAGTGAACTGATCAGGTTTAACTCCAGAGATGAGTTCTTAGAAGTGCTTGACAAAAATCAAAGTTCATTTTTGGCCTTGTGAATCAGAACAAACTGGATTTTAAGATAAGGATTTCACTTAGTGTGTTGGGTTGTTAAAAATCAACTATCCTGGCTTCAAAATGTGCAAAGGGAAAGGACCCACTGGATTTAAGATCTGGATTTTACTCAGGGTGGTGGATGTTGAAACCCCAAATATCCCAGCTTTAAAATGTGCAAAGGGAAAGCATCCACTGGTCTCTAAAATATGAGTTTCACCTAGTGTGTTAGATGTTTGAAATCCAAGTGTCCTAGCTTTAAAATGAGCAAAAGAAAGGGACCCTCTGGATTTCAGATCTGGATTTTACTTAGTGTGTTGGATATTTGAAACTCAAGTATCCCAGCTTTAAAACGTGCAAAGGGAAAGCATCCACTGATTTCTAAAATATGGATTTAAAACTGTGTTTTAAGATCTGGATTTTACTTAGTGTGTTGGATGTTTGAAACCTAAGTATCCTGGCTTTAAAATTTGCAAAGGGAAAGGACCCACTGGATCTCAGATCTGGATTTTACTTAGTGTGTTGGATGTTTGAAACCCAAGTGTCTTAGCATTAAAATGAGCAAAAGAAAAGGACCCACTGGATTTCAGATCTGGATTTCACTTAGTGTGTTGGATGTTTGAAACCCAAGTATCCCAGCTTTGAAATGTGCAAAGGGAAAGCATCCACTGATTTCTAAAATATGGATTTAAAACTGGGTTTTAAGATCTGGATTTCACTTAGTGTGTTGGGTGTTTGAAACCCAAGTATCCCAGCTTTAAAATGTGCAAAGGGAAAGCATCCACTGGTCTCTAAAATGTGAATTACACTTACTGAGTTGGGTGTTTGAAACCCAAGTATCCCAGCTTTAAAATATGCAAAGGGAAAGCATCCTCTGGTCTCTAAAATATGAATTTCTCTTGGTGTGTTGGATGTTTGAAACTCAAGTATCCCAGCTTTAAAATGTGCAAAGGGAAAGCATCCACTGATTTCTAAAATATGGATTTAAAACTGGGTTTTAAGATCTGGATTTCACTTAGTGTGTTGGGTGTTTGAAACCCAAATATCCCAGCTTTAAAATGTGCAAAGGGAAAGCATCCACTGATTTCTAAAATATGGATTTAAAACTGGGTTTTAAGATCTGGATTTCACTTAGTGTGTTGGGTGTTTGAAACCCAAGTATCTCAGCTTTAAAATGTGCAAAGAGAAAGCATCCACTGGTCTCTAAAATATGAATTACACTTAGTGTGTTGGGTGTTTGAAACCCAAATATCCCAGCTTTAAAATGTGCAAAGGGAAAGCATCCACTGGTCTCTAAAATATGAATTTGTCTTGGTGTGTTGGGTGTTTGAAACCCAAGTATCCCAGCTTTAAAATGTGCAAAGGGAAAGCATCCACTGGTCTCTAAAATATGAATTTCTCTTGGTGTGTTGGATGTTTAAAACTCAAGTATCCCAGCTTTAAAATGTGCAAGGGGAAAGCATCCTCTGGTCTCTAAAAAATGAATTACACTTAGTGAGTTGGGTGTTTCAAACCCAAGTATCCCAGCTTTAAAATGTGCAAGGGGAAAACATCCACTGGTCTCTAAAACATGGATTTCACTTAGTGTGTTGGATGTTTGAACTCCAAAGTATCCCAGCTTTCATATGTTCAAAGATAAAGGATCCAGCTCTTGGTATTTAGGGTGCATTTGACTGCAAAAGTTGACAGCAAGCAGCTGACAAATAAAACAGTTAATGGAGACATCATTTTTTTCCCCCTACATCCTGTATATGATTCGTGTTGCTGGTGCTTTGTCAGTCGGCTGTGCTCAGTTTAGACTCGTGTGTGTTAGTTGAAAGAACTCCATCTGATGTTTGTTGAAAGAGTTGCTTTCCATGTTTTTGCTAGAGGAAATGTATCCACGAGCATGCTGGTTTTAGTCTTTTTGTCGTCACTTTGTTGCTTTATTTTATTTCTCGATCCAACCTCCCATTAGCAAGATCAATTATTTTAAATAGCTTTTTTTTCCCTTTTCTTTTCTTTTTTAATTTTTTTTTTTCCCCCCCCAGAGCTTGAATCAGTCTTTAACTGTTGGCAAACCTTACATAATAAAACATTTTCCTCCCCCTGGTTCTAGAGTATCTTTAAGTGTTTGTCCTCGTTCTTTCTAATTCTATGTGTTTTCCTTTTTGCTAACCAGGAGCTGCAGGTAAGTTGCAGCCTGGTGCCCCTGGCTCGTTCATCTGTTGTTGTCTGTGGTGTGTTTGTCCTTCCTAGTCAGATGTATAAAACTGCTAACTGGTAGACTTCTAGATGATACCTTGAGTTACTTTTTTTATTTTTGCCAAGAAGATCTCCAAAAGACTTCTCCTTTCGTTTGCCATCTACTTTAATTTATCTGCCAGCGTCATTTAACGAGGTACTCACAACCTTACTGCAATTCAAGGGCTGATTGAAACTCTGCTCATAACGCATTCAGCACTTCTCGTGTCTTCTGTGTGGCATTTGTGTGGTGGTTGCAGTCTGCTGATACGTGCACATACCTAAGTGTGCCAACTTGTTTTGTTCCAGGGTGAGAGCATGGACAACTTCAACTGGGGCGTTCGCAGGCGCTCTCTTGACAGCATTGACAAAGGGGACACCCCCTCTTTGCAGGAGTGTCAGTACTCTGGCAGCACACCCAGCTTGAACTTGACAAACCAGGAAGATACTGATGAGTCTTCGGAAGAAGAAGCAGCCCTGACTGCAAGTCAGATACTGTCTCGTTCGCAGATGGTAAGTTTGGAGTCGGAGAACTTGAGCTTTCTCTCGCACTTTGAATGGGTAAGTGTGGCTGAGCAGGCTGAAGAGGGACTAAATTAATGTGGCTAAAGTTCTTTTTCATCAGAGCATCAGTGAAAGGAAAGAGTTACTTTGAAAGTGGGCTGAAGAGGGACTAAATTAATGTGGCTAAAGTTCTTTTTCATCAGAGCATCAGTGAAAGGAAAGAGTTACTTTGTAAGTAGGCTAAAGAGGGACTAAATTCATGTGGCTAAAGTTCTTTTTCATCACAGCATCAGTGAAAGGAAGGAGTTACTTTGTAGGTGGGCTAAAGAGGGACTAAATGGAGGTTGGTTTCTTCTCTCAGGCAACCAGCAACAGAACCAGGGAACACAGTCTGAAGTTGTGCCAGGGGAGGTTCAGGCTGGATGTTAGGAGGAAGTTGTTGGGAGAGAGAGTGATTGGCATTGGAATGGGCTGCCCAGGGAGGTGGTGGAATTACCATCCCTGGAGGTGTTCAAGAAAAGCCTGGATGGGGAACTTAGTGCCATGCTCTAGTTGATTGGCTAGAGCCGGGTGCTAGGTTGGACTGGATGAGCTTGGAGGTCTCTTCCACCCTGGCCTATTCTATTCTATTCTGTTCTATTCTATTCTAAATTAATGTGGCTAAACTTCTTTTTCATCACAGCATCAGTGAAGGGAAAGTGTTACTTTATAAGTGAGCTAAAGAGGGACTGAATTAATGTGGCTAAACTTTGGATCTTGGAGGTCTCTTCCAACCTGGTCTACTCTACTCTACTCTACTCTACTCTACTCTACTCTACTCTACTCTACTCTACTCTACTCTACTCTACTCTACTCTACTCTACTCTACTCTACTCTACTCTACTCTACTCTACTCTACTCTACTCTACTCTACTCTACTCTACTCTACTCTACTCTACTCTACTCTACTCTACTCTACTCTACTCTACTCTACTCTACTCTACTCTACTCTACTCTACTCTACTCTACTCTACTCTACTCTACTCTACTCTACTCTACTCTACTCTACTCTACTCTACTCTACTCTACTCTACTCTACTTTACTCTACTCTGTTCTGTTCTGTTCTAAATCAGTGTGGCTAAACTTTTTCATCACAGCATCAGTGAAGGGAAAGAGCTACTTTGTAAGTGGGCTAAAGAGGGACTGAATTAACGTGGCTAAACATCAGTGAAGGGAAAGTTAGAATCACAGAATGGTTTAGGTTGGAAGGGATCTCAAAGCTCAGCCAGTCCGAACCCCCCTGTGCCATAGACAAGGACACCTCCTACTAGAACAGGTCTCTCAAGGCCTCATCCAACCTGGCCTTGAACACCTCCAGGAAGCTTGTGGAGCACAGAATTACCCAGTGATCACAGAATTACCAGTTGATCACATTGGGTGATTCTGTGCTCCACCACCTCCCTGGGCAACCTGTGCCAGTGTCTCACCACCCTCACTGCAAACAACTTCCTCCTAACATCCACTTTCAATCTCCCCTCTGCCAGTTTAAACCCGTTTCTCCTCCTTGTTGTGTAATTACAAGACCTTGTCAATAGTCCCTCTCCAGCCTTCCTGTAGCACCCTTCAGATCCTGCAAGGCCACTCCAAGGTCTCCTGGCAGCCTTCTCTTTTCCAGGCTGCAGAGCCCCAACTCTCTCAGCCTGTCCTCAGAGCAGAGTTGCTGCAGCCCTCTCAGCATCTTGGTGGCCTCCTCTGGACTCACTCCAAGAGCAGATGCTTGTCATGGTTTTAGTGCAAGGCTGTAAACTCACAACATGCAAATAAACTCAAATAGCCAACCCTGCTGAAACCACCTGTTTCAGGACTGGGTTTTCCCTGTGATTTATGTATTCAACAAACTGAGGAATTTCACCTTTCTTTCTTTTCCTTTCTGTTGTAGCTAAACAGCGATTCTGCCACAGATGAAGCAATATCAGATCATGCTGGTTTATCACTCCAGTCTCAAGATTCCACTAGCAGTGTGGGAACAGAAGAGGTGCTCCAAATCAGAACTGAGACCCCAAGTTTGGAGGCTTCTCTAGATAACTCTAGCAACCAGCTGCCTGAGGTGGGGAGAAATGTGGGCTGGTGCATGGCTGATTTGGGCTCTTTCTAGTGCTCAGTGGCTACCTTGGCTTTCTTTTCAGCTGAATTTTCACCTGTTACACTGATTGTTTGATTTGCTTTCCATATTTCTAACCTGTCGGGAGTGTTCTTACACACAACTTTCCCTCAGCATGAAAACAACTTGAGGAGGGACTGAGGGAACTTACCCCCAGGTTAAAAATATTCTTGAAGGGCTGCTGCTGCTGATGATCATTTTGGTGGTGCAGAATGAAAGCAGCATAATGTTGAAGAGGCTTTTATTTGATATGGTCAAAATCCTTCTTTGAGCAACATTTTCTTTCAAATACTTTTTTATTTCCTCCCTTTTTTTTTTTTTTTTTCTTCCTTTGGGGTAATGTGATTGGTGCTATTTGGGAGATAAAACCTCAGGCCAGCTGTGTTAGCAGTCGATTCCATTCAAGTAATCCTTTGAAAAGCACCACAGATCCTAGGGGTCTACTGTTACTGGTTTTTTTGGAAAGGCCTGTGTGGACTGAGACAGATTTCAAGCTAATGGCCACCTGCAAATCTGTGAGTACTTCAGTTTCTTGGTTCTTTAAAAAACCTTTCCAACAATCTGACATTTTTACAGACCCATATAAAAAACACCCAAACCTCTCATCTGCTACGATTCATCTGATATTTAGCAGTTGGTAGCTCAAACCTCAATACTGCTTTTTTTTTCCCCCCTTTTCTTCAAGTAACTTTGTTTACGTGAAGTTTTGTCAGTTAAAATTACTGATGCTGTTAGGGCAGTCAATGCCTGCTGTTATTTGGATAAGCATTGCTGATCCCCTCTTTAACAGAACACACATTTTGGATGGGGCTTTCCAGAAAATGAAGCTGTTCCTACAGGTATTTGAGTAATCTGTGCACTTAATCTGGAGTAATCTTACTCTTAAGAGTGAGTCTTCAGCCAGCTTGGCTTAAACAGTTGATACTCAAGTCAAACTGAACAAAGACTCTACCTACTTGACTCGAGTCATTTAAACTGTTGACTCAAGTCAAGCTGAACAAACACTCTACCTACCTGACTCAAGTCGTTTAACCACGATACAAGTCAAGCTGAACACTCTACCTACCTGACTCAAGTAATTTAAACAGTTGTCATTTAAACAGTTGACTCAAGTCAGGCTGAACAAACACTCTACCTACCTGACTCAAGTCATTTGAACAGTTGACTCAAGTCAAGCTGAAAAAGACTCTACCTTCCTGACTCAAGTCATTTAAACAGTTGTCATTTAAACACTTGACTCAAGTCAAGCTCAACACTCGACCTTCCTGACTCAAGTCATTTAAATAATTGTCATTTAAACACTTGACTCAAGTCAAGCTGAACACTCTACCTACCTAAGTCAAGTCATTTAAACTGTTGACTCAAGTCAAGCTGAACACTCTACCTACCTGACTCAAGTAATTTAAACAGTTGTCATTTAAACAGTTGACTCAAGTCAGGCTGAACAAACACTCTACCTACCTGACTCAAGTCATTTGAACAGTTGACTCAAATCAAGCTGAAAAAGACTCTACCTCCCTGACTCAAGTCATTTGAACAGTTGACTCAAGTCAAGCTGAACAAAGACTCTACCTACCTGTTACCTAGAACTCACTCTTGTTAGCAGGGCTAACATTTAATGAGTTATGTAATGGCTTAGGTTGTAAGGGACCTTAGAGGTTATAGAATAGAATCCTAGAATCAGTCAGGGTTGGAAAGGACCACAAGGATCAGCCAGTTCCAACCCCCTTGCCATGGGCAGGGACACCTCACCATAGATCAGGCTGCCCACAACCTCAGCCAGCCTGGTTGCAAACATCTCCAGGGACGTGGCCCCAAACACCTTCCTGGGCAGCTCATTCCAGGCTCTCACCACTCTCATGCTCAACAACTTCCTCCTCACATCCAGGCTGAATCTCCCCACCTCCAGCTTTGCTCCATTCTCCTTAGTCCTGTCACTCCCTGATGGCCTTAAAAGTCTTTCCCTCATCTACTGTACTTTAACTGTAAGGACAAAAGAACAAAGTGCAGCACAGTGGAAGTGTTATAAAACCCTCACCTTCTCAAACTGCCATACTGAGCTTTTCCACATATTTTCCCTCTTATTCCATTGTGATTATCTGTATCCTATTAAAAAAGGTGTTCAGTTCCATTGGCCTCAGCTCTTGCAGAGTGCCTGAGCTTATCAGGTTGTCAGGCAGATTGTCCTGTTGGAGCTTCATTTGCTTACCTCCAACGTGCATTTTTCTTCCAGATAGAATTTTGGGTGAGGAAGAATTCTTTAATCTGAGTATTTTTTTTTTTCCAACATAGATACTCTATGTTAAGATTTCAAAACAAAGAACTGGGATTTTGTAGACTTGAATCCACCACAGCAAAGTTCTCTGGGGTTCAGTCATGGTAAAACATTTTTATGTCTTCATGGTTCTTTCTGAGGCTTGGTTTCATCATTCTGTGGCAGCTTCCTTCATAATCTCACTGTTCTTCTGAAAAGCATTCATACAAACCAGCAGCAATGCCACTGAAAGCATCAAAAGTACTTAAATTTGGGCTGTAAAATAAGTTCATGGCTAAGCAGCATTCAGCAATTAAAAAAAAAAAAATAAGCTCTATCACAAAAAGACCCAAAAATAGACTTAGCAATGCAATTGCTAAATGGGGTATCCCCTGTTTATTTCATGGCAGAATCCTTATTTATTCTCTTTATTTATTGTTTATTTTAATTTCTAATTTATTTACTGCACTGTTCACACTTTATTATTTTATTAACATTTAATGTTTAAATATAATTAATCATTTAAAAATACTATTTATATATTTATCTTGCATTATTAACACATTTAATCTTCCACTATAATTAATTACATTTGACTATGTTTATTCTGGTTAGAAATGTGTGGTTTAGTATTTTGTGACATTCAACTCTATTTATTATGTTTAGAAATGCCTGATTTCTTTTTTGTTATATTTAGCTGTACTTATTCTGGTTAGAAATGTATGGTTTATTCTTTCATTATATTTAACTGTATTTATTCTGGTCAGAAATGTATGTTTTATTCTTTTATTTAGCTATTCTGGTTAGAAATATACAATTTATTCTTTCATTATATTTAGCTGTAATTAATCTGGTTAGAAGTGTATAAATTATTCTTTTATTTAGCTATTCTGGTTAGAAATATACAATTTATTCTTTCATTATATTTAGCTGTAATTAATCTGGTTAGAAGTGTATAAATTATTCTTTTATTTAGCTATTTTGGATAGAAATGTACAATTCCTTCATTATATTTAGCTGTAATTAATCTGGTTAGAAGTGTATAATTTATTCTTTTATTTAGCTATTCTGGTTAGAAATGTACAATTCTTTCATTATATTTAGCTGTATTTAATCTGGTCAGAAGTGTATAATTTATTCTTTTATTTAGCTATTCTGGTTAGAAATGTACAATTCTTTCATTATATTTAGCTGTATTTAATCTGGTCAGAAGTGTATAATTTATTCTTTTATTTAGCTATTCTGGTTAGAAATGCATGATTTATTCTTTCATTATATTTAGCTGTGTTTATTCTGGCTAGAAATGTATGATTTATTGTTTTCTTGTATTTAACTCTTCTGTTTAGCAGTATATTATTTCTTCTTTTGCTACATTTATCCTGTTTAGAAATGCAAGTTTATTTTGTGTTAGAATACAAGGCTCAGTCAAGCACATTTTCTTCAGCTGCAGTTCAAGCACTCAAAGGTCTCTCTCTGTAAGGAGTTAGCTGTCTAGTTGGATTTTTTGTTGCAAGAAGCAAAAGCTTGGCTGTAAATTTATTAGTGTAAATTTATGAGCTAGGGATTGGCACTTAAATATCTCTTACAAGTGTCTTGCTCATATGTGTATCTACCAAACATGATCACAGAATGGCTCAGGTTGGAAGGGACCTCAGAGCTCATCTGCCCCAACCTCCCCACCATGCTCAGGGACACCTCTCAACTAGGCTTGGCTGCTCCAGACCTCATCCAACCTGGCTTTGAACACCCCCAGGGAGTAGACAGCCACAGCCTCCCTGGGCAGCCTATTCCAGAGTCTCACCACCTTCATCCCCAAGAACTTCTTCCTCAGTGCAGCTCTGCATTATATGTTAACATCTTGACTGCTTCAATCTGAGTTAGGATGTGTGATGTTAGGAAATAGCAAGTGCAAGAAAGTAGCATTGGTATTGCCCTGAAAAAATCCAGTAAAAGGTTTCAAATTGATTGATTGTCAATTAACTCAACCTGAATCCCAGTGTTCAATGTAGTGATGTTAGTGAGTATAATAATGCTGATGGAGGAAGAGGGAAGTGACTTAGTTGGGGCAATTAATCAGGCAGGAATTATAAAATGTGTGGGTTTTTTTTTTTATTTCTGAAAAGCCTCTGCCCACAAACTATGTCCAAACCAGTTAAATTTGGGTTCTAATTTGGTCAGGAAAATCTTCACAAGGATGCTTATGGGCAATTCATTAATTTAGGAGAATCAGAAAGTTGGAAAAGGTTTAGCCACAAGATGGTTCTCCAGGGCAACCTGGAGCCCTAGGGAAGGTCTGTGCTACTCACAGCACTGGAGTAGAATTAAGAGCTAGTCCCTGGCTCCTTCGTGGCAGTGTTGGAGCTGCTCAGCATCTTGATAACCGTTGAGAGGCTTCCAGATCTTCCCAGGCTCTAGCAGGGTGCTGGGAAAGAGGCAGATGAGCTCTGACCTGATCCTGGACCCTCTTGGCAGGGAGGTTTGCAGAGGTGCAGGCAGCTCTTGCAGCTGTGCAGAGAGCAGGATGTGGGTGGCACTCCTCACCATGGCTTGAGGCATTTAATGCCTTCTCCTGGGAAACTTGAGGCACTTCAGTTTCCAGGTAGTTTAAGCCCAAAACATCAGGGCTAAGCTGGTTTGAAGCAGGAGGCAGAGCAGAACACATTGTCCAAGCAGAGCAGTGAGGCAGAGCAGAAGATAGAGCAGAGCAGCACAGACTGAGGCAGAGGCAGCCCAGAGCAGCACAACTGCTTGCAGCTTAGCTCCATTTCTATTCTGTGCCCCAGTGCAAAGGCTCCTTTGGGCACAGAGGTTCACCAAGCAGGATGGCATTTGTCACACTGACCATATTAGGCGAACCCTAGGGCTTGCTTACCCTTACTTGGGCAAGACACTCACAAGTGCCTGAACACCTGTGGGTACCTGCTGATCACTTTGGGAGGGGACATAATGGCTCAAGCCTTTGTTTTCCTCCAGCCCTTGCTTCCCCCATCAGCAGAAGGGTAGGGCAAGGCAGGACATGTTTTATGCCTGTTAGCCTGCCAGGACAGGAAGGGAGAAAGGGTCATTCTAATATTACCTACCTGCATTTAATCATTGTCACTTTATAATTGCTAGTGATTGAAAGCCTGCACTTAGAGATTCATAGTTAAGCCCTTGAAGCTCCCCATGTTAGCAGTAATGGCAAAAGAATATAAATAGTGGAATGTCTTTTCTCCACTGTTCATCTGTTACCTTGTTAGAATAGAATAGAATAGAATAGAATAGAATAGAATAGAATAGAATAGAATAGAATAGAATAGAATAGAATAGAATAGAATCAGCCAGGTTGGAAGAGACCTCCAAGCTCATCAAGTCCAACCTAGCACCCAGCCCTAGCCAATCAACCAGACCATGGCACTAAGTGCTTCATCCAGTCCTTTCATCCAACACCTCCTTCCAGGGACAGTGACTCCACCACCTCCCTGGGTAGCCCATTCCAATGCCAATCACTCTCTCTGCCAACAACTCCCCCCTAACATCCAGCCTGAACCTGCCCTGGCACACCTTGAGGCTGTGTCCTCTCCTTCTGTCCCTGAGTGCCTGGCAGAAGAGCCCAACCCCACCTGGCTACAATCTCCCTTCAGGTAGTTGCAGAGAGCAATGAGCTCTGCCCTGAGCCTCTTCTTCTGCAGGCTGCACACCCCCAGCTCCCTCAGCCTCTCTTGGGGCTGTGCTCCAGGCCCCTCCCCAGCCTTGCTGCCCTTCTCTGGACACCTTCCAGCACCTCAACATCTCTCCTGAATTGAGAGAACTGGACACAGGACTCAAGATATGGCCTGACCAGTGCCACGTACTGGGGAAGGATAACCTCCCTTGTCCAACTGTTGCTCAGTTATGCTTTAGAAGCTTCTTAAAATGGAGAGAAGAAAGGAGAAGCAAAGTTCTGTGGTGATTCCAGATGCTGAAGGCAAGCATGAGCCAGTTAGAATCACAGAATTAACCAGGTTGGAAAAGACCTTTAAGATCATCAAGTCCAACCTATCACCTAACCCTTCTCATTAACTAAACCATGGAACTAAGTGCCTCATCCAGCCTCCTCTTAAACACCTTCAGGGATGGGGACTCCGCCACCTCCCTGGGCAGCCCATTCCAGTGCCAATCACTCTCTCTGGGAAGAACTTCCTGCTAAAGTTCTTCCAGTCATTTTGGTCCTACATTGGGAAAAGTTAAAGTCTTGCGTGTGTTTGTTGTGATGTAAATAGGTCTGAGGCTGTTTGCAGATACTCTTTCTTGGGAGTGTGCTCTCAAAGAGCTTTGCCTGAGTACATTTGAGAACTTTGAGTCACCTCCTAGGAGACATTAAAGATATTCATGTGAACCAGAAGTTAGAAGCACTACAAGTAAGCCTCCTGCCTTGGCTCAAGTACAGCTGTGTGAACAGCTCAAAGAGCTGAGTGATTCAAGTGTGAGAGGTTATTTGCAAGCCACGTTTTAATGTCACCTTACTGATTAGAAGGCACAAACCCTGGCCATAAAAAGTAACAGAAGTGTGTTTGCTTCACAGGAAGGCAGCTCAGCAGTGAGGGATGAACAGGTCAGCACCGCCAGTGAAGACACTGGGTCGTACCTGCTACAAGAACAGCAAGACTGTCTGGCCTGTCATGAGTCTCTTGAATTGGAAGAGACCCCAGAACTGGCAGAGGGAGCAGCTCCTGAGAGCTATTCTGAGTCCATCTGTGAAGAGGATGTTACCCTTGCTTTGAAGGAGCTAGATGAGAGATGTGAAGAAGAGGAAGCTGACTTCTCTGGTTTGTCTAGGTGAGATGGGACATTGGTTTCTAAGTCACAGAAATTGCATCTTGCCTGTGCATGACTCCAACAAAGTAGACTTCCTTGTGATGGGTTTTCCATGAATCCCAGGATACAGGTGTTGAAAATGCTGCTTTGTGTATGTGAAATGATGGTGGATTGGCTTTGCCTGGTACAGCAAAAGAAGTCATTACTTTGCTCAGCCGTTGTTTCTGGTATCAGGAAAAAAAAGGCCATGCAGGAAAGGATGAATAAAGGAAATTTAGCACTTTTCATCACCATCAGCCAGATAGAAATGTGAAAAGAGGTCAGAGGGTGTTTTGGAGAGGTTTTTTTTTTGGCAGCCACCAGCTGTGGGCTTTTCAGAACTGCTCTGAGTTATGGCAGAAGCTGTTTAGGCACCCAGAAGCAGATGTTTGGTTTTTTTTAATCATGGCTGCTATAGAAGTTAGGCCACTTTGTATTTGCCCTAAGTTTATTTTTAGTATTAAGGTTAATCAATCTCTTGTAATATTTTAAAGTAAACCAACATTTTCTTTTCCTTTTGTTAATATGGAGAGCAAAAAGAAGTATGGAGAGAAAAAGTTATAGTTAGTCTTAGCTATAGAATCATGGCATCAGTCAGGGTTGGAAGGGACCACAAGGATCAGCCAGTTCCAACCCCCCTGCCATGCCCAGGGACACCCTACCCTAGAGCAGGCTGCCCACAGCCTCTGCCAGCCTGGCTGCAAACACCTATAAGGATCTGGCCCCAAACACCTCCCTGGGCAACCCATTCCAGCCTCTCACCACTCTCATGCTCAAAAACTTCCTCCTCACCTCCAGCCTCAATCTCCCCACCTCCAGCTTTGCTCCATTCCCCCTAGTCCTGTCACTCCCTGATAGCCTCAAAAGTCCCTCCCCAGCTTTCTTGTAGGCCCCTTCAGATCCTGGAAGGCCACAAGAAGGTCACCTGGGAGCTTTCTCTTCCCCAGACTGCACAGCCCCAACTCTTTCAGTCTGTGCTCACAGCAGAGCTGCTGCAGCCCTCAGAGCGTTGACAATGTGTAACAGATATTTACATATATATACAGTGAAAATGCAATACAGAAACACCACAGCCCTTCCAGAGATCAAAATCCCTAAGAGGGGTTTCTAACCACCCCTACCACCTTTTCCCCCTTCCCCAATCTCACCTCACCATCTGTTGATGTAGCAGATAGGCAAAGGTAGATCAGCCAAGGGGGCGTTAGCAGTAGGAAAGAAGTTAGTGGAATTACTCAGAATCAGCTACAAAAGGCAGGGACAAAGGAGCCATGCAAGAAGCAGCCACAGCCCAGACAGGTCTGAAGCATTCTCCCTTATCTATATTTGGGTTTCAGCTCTTAAAACATTCTTTTTTCTTTCTCAGTAAAGCTGTGGCATCCTGTGTTTATATTTCTCAGCCTATAGCCTAATTTCTCACTCACATCCTCCAATTAGCTCAAACCAGCACACACAGCTCGTTTGAACAATTGATTTAATGGTGGGTTGATTAATTTCTAGTTTGATTTCTTTGTTGGCTGTCTGGTGGCTAATGGAAGGTAGGGCTGCAGGGTGGCTCTTGGAACAAAGGCTCGTTAAATTGATTGCCCATAAAAATGAAAGTGTTGTGATCTATCTCCAGGCACTTCTGCTGTTAATGAAGACACTTAGAAAAGAGTATTCTGCTGCTAAATGAGCTCTCAGGGTTCTCTTTTAAAAAAAAAAAAAAAAGCAAAAGTT
>VWZI01016795.1:0-25230 GCA_013396835.1 Psilopogon haemacephalus | reverse complement strand
CTGGGCACAGCTCTGCAGCCTGTGCAGCTCCCTCTGGATGGATCCCTGCCCTCTAGCAAGTCTCCTGTGCCACACAGCTTGGTGCCAGCTGCACACTTGCTGAGGCTGCACTGATTCCTCTGCTCATGGCACTGACAAAGATGTTGCCCAGCACTGGTGCCAGCACTGACCCCAGAGGGAGCCACTTGGCACTGGTCTGCAGGTGGACATTGTGCCCTTGGTCACCACTCTCTGTGTGCCACCATCCAGCCAATTCCTTACCCAGCAGTGCTCCACCCACTCAGTCTGTGTTTTTCCAGCTTGGTGCCCAGGATGTGATGTGGGACAGAGTCAAAGGCCTTACCCAGATCTAGGTAGATGCCTTCAGTTGCCCTTCCCTTGTCCACTGCTGCTGTGACTTCATCATAGAAAGCCATCACATTAGTCAGGCATGATTTGTCCTTGGTGCAGCCATTGCTGGTTACCATCAGACACCTCTGCTTTGTTTTTCATCTGCTCCAGCAGAGCCTTCAGGAGGATCTGCTCCATGATTTAGCCAGGCACAGAGGTGAGGCTGACTGCTCTGTAGTTCCTGGGGTCATCTTTTTTTCCCTTCTTGAAGATAGGTGTTATGTTTGCCCTTTTTCCAGTCAGCAGGAACTTCACCAGTCTGCCATCACCTTTCAAATACACTGGACAGTGGCTTGGCAGCTTGATCTGCCAGCATGTGTCAGTTCGTCACTTAATGACAAAAAATAATTCCAGGAGGGAGGTGTGCCCTGAAATTCTTCATCTGGGAAGCCAGAGGAGGAGGAGTCAAATGAAGTGAAAAATAATTGTTGGTTTTTTTTCTGCTTTGCTTTCCAGACCATCCAAAGGAAGTTTGTGTCTATAACAAACGACTCAGTCAGCTTTCTTGGTGAGAGTCTGCAGCGCATCGGCACCAAGTTTAGAAGCTCCCTGGAGGTGATGATGATGTGTTCAGAGTGTCCAACTGTCTTTGTGGATGCAGAAACGGTAAACATCTCCTGCACTTCCATGCTGGCACAGCTGCCTGCTGAAGCTCTTTGGGGGGACAAGGCAAAAGCAGGGCTTTGGCACGTGGAAAATGGGAATGCTTGGGAATCGTAGAATCATAGAATGGTTTAGGTTGGAAGAGACCTTAAAGCTCAGCCAGTTCCACCCCTCTGTGCCATAGGCAGGGACACCTCCCACTAGATCAGGTTGCTCAAGACCTCATCCAGCCTGGCCTTGAACACCTCCAGGGAGGGAGGAGCCACAACCTCCCTGGACAACCTGTGCCAGTGTCTCACCACCCTCACTGTGAAGTACTTTCTCCTAACATCCCGTTCAAATCTCCCCTCCACCAATTTGAACCCATTCCCCCTTGTCCTGTCATTACAAGACCTTGTGAACAGTCCCTCCCCAGCCCTCCTGTAGCCCCCTTCAGATACTGGAAGGTTGCTATAAGGTCTCCTGGAAGCCTTCTCTTCTCCAGGCTGCAGAGCCCCAACTCTCTCAGCCTGTCCTCACAGCAGAGCTGCTGCAGCCCTCTCAGCTGCATCTTGGTCGCCTCTTCTGCACTGGCTCCACCACTTGCATGTGCTGCTTGTGCTGGGGGCTGCAGAGCTGCAGACAGTGCTGCAGGTGGGGTGTGAGGAGAGCAGAGCCAAGGGGCAGAATCCCCTCCCTTGCCCTGCTGCCCACAGCTGCTCTTGCTGCAGCCCAGCACACAGTTGCTGTCTGGGCTGTGTGTGCACACTGCAGGCTCATGTTGAGCTTCTCATCCACCCAGACCCTCAGAGGTCCTTTTCCTCAGAGCTGCTCTGCAGCCACTCACCACCTAGCCTGGAGTTGTGCTTGGAATGGCTTTGGAAGGTTTGAATCAAATGTGCTGATGATATTTTTGCCTTTTATAATTGCAGTCAATAGCTTCAAAGGATGGGTTGGGTTGGAAGGGAGCTTTAAGATCATCCAGTTCCAACCCTCCTGCCATAGGCAGGGACACCTCCGACTAGCCTATGTTGCTCAAGGCCTCACCCAGCCTGGCCTTCAACACTTCCAGGGAAGGATCATCCACACCCTCCCTATGCAGCCTGTGCCTGTGTCTCACCACCCTCACTGTAAAGAATTTCTTCCTAATCTCCAGTCTCAATCTGCCCTCTTCCAGCTCAAAGCTGTTGCTCCTCATCCTCTCACTGCAAGCCCTTGTAAGAAGTCACAGAATCATAGAATGGTTTAGGTTGGAAGGAACCTCAAAGCTCATCCAGTTCCCACCCCCTGCTATAGGCAGAGACACCTCCCACTAGAACAGGTCACTCAAGGCTTCATCCAGCTTTCCTGCATGCCCTGTTCAGGTACTGGAAGGGCACTATAAGATGTCCCCAGAGCCTTTTTTTCTCTCATATCACTAATGGAGACTTTCAAGGCCTGTCTGGATGTGTTGCTGTGTGACCTGAGCTAGATTGGATTGTCCTGGTCTGTCAGGGGAGTTGGACTCGATGACCTCTTTGAGTCCCTCCCAACCCCTGACATCCTGTGAGCTTGTGAGTAATTTTGGCATGTAAAAGATGCTTTTATAACCTGGATGAGGTTTTGGATATAGAATCATAGAATGGTTTAGGTTGGAAGACACCTTAAAGATCATCCAGTTCCAACCCCCCTGTGCCATAGGCAGGGACACCTCCCACTAGAACAGGTCGCTCAAGACCTCATCCAGCCTGGCCTTGAACACATCCAGGGAGGGAGCAGAACAACACATTGACAGAGCCTAAGAAAGCATCCTGGAGCAAGTGGGACACCACATGCTTGCCCTGTTTTGCCATTCCTCGAGCAACTGCTGTTAGATATAGTCATATGGGGGCCTGAGTTGGATGGATCTTTGACCTTGACCCAATAATGAGGTTCAACAAAGCCAACTGCAGTGCTACAGGCTTGGGGCAGGGTGGCTGGAAAAGCTGCTCAGCAGAACAGGACCTGGGTAAGGAGGGGTTCAGCCTCAGCCATGAGCCAGGATCATGCCCAAGGAGGCCAACAGCATCCTGGCCTCTATCAGGAACAATGTGGGCAGGAGCAGGGAAGTGATGGTGCCTCTGTAGTCAGCACTGGTGAGGCTGCTCATCAAAGACTGCATTCAGTTTTGGGCCCCTTGCTAAAAGAAGGATGTTGAGGTGCTGGAGTGTGTCCAGAGTAGGGCAGTGAAGCTATCAAAGGTTCTGAAAAACATATCTTGAGGAGCAGCTGAGTGAACTGGGGTTGTATGGAGACATTGAGGCTCGAGGGAGACCTGAAAGGAAGTTGTAGCGAGGTGGGGGTGAGGCTCTTCTCCCAGTTAACAAGTGACAGGACAAGAAGGAAGTTGTCCTGTCAACAAGAACAGGACAACTTCTTGGACAACAAGAAGTTGTGCCAGGAATGGGTTAGGTTGGATATTAGGAAAAATTATTAAGCAGTGGTACAGGCTACCCAGGGAACCAGTAAGGTCACCACCCCTGGAGGGGTTTAACAGCCATAAACTTGGTGCTGAGGGGCATGGTTTAGTGGTAACTTGGTTGTTGTAGGTTAACAGTTGGGCTTGATGATCTGAAAGACCTCTTCCAACCAAAAAGACTCTATGACTCTTTGGTTCTATGATTATTACAAGCAACAGGAGAAGGATTAGTAAGAAAAACCTAATGGGAGTAAAACTACAGGGAAAAATGTTGTGGGGCAAAGCCAAGGGAGCAGAACCTGAGGGAAAAAGATATTTTGGAGCTATGTTGGAGAAGGCAAAGTCATGAATGGGTAGAAAATTCTGCAAGCATCCAACAGTTCCTGTTCTCACAGATTGGTGGTTTGTAGGTTGAGAAGGGCAAGCAGCCCTCACTGGACACACCTTTGGGTTGCTACAGAAGCAATCCTCTAGTGCCTTTTTTTCCTGTTTATCCTGACTGTGCCTTTATCAAATTTTGCTCTTGGCTTTGAAAAGGCAAAGTCATGAATGAATAGAAAATTCTTCAGGCATCCAACAGTTCCTGTTCCCACAGATTGGTGGTTTGTATGTTGAGAAGGGAAGCATCCCTCACTGGACACACCTTTGGGTTGCTACAGAAGCAATCCTCTAGTGCCTTTTTTTCCTGTTTATACTGACTGTGCCTTTATCAAATTTTGCTCTTGGCTTTGAAAAGGCAAAGTCATGAATGAATAGAAAATTCTTCAGGCATCCAACAGTTCCTGTTCCCACAGATTGGTGGTTTGTATGTTGAGAAGGGAAGCATCCCTCACTGGACACACCTTTGGGTTGCTACAGAAGCAATCCTCTAGTGCCTTTTTTTCCTGTTTATACTGACTGTGCCTTTATCAAATTTTGCTCTTGGCTTTGAAAAGGCAAAGTCATGAATGGGTAGAAAATTCTTCAAGCATCCAACAGTTCCTGTTCTCACAGAATGAAACCTTTGCTGGTGGTTTGTAGGTTGAGAAGGACAAGCAGCCCTCACTGGACACACCTTTGGGTTGCTACAGAAGCAATCCTCTAGTGCCTTTCTTTCCTGTCTGTTTATCCTGACTGTGCCTTTATCAAATTATGATCCTGGCTTTGAAATGTCTTCAAAAGCCTTTTGCAATTCATTGATTTAAAAATTAAAGCTGACTTAACTGCTTAACAGCTACAAAGGTATCATGAGTGACCTGTAGGCAGTTTGTTCCAGTTTGATTCTTCTTCCAAATGGGGCCTGGGGAGATTTCACATGAAATAATTGTGTGGATTACAGTCAGACATTACATGACTACAGAGGTGATTGCTTTTATCTTCCAGCTGATGTCTTGTGGTCTGCTAGAGACCCTGAAGTTCAGTGTTCTGGAGCTCCAGGAACATTTGGATACCTATAACGTCAAAAGAGAGGCAGCAGAACAGGTGAGTCAAAACAACCCATCAAGAACATGTTGCAGGTCTCTGTCTCTCAATACAGATATCATAGAATGGTTTAGGTTGGATGAGACCTCAAAGCTCAGCCAGTTCCAACCCACTGCCATAGGCAGGGACACCAATCTGGAAGTAAATATCTGGAAGTAAACTGTGAGGGGGGATAAAAAAACCTTGAAATTAACTTCTGTTTCTTTATCTTAACTCCCAGTCTACCTGGAGGAATCTGAACTTGAGGTTTTTACCTTGGGTGTTATTTGTTTTTTTGTGGAATACAATTTTGCAGTGGGAATGCCTCACACAGCACAAATGCACTCACAGTGGGGAGAACTCATTCCTGATTTTAAAATCCTCTTTTAAAAAGACTCTCATATTGTTAACAGGGACAGCAATGAACCATGGAGGGGTTTTTTTTATTCTTTTTGTACATTTTGGCTGGCTTACAGCTTTGCTAAATAGGTCTTCAGACATTTTTGTTGACCAGAAGGGTCCTACTATAGGTACTGACTTACAGCTTTCCTAAATAGGTCTTTAGACACTTTTGTTGACCAGAAGGGTCCTACTATAGGTACTGAGTTACAGCTTTGCTAAATAGGTCTTTAGACACTATTGTTGAACAGAAGAGTCCTACTATAGGTACTGAGTTACAGCTTTGCTAAATAGGTCTTCAGACATTTTTGTTGACCAGAAGGGTCCTACTATAGGTACTGAGTTACAGATTTGCTAAATAGGTCTTTAGACTTTTTTTTGTTGACCAGAAGGCTCCTACTACAGGTACTGACTTACAGCTTTCCTAAATAGGTCTTCAGACATTTTTGTTGACCAGAAGGGTCCTACTATAGGTACTGACTTACAGCTTTCCTAAATAGGTCTTTAGACACTTTTGTTGACCAGAAGGGTCCTACTATAGGTACTGAGTTACAGCTTTGCTAAATAGATCTTTAGACATTTTTGTTGAACAGCTGTGGCATGCAAAGATGCCTTAATTTAGGTCTCTCATCCTCTGATGTTTATGTCAGTTACTTAGAAGCATCCAGTTTAGTTCTCAAAGTACCTGTCAGTGGTTGTGTCCTCGTTGCAGAGAATCTCTTCAGGATGCCATGCAGCAATTCAGACTGTCCCTAGGAGCCAAGCTGGTATTTCTGCTAAAAACTTGCTGCCTATTTTGGTCCTCCTCTGTGATTGTAGTAATTTACTCCTAAACTAATTGGTGAAGTCTAATATAATGAGCTGCATTTTGCCATTTGGGGGCTTAGTCAGAGGCAAAGTGCTCATCTAATGACTCAGACTGCCTTACTCAAAGGAACATTTAAGGGCTGACCATCTCTCACCACTCCTGAGTCCTCACTTTGAGGAGCAACACTGAAGCATAGAGAAGTTAACTGATTTGCCTCAGGGTTGGGGAGGAGGACTTGAATGGTGACTACCCAAACAAAAAGGAGTTCTGCATATCTAAACTCACAGCAGCAACAAATGGTGGTGTTTGGATGGTCAAAGAAGGTGTTAAAATTCAGTCCCTTTCTGCTGGGCCATCAGTCACCTGTTGTAGCTAATTTTGCACTGCCCCTTCCCAAGCTAAATCCATAGAATCATAGAATCAGTGAGGGTTAGAAGGGACCACAGGAATCACAGACTCATAGAATAAGTCAGGGTTGGAAGGGAGCACAAGGATCAGCCAGTTCCAACCCCCCTGCCATGCCCAGGGACACCCTACCCTAGAGCAGGCTGCCCACAGCCTCTGCCAGCCTGGCCAAAAACACCTCCAGGGATCTGACCCCAAACACCTCTCTGCAGGTACAACCCATTCCAGCCTCTCACCACTGTCATCTCATCTCACTTTAGCCCTGCTAATCTCTCTCCTGTTTCTTCTGCTTAACCTTCTGTCTGTCTTTGGTGAGGCTGCTGGCAAAGAAAGCAGAAAATAACTGGTTCATTTGGGAGTGGTGAGAACCTGGAGTGGGTTGCCCAGGGAGGTGTTTGGGGCCAGATCCCTGGAGGGGTTTTTGGCCAGGCTGGCAGAGGCTGTGGGCAGCCTGCTCTAGGGTAGGGTGTCCTTGGGCATGGCAGGGGGGTTGGAACTGGCTGATCCTTGTGCTCCCTTCCAACCCTGACTGATTCTATGATTCTAGTGTGAGGTGACCCTGCCCTGGCAAGGGGGTTGGAACTGGCTAATCCTTGTAGTCCCTTCCAACCCTGACTGATTCTATGATTCCATTATTCTATGTGGCCCCAACCACTCCCCTGGGCAGCCCATTCCAGGCTCTCACCACTCTCATGCTCAACAACTTCCTCCTCACATCCAGTCTGAATCTCCCCACCTCCAGCTTTGCTCCATTCTCCCTAGTCCTGTCACTCCCTGACAGCCTCAAAAGTCCCTCCCCAGCTTTTTTGTAGCCCACTTCAGATCCTGGAAGTCCACAAGAAGGTCATCTGGGAGCCTCCTCTTCTCCAGCCTGCACAGCCCCAACTTTTTCTGTCTGTGCTCATAGCAGAGGTGCTGAATACTAAGAGCTTGGGTGGGTGGGGAGTGTTTGTAATTTATTACACTTGAGAAAAGGTTATAGATCCCAGTTTGATGGCCTGTCATGGTATCATGGTGAAAGAGAGTTGTTTTGCTGTGCTGCAGCTGTCAAAACATCCAGTGACATTGCTCTGTGGTCAGCCTGTCTTCTGACACAGGATTTTTGAGTGACTGGAGCAAGGGAAATAAGAAAAAAAGAAAAAAAAACAAACCCAAATCCCAAAAGGTTTGCAGGATGAAATGAATGATTCTGAAATAACCAAGAGCATTTTGCTAGGCTTTTACATTTTTTTATTTAATCATTTCTGTGTTAAAATGAAGCAGCAGTGGTCAAGAAGAAATGTATAGCTTTGAGCAATCATTTGGGCTCTTGATAGCTTGTCATTGAGCTAATATTTAGTGCATTATTTAGGTGTTTTAGTGCATTGTTTAGGTATTTTAGTGCATCATAGACCTTTTAGTATCTGAAGGGAGCCTACAGGAGGGCTGGGGAGGGACTATGGACAAGGTCTGATAATGACAAGACGAGGAGGAATGAGTTTAAAGTGGCAAAGGGGAGATTGAAACTGGATGTTAGGAGGAAGGAGCCTACAAAAAAAACTGGGGAGGGACTTCTGAGGCTCTCAGCTAGTGCCAGGACTAGGGGGAATGGAGCAAAGCTGGAGGTGGGGAGATTCAGAGTGGATGTGAGGAGGAAGTTGTTGAGCATGAGAGTGGTGAGAGGCTGGAATGGGTTGCCCCTGCAGGGAGGTGTTTGGGGCCAGATCCCTGGAGGTGTTTTTGGCCAGGCTGGCAGAGGCTGTGGGCAGCCTGCTCTAGGGAAGGGTGTCCCTGGGCATGGAACTGGCTGATCCTTGTGGTCTATGACTATGACTCTATGACTCTGATTCTATGATTCTATGAATATAATTCTAAGACTCTATATGACTCTATGACTATGACTCTATGATTCTATGACTCTATGACAATGTCTCTATGACTCTATGACTCTGATTCTATGATTCTATGAATATAATTCTAAGACTGATTCTATGACTCTATGATTCTATGACTCTATGACTGTGATTCTAAGACTCTGACTATGATTCTAAGACTATGATTCTATGACTCTGGTTCTATGATTCTATGAGTATAATTCAAAGACTCTATGATTCTATGACTCTATGACAATGACTCTATGACTCTATGACTCTGATTCTATGATTCTATGAATATAATTCTAAGACTGATTCTATGACTCTATGATTCTATGACTCTATGACTGTGATTCTAAGACTCTGACTATGATTCTAAGACTATGATTCTATGACTCTGGTTCTATGATTCTATGAGTATAATTCAAAGACTCTATGATTCTATGACTCTATGACAATGACTCTATGACTCTATGACTCTGATTCTATGATTCTATGAATATAATTCTAAGACTGATTCTATGACTCTATGATTCTATGACTCTATGACTGTGATTCTAAGACTCTGACTATGATTCTAAGACTATGATTCTATGACTCTGGTTCTATCATTCTATGAGTATAATTGAAAGACTCTGATTCTATGACAATGACTCTATGACTCTGATTCTATGACTCTATGACTGTGATTCTAAGCCTCTGACTGTGATTCTAAGTCTCTATGATTCTATGACTCTGTGTCTATGACTATAATTCTAAGACACTATGATTCTATGACTATGACTCTATGATTCTAAGACTGATTCTTTGACTCTGTGACTGGTTCTATGATTCTCTGACTATAATTCTAAGACTATGATTCTATGACTCTATGACTATGATTCTGTGATTCTATGACTCTGACTATGATTCTATGACTCTATGACTATGATTCCATGACTCTATGACTGATTCTAAGACTCTGACTATGATTCTAAGACTATGATTCTATGACTCTGTGTTTATGACTATAATTCTAAGACACTATGAATCTATGGCTATGACTCTATGATTCTAAGACTGATTCTCTGACTCTGTGACTCTGGTTCTATGATTCTATGACTATAATTCTAAGACTATGATTCTATGACTCTATGATTCTAAGACTGATTCTCTGACTCTGTGACTCTGGTTCTATGATTCTATGACTATAATTCTAAGACTATGATTCTATGACTACGATTCTATGACTCTGTGACTATGATTCTATGACTCTATGATTCTAAGACTCTGTGATTCTCTGACTCTATGACTATGATTCTAAGACTGATTCTTTGACTCTATGACTGTGACTCTATGATTCTTTGACTCTATGACTATGACTCTATGATTCCATGACTCTATGATTCTGTGATTCCATGATTCTATTAGAGCCAAAGATACTCAGCTAGAATATGTGAGGTTATGTGTGTATGATAAAATTCTGGGCACGCCCTTTATTCAGGCTGGGTTTAAGGTTAAAAATACATATATTTTAAATACATATCTCTTTGAAAGGCAGCGTGGGAAAATAAATATTAGCTCCCCAAGTGCTGATGCTGCTTGTTGCAGCACGAAGCTGTTCCCTTGTTACCGCTGGCTGCTGTCAGCTAAAAAAGAAGAATGAGATTTGCCATGCACGTTGGGATCCATGTCACTAATTGGAGCTGACACTGCAGTGCTCAGGAGAATTCCATTTCTCCTCTTGATAGGCACACAGGCCCTGGTTAATTCACTAAGTAACCTTTATTAAATTGAGCAGCTGGGAAGCTGCATTTTTTTTCTCTTCCTTGCATCAGACACAGGTCGGGGAAAGGTCACTGAGAGTTGCTGGGGGACTCAAGATAGCAAGCAGACAGTGTGCTGGAAGATTCTTCCTGGGACATGTAGAGCCTGTTTAGATCAGAAGCTGATCCAAATGATGCATTCCCATTTCAGTAATGCCTAAATTACCTCATGCTGGCAGTTGGTTGCACTGCGCAGTGTGCCGAGGAGATGATCAAATCCTGCTGGCCAGTAAGGGCATGTTTATTCTGCAGATGATCTATCCTAACGTTTTTTGGCATGGGTGGTTACAGCTGGAACAAGAAAAGACCCACTGAACTTAATCAAGTCGTGGTCTGCTCAAGGCACTGGGGTTGTATAGAGCTCTGTGTTCAGTAGAACCTGGGTCTGGGTTGATGCAAAGCTCAACATGAGCCAACACTGTGCGCATGTGGCCCAGACAGCAACTGTGTGGTGGGCTGCAGCAAGAGCAGCTGTGGGCAGCAGGGCAAGGGAGGGGATTCTGCCCCTTGGCTCTGCTCTCCTCACACCCCACCTGCAGCACTGTCTGCAGCTCTGCAGCCCCCAGCACAAGCAGCACATGCAAGTGGTGGAGCCAGTGCAGAGGAGGCCACCAAGATGCAGCTGAGAGGGCTGCAGCAGCTCTGCTCTGAACTTAGGCTGAGAGAGTTGGGGCTCTGCAGCCTGGAGAAGAGAAGGCCGCCAGGAGACCTTGGAGTGGCTTTCAGTATCTGAAGGGAGCTGCAGGAGAGCTGGAGAGGGACTATTCACAGGATCTTGTAATGACAGGACAAGGAGGAATAGGTTTGAACGGCAGAGGGGAGATTGAAACTGGATGTTAGGAGGAAGTTCTTCACAGTGAGGATGGTGAGACACGGGCACAGGTTCCCNACTGGCACAGGTTGCCCAGGGAGGTTGTGGCTGCTCTCTCCCTCAAGGTGTGCAAGGCCAGGTTGGATGAGGCCTTGAGCAACCTCTTCTAGTGGGAGCTGCCTATGGCACAGGGTGGTTGGAACTGGCTGAGCTTTGAGGTTCCGTCCAACCTAAACCATTCTATGATTCTATGATTGTGTTGTGTATTGAGAGAGTGTTTCATTTCCTGCCTTGGATGAATCATAGAGTCGCAGAATTATCAGGGTTGTAAGGGAGCACAAGGATCAGCCAGTCCCAACCCCCCTGCCATGCCCAGGGACACCCTACCCTAGAGCAGGCTGCCCACAGCCTCTGCCAGCCTGGCCAAAAACACCTCCAGGGATCTGGCCCCAAACACCTCCCTGCAGGGGCAACCCATTCCAGCCTCTCACCACTCTCATGCTCAACAACTTCCTCCTCACCTCCACTCTGAATCTCCCCACCTCCAGCTTTGTTCCATTCCCCCTAGTCCTGTCACTCCCTGAGAGCCTGAAAAGTCCCTCCCCAGCTTTTTTGTAGCCCCCTTCAGATCCTGGAAGGCCACAAGAAGGTCCCCTGGGAGCCTCCTCTTCTCCAGCCTGCACAGCCCCAACTCTTTCAGGCTGTGCTCACAGCAGAGGTGCTGCAGCCCTCTGAGCATCCTCGGGGCCCTTCTCTGCACACCTCCAGCATCTCCACATCCCTCTTGTCCCAGGGGCTCCAGCACTGGATGCACTACTCCAGGTGGGCTCTCACCAGGGTGGACTAGAGGGGGAGAATCACCTCCCTGGCCCTGCTGGCCACACTGCTTCTGATCCAGTCCAGGCTCTGGCTGGCTTTCTGGGCTTCCTTGGTGTAAGCTTGGTTCATTGAGTAAAGAGGAAAATCATGATCTTATTTCATGGAAAGTATTTTGCAGCCTCCACTCTCCCACAACATAACGGTACCCAAATTCAATCACAGCTTAGTGTTTATACCAATAGTAAAATCCCCATCAGGGGTAATGAAGGCTACAGGAAATGTGCAGTGCAAGCAAGGCAATAACAACAAGGAAGAGATATATGAGAGTGGGGATTGCTGCTGGGAGCAATGTAGGTAAAGAACTGACTTCATCTTGCAGTTTCTTACTGAATCTGAGAATGTACAGGACTTGATGAAGTGTCTCAGGCAATTTTAGCACAGTCACAGAATCATAGAATGGTTTAGGTTGGAAGGGACCTCAAAGCTCAGCCAGTTCCAACCCCCCTGTGCCATAGGCAGGGACACCTCCTACTAGAACAGGTCACTCAAGGCCTCATCCAACCTGGCATTGGACACTTCCAGGGAGGTTGTGGAGCACAAAATCACAGAATAGGATCATAGATCACATTGGGTGATTCTGTGCTCTCCAGCCTCCCTGGGCAACCTTTGCCAGAGTTTCACCACCCTCACTGCAAACAACTTCCTCCTGATATCCAGTTTCAATCTCTCCTCTGCCACTTTAAACCCATTCCTGCTTGTCCTGATATTACAAGACCTTGTCAATAGTCCCTCTCCAGCCCTCCTGTAGCCTACTTCAGATCCTGGAAGGCCACTCCAAGGTCTCCTGGCAGCCTTCTCTTCTGCAGGCTGAAAAGTCCCAACTCTCTCATCCTGTCCGCATAGCAGAGCTGCTGCAGCCCTCTCAGCTGCATCTTGGTGGCCTCCTCTGCACTGGCTCCAACCCTTGCATGTGCTGCTTGTGCTGGGGGCTGCAGAGCTGCAGACAGTGCTGCAGGTGGGGTGTGAGGAGAGCAGAGCCAAGGGGCAGAATCCCCTCCCTTGCCCTGCTATCAACCATCTAATAAAATCCCTGGTATAGGTGGCAGGTGTGTACAATATTCCAGCTGTTAGGAGGTTTATCATCCAACACAGCTACTTCTGGCTCCAGAACTGTGCACAGTACACCAGATGAGGTCAGTCTTCAGGTTGCTTTCTTTCAGGAGACCTCTAATTTTCTTCCTCTTTCCTTTGTGTAGTGGCTAGAAGACTGCAAAAGGACATTTGGTACCGACGATGGCTTTCATGGCACCAACACAGAGGCCCAGGTAGGTCTATGTCATTTGTGAGGCTGTGGGTAGGAGATTAAAAATATATTAATTCTTTATGTCCATTGCACAAACCCTCCCAATATCTGCAGGGAGATGAAAAAAAATGTACAAAGAGCTTTTTCATTTCAGTTAATCCTTCTGTCTGCTGGAAACCCAAGATCCTGACGAAGCAGCTGCCTAATAAAATGAGCTCCCTTTATTAAAAGTTGCCAGCCCATCTTGGGTTCTAGACTTAATAACACTGAGCAGATAAGCAGAGCAGATAGCATCTGTGTACCAGCAAGCTTGCCATTCTGCAGCTGAAAGGGGGAAAAAAAAGGTTAGCATTCTGCTTACATGCTGAGATAAACTGTCTAGCCACAAATCTCTACTGCATTTGAGGCCATCATTGCTATACAAACACAGCTGCCCTTTCAGGAGTCCTTAGTTGAGAGGGAGCAAAGGAGCAGCAGCACAAAAACCTGATGGGACTCTTCAAAATCAAAACTCTTCAAATCCAAAAACTGTCATCAATAGGTACAAGGAATCTGCCATCTAGAATCATAGAATGGGCTGGGCTGGAAGGGACCTCCAAAGCTCATCTAAGTCCAAGCCTCCTGCAGTCAGCAAGGACATCCTCAACTAGATCACAGAATCCCTGAATCAGTCAGGGTTGGAAGGGGCTGCCCTTTCAGGAGTCCTTAGTTGAGTGGGAGCGAAGGAGCAGTAGCACAAGAATGTGATGGAACTCTTCAAAATCAAAACTCTTCAAATCCAAAAACTGTCATCAATAGGTACAAGGAATCTGCCATCTAGAATCATAGAATGGGCTGGGCTGGAAGGGACCTCCAAAGCTCATCTAAGTCCAACCCTCCTGCAGTCAGCAAGGACATCCTCAACTAGATCACAGAATCCCTGAATCAGTCAGGGTTGGAAGGGATTGCCCTTTCAGGAGTCCTTCTTTGTGTGGCAGCAAAGGAGCAGCAGCACAAAATCTGATGGAACTCTTCTCTCCAAATGCCTTTAGCTGGATAATGTTTACACAGTAGGAAGAAAAGAAAAAAAAGGCAAATCCAAAAACTGTCATCAATAGGTACAAGGAATCTGCCACCTAGAATCATAGAATGGGCTGGGCTGGAAGGGACCTCCAAAGCTCATCTAAGTCCAAGCCTCCTGCAGTCAGCAAGGACATCCTCAACTGGATCATAGAATCCTAGAATCAGTCAGGGTTGGAAGGGGTTGCCCTTTCAGGAGTCCTTAGTTGAGTGGGAGCAAAGGAGCAGTAGCACAAGAATCTGATGGAACTCTTCAAAATCAAAATTCTTCAAATGCAAAAACTGTCATCAGTAGGTACAAGGAATCTGCCACCTAGAATCATAGGATGGGCTGGGCTGGAAGGGACCTCCAAAGCTCATCTAAGTCCAACCCCGCCCCTGCAGTCAGCAGGGACATCCTCAACTAGATCACAGAATCCCTGAATCAGTCAGGGTTGGAAGGGATTGCCCTTTCAGGAGTCCTTCTTTGTGTGGCAGCAAAGGAGCAGCAGCACAAAATCTGATGGAACTCTTCTCTCCAAATGCCTTTAGCTGGATAATGTTTACACAGTAGGAAGAAAAGGAAAAAAAGGCAAATCCAAAAATTGTCATCAATAGGTACAAGGAATCTGCCACCTAGAATCATAGAATGGGCTGGGCTGGAAGGGACCTCCAAAGCTCATCTAAGTCCAAGCCTCCTGCAGTCAGCAAGGACATCCTCAACTAGATCACAGAATCCCTGAATCAGTCAGGGTTGGAAGGGGCTGCCCTTTCAGGAGTCCTTCTTTGGGTGGGAGCAAAGGAGCAGCAGCACAAAAACCTGATGGAACTCTTCTCTCCAAATGCCATCTAACAACAATAGGTGAAGTAACCTATTAATAGTAGTGCAGTGTTTTCTATCATATTTGCATGGCAGTCATCCATGTTTCATATTACTAATTACTGATAAAATTTACCCCAAGTAGCTTAGGACATATTTTTTTTTTTTTTTAATAGCTGGATAATATTTACACCATAGAAGGGGAAAAAAAGGCAAATCCAAAAACTGTCATCAATAGGTACAAGGAATCTGCCATCTAGAATCATAGAATGGGCTGGGCTGGAAGGGACCTCCAAAGCTCATCTAAGTCCAACCACCCTGCAGTCAGCAGGGACATCCTCAGCTAGATCTTAGAATCATGGAATCAGTCAGGGTTGGAAGGGACCACAAAGATGATCCAATTCCAACCCCCCTGCCATGCCCAGGAACACCTCACACTAGAGCAGGCTGTCCACAGCCTCATCCAGCCTGATCTTAAACACCTCCAGGGATGAGGCTTCCACCACATCCCTGGGCAAACCCATCCAGGCTCTCACCACCCTCATGCTGAAGAACTTCTTCCTAACATCCATTTCTAGCTTGGTTTCATTCCCCCCCAGTCCTATCACTACCTGACAGCCTAAAAAAGTCCTTCTCTAGCTTTCTTGTAGCCCACTTAAGATACTGAAAGGCCAAAATAAGGTCACCTGGGAGCCTTCTCCTCTCCATACTGAACAGCCTCAACTCCCTCAGTCTCTCCTCACAGGAGGATCAGGTTGCCCAGAGCCTGTAATAAGAACAATGAAAGCAGAATTGCAGCAGAACTTCCCTTTTCACAATGCCATTTTGACAAAAATGCCAAATCCAAGCTGAAAAATGAGGGATTTTACTCCCTTTTATTCAATCAAACACTCTACATTGATGCCCTCAGACATCTTTCTGCTGCAGAAAAGGTAGTGTTCAGAATCAGAAATGCTCCCTGTGTGCATGGAGGCTCTTTCTTCTCTTACAGAAATATTTCAGGTTTGTTTTAAATTCAGTCACCAAGAGCACATGAATTTTTTAATAGTAAGGAAATTCAATCACCAAATGCCCCTGAATTTTTTTAGAGTAGGGAAATTCAATCACCAAACTCACCTCAATTTTTTAGGGTAGGGAAATTCAATCACCAAATGCCCCTGAATTTTTTAGGGTAGGGATATTCAATCACCAAATACACCTCAATTTTTTAGGGTAGGGAAATTCAATCACCAAATGCCCCTGAATTTTTTAGGGTAGGGAAATTCAATCACCAAATACACCTCAAATTTGTAGCGTAGGGAAATTCAACCACCAAATTCATCTGAATTTTTTAGAGTAGAGAAATTCAATCAACAAATACACCTCAATTTTTTAGTGTAGGGAAGTTCAATCACCAAATGCCCCTGAATTTTTTTAGGGTCGGGAAATTCAATCACAAATGCCCCTGATTTTTTTTTTGGAGTAGGGAAATTCAATCACCAAATGCTCCTGAATTTTTTTAGGGTAGGGAAATTCAATCACCAAATGCCCCTGAATTTTTTAGAGTAGGGAAATTCAATCAACAAATAAACCTCAATTTTTTAGTGTAGGGAAATTCAGTCACCAAATGCAGCTGAATTTTTAGAGCAGGGAAATTTTAAAGTAGGCACATTTTAATATCCATCGTCAAAGCAGAGCCCTGGTACCCTGCTTCACAAATACACACAATTTACACAAGTTCTGCATTTAGTCACAGCTGAGAGTGGCTCAAAGGAGTGTAAATTTCAGTGTTTCAAAAGGCCTTGTAAGTAGATTGTGGAGCAAATAAATGTACACAGCCAAGCAGTTAGTGCTAA
Organism: Psilopogon haemacephalus; assembly: GCA_013396835.1. Taxonomy (NCBI): domain Eukaryota; kingdom Metazoa; phylum Chordata; class Aves; order Piciformes; family Megalaimidae; genus Psilopogon; species Psilopogon haemacephalus. The sequence goes on along the minus strand of VWZI01016795.1, from coordinate 8,485 downwards.
AAATAACTTCAGCGTCACTACCACGCTCAGGGAGGCAGAGCTGCTTCATTCAGCAGGTTTGTTTTTCATTCACTAGCACAAATCAGATTTTCTGGCTGATTTTTAGCACCGTGGTCAATGCAGCTAAGGAGCAGTGAGATGAATTCTGTTCTGGCCAGCAGACTTGCAAGTAAATCTGATGATTGGGGTTTTGCTGTCAGTACTTTACAGGCAAGCCTGAAAGAATGCCTGGCTGCACTGGCTCCAACACTTCCATGTCCTTCCTGTGTTGGGGGCTACAGAGCTGCACAGTGCTGCAGGTGGGGTGTGAGGAGAGCAGAGCCAAGGGGCACAATCCCCTCCCTTGCCCTGCTGCCCACAGCTGCTCTTGCTGCAGCCCAGCACACAGTTGCTGTCTGGGCTGCACTCCCACTGCAGCCTCATCTTGAGTTTTGCATCACCCCACACCTCCAGGTCCTGTTCCTCAGGGCTGCTCTCAGCCATTCCCCACCCAGCCTGGAGCTGTGCTTGGGATTGCACCCACCCAGGTGCAGGACCTTCCACTTGGCCTTGTTGAATGTCCTGAGGTTGGCCTGGGCACAGCTCTGCAGCCTGTGCAGCTCCCTCTGGATGGATCCCTGCCCTCTAGCAAGTCTCCTGTGCCACACAGCTTGGTGTCATGGTGTGGGACAACAAAGCCAGTGCTGTTTCTCCTTAGCTATAGCAGCAACTAAAATCACTTCAAATTCAGCTTGGTGATGGTTTTGGGTTTTTTTCTTCCATTCAGTGTATAGTTGGAGCATGTTACTTGTATTTCTTCCTCTGTTTTACCTGGGACATCTTTTACCCTAATTAAAATGATTTCCTGCACTAATTCTCGATCTCTTTTTTTTTCCTCTTTCTTTCTTGTTGTGACCTGCTCATCTTCTTGCTTAGCAAATGGAAGTTCTAGCAGTAAGTGACAGTTCTTGATTTATCACTTACCCATGCCATTCACCCAGCTGGACTCCCATCTGTCTTGTCCATTTGTGAAGCTAGTGATGTCTTGCCATTGACCCTTGCAGATGTGCTGTGTGGGTCAGTTTTGCACCCCCTAACCCATCCTAATAGGATGCTCTACTTACTAGAAGGTGATCCCACTAGCACTAGCTTTTATGTGTGTGTGTGTGTGTGTGTGTGTGTGTGCAAAGCAATACTAACACTGCCTGCACTTTGAAGTGGTTGAGCTGCATAAAAATGGAAGCAAGACAGCACAGAAGTGAAAGCTGCTGCTTCATGTCCTGAAAACTCTGCCACGTGGCACGTTCTGATTCTGAACCAGAACCAGAGCTTTCCTTTTAGAAAGGAAACACTCTTGCCTTCAAGATGGATTTACTCTCCTCTTGCTCCATCAGGCTCAAGGCCCAGGTTGTACACTGTGCTTCTGTGTTTTTATTAACGGTCAGGAAAGAGCCCATGCTTAACAGACTGCAGCTGCTGCTTTGCCATGCCAGGTCTTGAATCCAAAACATCAGGCATGAAAGTTAAGTGATCCCTGCAACTCTTGCCTTGCAGCATGGCATTTCAAAATGCTTCCCATCTCCCCCCACCCCTGCCCTTTGTGCAAATGTAACTTGCTAAAAAATAAGCTTTAAAGCTGTGTGAGAGAGGCTGGCTGTAAATCCAGCCCGGGGTGAGGATCTGCTTTTCAAGCTTCCTCCTACCTTGGCTTCTAAATCTTCTTGGCCTTTTCTTCAGTAACCAACCTGTATTTGTGCCTGGGATTGCCTCCACACAGCTGCAGGACCTTGCAGTTGGCCTTGTTGAACCTCCTGACGTTGGCTTGTGCCCACCTCTCACATTTTGCTACCTTTTGCTTTGGCACACTCTCTGCTGGAAAAGTTGCCACTGGTTGTCTCTTGCATTGGGACAGCAGAGGTTTTGCACTTCCTAAATGTCATAAAGCTCTTTTCCTTCTGTAGCTATTTTGCACTTCCAAAATGTCATAAAGCTCTTTCCTTTCATAGCTGTTTTGCACTTCCTAAGTGTCACAAAGCTCTTTCCTTCTGTAGCTGGTTTGCACTTCCTAAATGTCATAAAGCTCTTTCCTTCTGTAGCTGGTTTGCATTTCCTAAATGTCATAAAGCTCTTTCCTTCTGTAACTGGTTTGCATTTCCTAAATGTCATAAAGCTCTTTCCTTCTGTAGCTCTTTTGCACTTCCTAAATGTCATAAAGCTGTTTCCTTCTGTAGCTGGTTTGCATTTCCTAAATGCCATAAAGCTGTTTCCTTCTGCAGGTATTTTGCACTTCCTAAATGTCACAAAGCTCTTTCCTTCTGTAGCTGGTTTGCACTTCCAAAATGTCATAAAAGCTCTTTCCTTCTGTAGCTGTTTTGCACTTCCTAAATGTCATAAAGCTCTTTCCTTTCATAGGTGTTTTGCACTTCCTAAATGTCACAAAGCTCTTTCCTTCTGTAGCTGTTTTGCACTTCCTAAATGTCATAAAGCTCTTTCCTTCTGTAGCTCTTTTGCACTTCCTAAATGCCATAAAGCTGTTTCCTTCTGTAGCTGGTTTGCACTTCCTAAATGCCATAAAGCTGTTTCCTTCTGCAGGTATTTTGCACTTCCTAAGTGTCATAAAGCTCTTTCCTTCCATAGGAGCTGGAGTTGTGTCGGAGACTGTACAAGTTGCATTTCCAGCTGCTGCTTCTCTTCCAAGCCTATTGCAAGCTGATCAGCCAAGTGAAAACAATCAGAAAAGAAGCAGAGGTAAGAAAAACCTCGCCCTTTAGCTCCTAACTGTTGACATTTTAAAGCCAAACCCTTAGCAAAATACACTTTGATGTCATTTTCACCATTTTAGAAGCTGAAGGAAGGTAGCAGCTGGTTTACTGCCAGTTAAGAAGAGAGTCAAGCAAGAATTCTCTGGGATGTTCAATTACTCTGTGTTGATTTTTGGACGTCTTGAAAGCTCTCACACAGAGAGGAGTGTAGGGAGTCCAGTGGTGAGGGTGTTAAGTCTTTCAGTAGTGCTCCTCCTGTATCCTAATCAAGCCACAATCAAGGCACCCCAGCTGCAATCAGCAGAGTTCTGTGGTGAAGCCTTTTTCTCTCACCCCAGTGTGATGGAAACACCTTCACTTGCTACCAGCTGGCACATGCCTGTGTCACTGCAGCCATTGCACAGCTGCTCTGCAGCCTTAGTTCCCATCCTCAGTGCACTTAGTAATGCACTCTGCACACACTGGGCCTGATTTTCAGTTGCATTAACTTCAGAAGCAAAATGTGAGAGGTGGGCACAAGCCAACCTCAGGAGCTTCAACAAGGCCAAGGGCAAGGTCCTGCAGCTGGGTGGAGGCAATCCCAGGCACAAATCCAGGCTGGGCAGGGAGTGGCTGGAGAGCAGCCCTGAGGAGAGGGACTTGGGGGTGCTGGTGGAGGAGAAGCTGAAGATGAGGCAGCAGTGTGCACTTGCAGGGCAGAAAGGCAAACAGAGGCTGGGCTGCAGCAGGAGCAGTGTGGGCAGCAGGGCCAGGGAGGTGATTGTGCCCCTCTGCTGTGCTCTGCTGAGAGCCCACCTGGAGTAGTGCATCCAGTGCTGGAGCCCCTGGGACAAGAGGGATGTGGAGATGCTGGAGGTGTGCAGAGAAGGGCCCCGAGGATGCTGAGAGAGCTGCAGCACCTCTGCTGTGAGCACAGCCTGAAAGAGTTGGGGCTGTGCAGGCTGGAGAAGAGGAGGCTCCCAGGTAACCTTCTTGTGGCCTTCCAGGATCTGAAGGGGGCTACAAAAAAGCTGGGGAGGGATTTTTTAGGCTCTCAGCTATTGACAGGATTAAGTGGAATGGAGCAAAGCTGGAGGTGGGGAGATTCAGCCTGGATGTGAGGAGGAAGTTGTTGATCATGAGAGTGGTGAGAGGCTGGAATGGGTTGCCCCTGCAGGGAGGTGTTTGGGGCCAGATCCCTGGAGGTGTTTTTGGCCAGGCTGGCAGAGGCTGTGGGCAGCCTGCTCTAGGGTAGGGTGTCCCTGGGCATGGCAGGAGAATTGGAACTAGGTGAATCTTGTGGTCCCTTCCAACCCTGACTGATTCTGTGATTCTATGTCTCCTTCAGCTATGCAGGTGTGGTATGCATAGGTTGTTATCAGAGTCACTCTGGATGCATCAGGCTGTCTCTCCATGGAGAAAGACCTTGAGAGTCCTAGTGGGCAACAAGTTCTCCATGGCACAGCAATGTGTCCTTGTGGCCAAGAGAGCCAATGCCATGCTGGGGTGCATTAAGCAAAGTGTGTCCAGCAGGGCTGGACTCTACTCTGCCTTGCTAAGACCCACACCTGCAATACTGGCTCCAGTTTGGTGCTCCCCAGTTCAAGAGAGACAGGGACCTGCTGGAAAGAGTTCAACAGAGAGCCACAAGGATGATTGGAGGACTTGAACATCTCCCTTACAAAGAGAGGCTGAGAGCCCAGGGGCTGTTTAGTCTGGGGAACAGAAGGCTGAGAGGGCATCTGAGCAATGTGTACAAGAGGAGGCTCAGGAGTGACCTCATTGCTGTCTACAACTATCTAAAGGGAGGTTGAAGCCAGGTGGGGTTGGGATCTTCTCCCAGGCAACCAGAGACAGAACAAGGGGACACAGCCTCAAGTTGTGCCAGGACAGGTTCAGGCTGGATGTTAGGAGGAAGTTGTTGGCAGAGAGAGTGATTGGCATTGGAATGGGCTGCCCAGGGAGGTGGTGGAGTCCCCATCCCTGGAGGTGTTGAAGCAAAGCCTGGATGGGCACTGAGTGCCATTGGCTAGGGCTGGGGGATAGGTTGGACTGGATGAGCTTGGAGGTGTCTTCCCACCTGGAGGTGTTCGAGAAAGGACTGGAGGTGTTCAAGGCCAGGTTGGATGAGGCCTTGAGCGACCTGTTCTAGTGGGAGGTGTCCCTGCCTATGGCACAGGGGGGTTGGAACTGGCTGAGCTTTGAGGTCTCTTCCAACCCAAACCATTCTGTGATTCTATGCTAAATGTGCAGCTGATCTGCTGAAAAATCCATTTAAAGCAGAAAAAGGGAACTCTGCCTTTGGTTTCAGGTCATAAACATGTCTGAAGAGCTTGCTATCCTGGAGAGCTGTCTGAAGGAGGCAGAGGCTGCATCTGACAGTGGTATTGAAGAAGTGGAAATTGCAGAGGCTTCTCAAGCCAGCACGGAAACAGCCATTCACTCCCTCATTGAAACCCTGAGGAACAAGGAGTTTGTGTCAGCTGTAGCTCAGGTCAAGGCTTTCAGGTAAGTGCTGAAAGATTGCTTTCAGCCCCCCGGGGTGGCTAATGGGCCTTTTTCACATGCAGGCACTCATCCAAATGATGTAAAGTTCTTGCTAGATGTCCTTATTGAAAAGGACAAGCCCTGTTGCTTCCTTACAGCTCCTTCATATGTGTTTTGTAAGATAAAAACAGGGCAGCTCTTTGGAATTTCTCTGAGAGGAACTTGAGTGCAGCCTCAGCAAGTGTGCAGATGGCACCAAGCTGTGTGGCACAGTCAGATTGGTAGAGGGCAAGAATTAATTAGGGCCATGAGGATGCTCAGAGGGTTGCAGCCCCTCTGCTGTGAGCACAGCCTGAAAGAGTTGGGGCTGTGCAGGCTGGAGAAGAGGAGGCTCCCAGGGGACCTTCTTGTGGCCTTCCAGGACCTAAAGGGAGCCTACAGAAAAGCTGGGGAGGGACTTTTGAAGCTCTCAGGGAGTAACAGAACTGGGGGGAATGGAGCAAAGCTGGAGGTGGGGAGATTCAAACTGGAGGTAAGGAGGAAGTTCAGCATGAGAGTGGTGAAAGCCTGGAATGGGTTGCCCCTGCAGGGAGCTGGTTGGGGCCACTTCTCTGGAGGTGTTTAATGGAAAGCTGGCAGAGGCTGTGGGCAGCCTAATCGAGGGTAGAATGTCCCTGGGCATGGCAGGGGGGTTGGAACTGGATGATCCTTGTGGTCACTTCCAACCGTGACTGTTTCTATGATTCTATGATCCATCCAGAGGGAGCTGCACAGGCTGCAGAGCTGTGCCCAGGCCAACCTCAGGGCATTCAACAAGGCCAAGGGGAAGGTCCTGCAGCTGGGTGGGTGCAATCCCAAGCACAGCTCCAAGCTAGGTGGGGAATGGCTGAGAGCAGCCCTGAGGAACAGGACCTGGGGGTCTGGGTTGATGCAAAGCTGAAGATGAGGCTGCAGTGTGAGTGCAGCCCAGACAGCAACTGTGTGCTGGGCTGCAGCAAGAGCAGCTGTGGGCAGCAGGGCAAGGGAGGGGATTGTGCCCCTTGGCTCTGCTCTCCTCACACCCCACCTGCAGCACTGTCTGCAGCTCTGCAGCCCCCAGCACAAGCAGCACATGCAAGTGGTGGAGCCAGTGCAGAGGAGGCCACCAAGATGCAGCTGAGAGGGCTGCAGCAGCTCTGCTCTGAGCACAGGCACAGAGAGTTGGGGCTCTGCAGCCTGCAGAGGAGAAGGCTGCCAGGAGACCTTGGAGTGGCCTTGCAGGATCTGCAGGGGGCTGCAGGAGGGCTGGGGAGGGACTATTGACAAGGGCTGGGGATGAGAGGAGGAGGAGGAGGAGGAGGAATGGGTTTGAAGTGTGAGAGGGGAGATTGAAAGTGGATGTGAGGAGGAAGTTGTTTGCAGTGAGGGTGGTGAGACACTGGCACAGTGACAAGGTCTTGTAATGACAGGATGAGGAGGAATGGGTTTGGAGTGTCAGAGGGGAGGTTGAAAGTGGATGTTAGGAGTTGTTTGTTTGCAGTGAGGGTGGTGAGACACTGGCACAGGTTGCCCAGGGAGGTTGGGGAGCACAGAAGCACATCTTTGATCACATTGGGTGATTCTGTGCTCCCCAACCTCCCTGGAGGTGTTCAAGACCAGGTTGCATGAGTCCTTGAGCGATTGAAACTGGATTTTGGGAGGAAGTCTTTTGCAGTGAGGGTGGTGAGACAGTGGCACAGGTTGTCCCGGGAGGTTGTGGCTGCTCCCTGCCTGGAGGTGTTGAAGGCCAGGCTGGATGAGTCCTTGAGTGACTTGCTCTAGTGGGAAGTGTCCCTGCCTGTGGCACAGGGGGGTTGGAACCTTAGAGCTGCCTTCCTGAAGGGATCCTACATGAAGGCTGCAGAGGGACTTACTTTAAGGGTGTCCAGCAACAGGGCAAGGAGCAACAGCTTGAAGCTGAGAGCTTGAAGTTTCGACTGGCGGAAGGTTGCAACTGGCTGATCTTTGAGCTCTCTTCCACCCTAAACCATTCTCTGCTTAACTCCCACTTGCATTCACAGATCTATCTGGCCCCACGACATCTTTGGCAGTTCTGAAGACGACCCAGTCCAGACCCTTCTGCACATCTATTTCCGCCACCAGACGCTGGGCCAAACCGGCAGCTTCGCCGTGGTGGGCTCCAACCAGGACATGTCAGAGGCCAGCTGCAAGCTGATGGAACTCAACCTGGAGATCCGAGAGTCTCTACGCATGGTGCAATCCTATCAGCTGCTAGGCAGAATCAGATCAGGAGTCAATCTGGTCAGCACTGGGTTCTGAACAGCTGTCTGAAGAGGCTTCAGGCGACTCATCGAGCACCTTTCATTGGATCCAACAAGCGACCCTGACAGCCAACGCAGGCTTTGTTTTTTTTGTTTTGTTTCATCATCACTCTTTCATCAAAAGGTTAAACCCAAAAAAAAAAACCCTGAAAATGGAAGCAAACCTCTTCCTTGACTGCTCTCTCCACACCGTAGCTGTGTGGCAGTAGGTTTTTGGGTTTTTTTTAATGACATTTCTGTACAGAAAACACCGAAAGGATTAAACAAACAAACAAACAAAAAAAAAAAGGGCTTAAAACAGAACTGCAAAACTTGCATTATTTTTTTTTTCTCCTCTGTACCATGACTCCCAAGTGGTGTTTGCAGCCCACAGCCTCTAAAAAACAAAAGGTTGAATCCAGATTGCAGGTGGGATGAGGCTAAAAAAAAAAACAAAAACAAAAAAAAGAATTAATACTCAAGGCTGGTTTCTTTTTTTTGGCTGAAGACCTGCAAGGCTTCTTGGCTTGGTAGAAGCAGCTGATGCCTAACGCTTTGCAACCTCATGGAGAAAGGTGTGGTGGCCACAAAAGGGGAGCAGAAGAACTTCTTGAGTGCGAGAAAAAAAAAAAAAAACAAATACCCTCCCACGGACTTCTCAGCTGTTTTGTTTGCTTTTTGTTGTCTGCAAGGAGGGAGAGGATTGCGTGCGAGGTAGAATGCGTGGATATGTAACAGGTGTTTGGTTGGGCTTTGGTGGGGTTTTGTTTTTTCTTTTTCAGGTATGGATGATTGTTGAAAATGAGGTCTCAGAGCATGCTTTAAAAAAAGAANTCAGAAAAGGAAAAAAAAAAAAAAAAAAAAAGAGCTGCCAGATTATTTTTGAAAAGAACTTTTTTTTTATTTTATTAGCTCTAACCCCTCGTAGCGTGTCAAGGGTGGTGAGGACATTTAATAATATTTTAAAACTGGATTTCCCAGTCTTTCTTAAAAAAAAAA
>VWZI01016794.1:44793-61851 GCA_013396835.1 Psilopogon haemacephalus | reverse complement strand
ACTGTGCCACACAGCTTGGTGTCATCTGCAAACCTGATGAGGATGCACTGATTCCTCTGTCCATGTCACTGACAAAGATGTTAAACAGCACTGGTGCCAGCACTGACCCCTGAGGAATGCCACTTGTCACTGGTCTCCAGGTGGACATTGTGCCCTTGATCACCACTCTCTGCGTGCCACCATCCAGCCAATTCCTTACCCAGTGAGTTGTCCACCCATCAAGTCCATGTTTTTCCAGCTTGGTGACCAGGGTGTCATGTGGGACAGAGTCAAAGGCCTTACTCAGGTCCAGGTAGATGACATCAGTTGCCCTTCACTTGTCCACTGCTGCTGTGACTTTATCATAGAAAGCCACCAAATTTGTTAGGCATGATTTGCCCTTGGTGAAGCCATTGCTGGTTGGCATCAGGCACCTCTGCTTTGTTCTCCATCTGCCTTAGCAGAGCCTTGAGGAGGATCTGCTCCATATCATCTAAAAGCACACTATCTGTAGGATGAATGGATTTCTGCATACAAAGAAATCCAGCTTTGGGGGATTGCTGGTTTGGGGTTTTTTTTTCAGGCAAATTCCGAGTGTACGTCACACTGTCACTCAAGAATAAAGCGGCTGAAGGTGTGTTGGGTCAGATTCTTTAATCAGGTAGGGTGGTGTCAATTGAAGGAACTGAGAACAGTAGTCAGTTCATCATGATTTTGTTTCTGAGAGCTTCACATGCCTCATGAGTCCTTGGAATTCTGCTTATATAGTTTTCTTAAGAAGATGTAATGGTAGAAACATAAAGACATGAGACAGTGAGGAAGTCATAAGCTGTGTCCTTGTGCAGAACTGGACAAACAAAAGGGGGGGGTGGGAAAAATCTTCCTGAAAATTGTTTCCTGTTGGAATTCGCAGTCTGAGACTATGAGATGCTTTCTGTGATGACTTCTTTCTGTGATTATGAAATGCTTTCTGTGATGACTTCTTTCAGTTTTGGTGCAAAAATGACCTTTTTTTTTTCCCCTTTTTGAGCTTCTATATTTGTTTTTATATCACAGTGAAGTTTCTTGATCAGCAGCTGAATTACTAGCATTCGACGCTGCTTATTTTCCATCCTGTGTGAAACAAAACAAAACAAAACAAAAATTTTTACAATCCTGTGATACTTTCTTACTTCCTAAGGCATGTGCTTTTAAATAAGGAATGCAAAGGAAGAAGAGACACACATTTTTTAAACGACGTTAAAAATGCTCGTGAGTAATCTCTCAAAGTGAGATAACAGGAGATGGTTTTCCTGTGTTGGAAATACCATGAAAGAAAACCAGGAAAAATTACCGCTGAGAGTGCAATCTCATGATCCCTAAGGGGAAGGAAAAAGCCTTGGTGGTGCAAGGTCACAGTTCAAGGGACAGGGCACTTGATAATCTGCATCCCATCTAGAGCTGAGAGCTTGAAGTGACTTTGTAAGGCGTCCTAAAATTATGCCGCAGTGCTGAGGTGTGACTACACAAAGCTAAGGAATAAAAACAAAGAGCAGTAAGTGTGTGTGTGTGTGTGTGTGTGTGTGTGTAATTATTAACAACATAGTGATGTTTTTTTGTAATCCATATTTTCAAATTCTACCTGAAATGCACTATTGTAAGGGGCAATATTTGTACAGCAGTCTGTGGCAGCATTATGAAAGTAGCTACACTCACTTTCTGGGTACAAACAGGATTGAGGCTTGTCCACAACGTCAAAAATGTCCAGGGGAAAGTGATTTTTAATAATTTTTATTGGACCTGGACAGGCTGGAGAGGTGGGCACAAGCCAGCCTCAGGAGGGTCAACAAGAACAAGTGCAAGGTCATACAGCTCAGTCGAGGCAACACCAAGAACAAATACAGGCTGGGCAGTGACTGTCTGGAGAGCAGCCCTGAGGAGAGGTACTTGGGGCTGCTGGTGGATGAGAAGCTCAACATGAAGCAGCAGTGTGCATTTGCAGCCCAGAAAGCCAAGCAGATCCTGGGCTGCATCAGGAGAAGTGTGGTCAGCAGGACAAGGGAGGTCATTCTTGCCCTCTGTTGTTCTTTGCTGAGACCCCACCTGGAGTACTGTATCCAATGCTGGAGCCCCTATTACAGAGAAGGGCCACAGGGATGCTCAGAGGGCTGCAGCACCTCTGCTATGAGGACAGACTGAAAGAGTGGCTGTTCCATCTGGAGAAGAGGAGGCTCCCAAGTGACCTTCTTGTGGCCTTCCAGGATCTGAAAGAGGCCTACAAAAAAGCTGGGGAGGGACTTTTTAGGCTCTCAGGTAGTGACAGGACTAGGGGGAATGGAGCAAAGCTGGAGGTGGGGAGATTCAGAATGGATGTGAGGAGGAAGTTGTTGAGCATGAGACTGGTGAGAGCCTGGAATATGTTGCCCAGGGAGGTGTTTGGGGCCTCTTCCCTGGAGCTGTTTGCAGCCAGGCTGCCTGAGGCTGTGGGCAGCCTGATCTAGGGTAGGGTGTCCCTGCCCATGTCAGGGGGATTGGACCTTGTGGTCCCTTCCAACCCTGACTGATACTGTGATTCTAAACGGAGCATGTTGAGAAAAATAGCTGGAAGTAGCATCAAAATGAAAGCTTGAAGAACTTCTTGATTTCCATAGAAGCTATCTGTAAAATAAACAAACTGTGGAAAAGTAAATTATTTTTTTCCTGAACATGAAGGATTAATTGAATAATATATTGTAAAATCATAATTGAGGATGATGTGATCCTGTCGTCAGTTGTTTAATAGCAACTCCACTTGAATAACTCTGCTGGTTTGAGGCTAATTGGAATACTTCAGTGAGAGAAATTAGTTCATTGGCTGTGAAAAGAAAATAATGATGATATCTATGTCATTCATTGGTTTGCTGAGATGGACAAAAAGCTAAAATGTAAGCAATCTTCCCTCGTTTTTTCTTGGGACTTTGCCCTGTTCATTTCTCCTTTGATCTGCTCTAATATTCTCCAATCTCTCCAGTAAAAGCTAACACATGAGATTTTTTTACTTGCTTGTTTTGGTTCCTGGCTGGGAAGGGAGATAGAGACAGACAAAAAAAGAGGGGGAGTTAGCTTTGAGCCCTTCTGGGCAGTTACTTTCCCCATGAGGTTGTTCAGATTTCTGTATTATTTCTCAATTGTACATAATTGTAAATACTTGTAAATATTTTGTGTGTATATGCTTGTAAATTTTGCCATGCTGTAAACACAGCTTTATCTTACTCCTAAGCCATCTGAGCTGGTCTGGTAGATTTCAAGTAGTGGCGAGGGGGGAGAGTTCTTAACCCAAGTCAGTAACAAACTCAGTGTCTGACAGTATGCTCTGTAAGAACTTTGGTAAATGGGAAAAGATATATGGACTGAGTATATATCAAATGACCATGGCCAATGATGTCTCCAGCTGGTAGCAAGAAGCACATTTCTGCTGAGGTCACTGCCACACATTTTCCTCTGCGTCAGATCCATGATGACTCTAAAGAAAAGGAGAAAGTCTGGGGGTAGGCTCTTTTCTAAGTCTCACAGAATGGATTATTTCAAAGTGTTGCTGTCTCTGAAACCTGAAGTGAAATTCATGCTTGTTCTCTTAATCTGACTCTAATTCCCCCTAATCCCTTCTTGCCCCTTTTAAATACTTATCAAGGACTCTTGAAGAAAAGAATGAAACTCAGAGTAACTCATGAAAAGAGATGGTCCATATGGGGGTAGTTTGAGTACAGCCAACTAATCATAGTTAACATAATGCCTGTCTCGGTCTCCACAGATTTAAATCTGGTGAATCATAGAATCATAGAGCCATAGAATCAGTCAGGGTTGGAAAGGACCACAAGGATCAGCTAGTTCCAACCACCCTCATGGTGAAGAACTTCCTAACATCCAGCCTTAATCTAGCTTTGTTCCATTCCCCCCATTCCTATCACTATCAGACAGCCTAAACAGTTCCTCCCCAGCTTTCTTATAGGCCTCTTTCAGATACTGAAAGGCCACAATAAGGTCACCTTGGAGCCTTCTCCTCTCCAGAATGAACAGTCCCAACTGTGAAAGCAGTGTTCTTTTTCATGCTCCCTCACCTTGCTTCCACTTTCAGTGGGCTAAAGGGACCAATGGAGAGAGAAGTAAGAAACAAACCAAAAAAATGTGTTGATGTTAACACATAGCATGAAGGATAGTGAAGGACAAATTTGTGATTTTAGTTGAAAAAATATAGTGAAAAGTCTAGATCTTGCTACTAGAATCAGTGGAGCTGTTCTGATAATAGATGTCACAGAATCACAGAGTAAATGAGGCTGGAATAGACCTCCAAGACCATCAGGTCCAGCCTACAACCTAACACCACCACATTAACTAGACCATGTCACTCAGTGCCACATCCAATCTTCCCTTAAACACGTCCAGGGACAGTGACTTCACCACCTCCCTGGGCAGCCCCTTCCAGTATGTAATTACCCATTCTGTGAGGAAGTGCTTCCTAATACCCAACCTAAACCTCCCCTGGTGCAGCTTTGGGCCATGCCTTCTCATCTTGTCACAAGTTGCCTGGGAGCAGAGCCTGACACCGACCTGACCAATTTTTCTTCAGGTAGTTGTAGAGTGTGATAAGGGCCCCTCTGAGTCTCCTCTCCTCCAGACTAAACACCCCCAGCTCCCTCAGCCTCTCCTTTCCCTCCAGCCCCATCCCCAGCCTCATTGCTCTCCTCTGGACCTGCTCCAGTACCTCAATATCCTTCTTGCAGTGAGTGGCCCAGAGCTGCAGACAGTGCTTGAGGTAAAGCCTCACCAGTGCAGAGTGCAGGGGCAGAATTACAGCCCTGGTCCTGTTGGCCACACCATTCCTGACACAGGCCAAGATGCCATTTGCATTCTTTGTCTCCTGGGCACACTGCTGGCTCATGCCCAGCTGTCAACCAGTACCCCACATCCCTCTCAGCCAGGATGCTCTCCAGCCACTCATCTCCCAGTCTGTAGCAATGCATGGGGTCATTGTGGTTGAAGAGTAGGAACCTGCACTTGGTCCTTTTGAACTGTCCTCAGACATTGACCCAGCCTGTGCAGGTCCCTCTGCAGCACCTCCCTACCCTCCAGAAGATCAACTCCCTCCTAGCTTGGTGTCATCTGCAAATTTTCTGATGCTAGACTTGATCCTCTTATCCAGGTCATCAATTAAGATGTTGAATAGAAGTGGGCCCAGTTCTGATCCCCGGGGGCCAGCACTGGTCACCAGGTACCAACTGGATGTGGTACCATTGACAACAACTCTCTATGCCAATCATCCAGCCAATTGTAGGGTGCACCTGTCCAAGCCATGGGCTGCCAGCTTTGCCAGGAGGATGTTGTGGGAGACTGTGTCAAAGGCTTTGATGAAGGTAGACTATATCCACAGCCCTCCCCTCATCTACCAGGCATAGAATGAGCTCAGATTGGTTACTCAGAACCTTCCTTTCCAAGCCATGCTGGTTAGGTCTAATCCTTTGGTGGATGGCACTCAGGATGAGCTGCTCCATAACCTTGCCAGATTTACAGAATCTGGATCTAGTCTTTAAGCTCAGTTATACCTCTGTCTCTGACCTCCAAGGCTTAGATCAAAAACTGCTTATACATAGCAAAGAGAAAATCATTAAGGCAAAACATTTTCAACAGTAAACTGAGGAACACAGCAGTCAGTGAGGAAGGATTTACCTAAAAATAAAATTATCAGGCATCCTAGAATAACTTCCAGACTCTTTTATTTTACAAATGAGGACTGCTGGCTCAGGGACTCTGTCTCAATGCATATTATCCAATAGACACAACTAAACAAACACTGATAACCTCTGGCCTAACAGAACATGAATAGCAAAGCTTATGCTGCCACACTCACTTGATATATTGTTCTACTTCGTGTTGTTTTCTGCTGGTGCTTTTGTCAGCTTTGCTTGTTTGGAGAGGAAGATCTCCAAAAGTCACTCCTCCTTTTCCAGGACAATGTTCATGCTGCAAGTAGCTGGCATACAACACTGAGCACTATGAATGATTATGCTCTGGGATGTTTTTTTTCTTAATGAATGGGACACATCCACAGAGGATTAGGACTGACCTTGGATTCTTTTCCCAAAGTCACCTTTAGTTTTATTTGTACCCATACAGGAAAGCAATTTGTTTCAAGTAAGAGTCTATTTATTATCATCAGCCATCCAAAAAAAAAAAATTATATACAATTTATATAGATTGCCTTTATTGTCAGTGACCTGTTCTTCTGAACAACAGGTACAGTAAATTTTCTTCTAACTGTGCCTCTAAAGTGCTGGTAGAGGGCATAACTAATTCTGACTACCTGTTCCAAACTGCTGAATTTAGGTCAGATGGATTCCAGCTAGCATTAGCCAGGCTGGATAATAAACACTAAGAGAAAGCTCTAACAACATAAAAAATTACAGTCATTACCTCGGGATAAGGTCATTATCTTGAGGATCAGCATTTTCCTGGTAAATTCCCATTGAGTATGACTAGAAATTAAATTTTAAAAAACCCAAAAACCTCATTATGAGCCAGCAGTGTGCCCAGTTGGCCAAGAAAGCCAATGGCATCGTGGCTTGGATTAGAAATGCCATGTCCAGCAGGGTTAGGGAGGTGATTGTCCCCTTGAACTTGGCTCTAGTGAGGCCACACCTTAAGTATTGTGTTCAATTTGAGACACCTCACTACAAGAGAGATGTGGAGGTGCCAGATCAAGTGCAGAGGAGGGCTGGGGAAGGGCCTGGAGAATAAATCTTATGAGGAGCAACTGAAGGAGCTGGGGATACTTAGTTTGAAGAAGAGGAGGTTGAGGTGAGACCTCATCACTGTCTACAGCTACCTGAAGGGGCATTGTGGACAGGCTGTTGCTGGGCTCTGCTCAGAGAACAAGGGGGAATGGCCTCAAGGTGAGACTTTGTAGGTTTAGACTGGACATTAGGAAAGAGTGGTCAAGAATTGCAATGAGCTGCCTCATCCTGTCTTTACAAGACCTTGTCAATAGTGTCGCCCCAGCCCTCCTGTAGGCCCCCTTCAGATACTGGAAGGCTACTCTAAGGTCTCCTCGAAGCCTTCCCTTCTCCAGGCTGAAAAGCCCCAACTCTCTCAGCCTGTCCTCAGAGCAGAGCTGCTGCAGCCCTCTGAGCATCTTGGTGGCCTCCTCTCCAACATTTCCATGTCCTTCTCGTGGTGGGGACTCCAGAACTACACACAGTGCTGCAGGTGGGGTCTGAGGAGAGCAGAGAAAAGGGGCAGAATCCCCTCCCTTGACCTGCTGGCAACGCTTCTCTTAATGCAGCCCAGCACACAGTTGCTGTCTGTGCACACTGTTGGCTCATGTTGAACTTCTCATCAACCCATTCATGTCTATATGCACACAGGCAAAGAAAGTAGGGCAGCAGTGTCCAACCTGTGCACCCCTCATTCAGTCACATGAAGGGAAACGGAGTGGAAAAGGGCATTTGGATACAAAAACAGAAACATAGAACCAATTGTTCCTTTTTGTGTTAACAGACAGTTGCACTAAGACACAGTGCATTTTCCTGATAGCTCCAGAGCCCATTCCACTGCTGTACACTGCTGCTTTACAACAGAAGTTCACGACATAAACATATCCTTTTCTCAAATGCTTGGTTTGTGTGTGATTTAACCTTTAACTCCTGCTCGTTGTTGTAGGTGAGATGTCAAATATTTCTTGTGAGCCCTTGGCAAGGGTCTGGGTGTGTTTTCATCACTGTTACCCTAAGTAATGTAGTCTTCAGTTGCAGAAGTGTTGAAGGGAGGGCTCCCTTCCCCCATCTCTCTGGCTGCTTCCTCCAAGCTGAAACAGGAAAGTGCAGACAATGCAGAGGGACTCGCCATGGGTTCATAGTAAATCTACAATCATTTGAAGTGTCACTTCCTGTTTTTGAAGCCTACAGAAGAATAAATACCCTTCTAGACCCTGCTGCACACTTGGGGTGGGGCATTGGCACATGCATTCCTCTTGCTGTCATGGAGCCATGCTGCTCAACCAGCTATCCTGACACTTCCCAGGGGTGACAATCAGTCTTCGTGGACCAGCTAAATGTTGTTTGAAGTGTGTAAATTTGATTTGTCCCAACTAAGCCTGCTAACTTTTCCTTATGAGAATGAGCTTTGGCAGTTTATACAAGGGGTCAATGATTTGAAATTAGAGGAGAGTAGATTTAGCTTGGATGTTAGGAAAGAGTTCTTTACAGTGAGGGTGGTGAGATACTGGAATGGGTTGCCTGGGAAGGTTGTGGCTGCTCCCTCCCTGAAGGCATTCAGGACGAGGTTGGATGAGACCTTGAGCTACCTGTTCTAGTGGGAGGTGTCCCTGCCTATGGCACAGGGGGGTTGGAACTGGATGAGCTTTGAGGTCCCTTCCAACCTAAACCATTCTATGATTCTATGATACACATTAGAGATCCTTTTTCACTGTCAATTTCTATGGAGTTTGCTGCAAGTCTTAGGCTATAACAGTCCATGCCACTTTGTTTTTTGTTGCCACTCCCTATCCACTTCCCAGTGCTTCCCCTAATGTCTGGGTTATGCAGCCTTCAGTTTGATTTATGACAATAGCAGTCCAAAGTGGATTTAGGCATAGCCTGCAGAAGAGGCAAGAATAGGTTAAGTAAACACTAGCTTAACAGAAAGCTTCTCACAAACCTATGGTGTTATTGTAAAGGATATTTTGACTCCATAAGTAGTGTCCAAGACCTTGAATGAGAATTCACAGTAAGTTTTTACATCACACAAATGCTTTCCCAACCCCATCTGTTTGTAGCTCAAGTCCTGGTTTTGTAGAATGTGTGAAAAAAATTCCATGAAATCATAGAATCATGGAATGGTTTAGGTTGGAAGAGACCTCAAAGATCATCCAGTTCCAACCCCCCTGTGCCATAGGCAGGGACACCTCCCACTAAAACAGGTCACTCAAGGCCTCATCCAACCTGGCCTTCAACACCTCCAGGACGGAGCAGCCACAACCTCCCTGGGCAACCTGTGCAATGTCTCACCACTCTCACTGCAAACAAATTGCTCCTAACATCCAGTTTAAATCTCCCCTCTACCAGTTTAAACCCATTACCACTTGTCCCGTAATGACAAAACCTTGTGAATAGTCCCTCCCCAGCCTTCCTGTAGGACCCTTTCAGATATTGGAAGGCTACTGTAAGGTCTCCTGAAAGCCTTCTCTTCTCCAGGCTGCAAAGGCACAACTCTCTCAGCCTGTCCTCATAGCAGAGCTGCTGCAGCCCCCTGAGCATCTTGGTGGCTTCCTCTGGATTGACTCCAGCAGTTCCATATGCTTCTTGTGTTGAGGGCTCCAGAACTGCACACAGGCTAGAAAGGACATCTAAATGTCATCTAGACTAATCAAGCAGGGACATCTTCAATTAGATTAGGTTGTGCAGAGCCCTGTCAAGCCTCATCTTAAAAATCTCCAGGGATGGGGCCTCAACCATCTCTGTGGGCAACGTGTTGCAGTGCTTCACCACCCTCATTGTGAAGAACTTTTTCCTAACATCCAATCTAAATCTGCTCTTCTCTAGTTTGAAGCCATTGCTCCTAGTCCTATCACTGCAGGCCTTTGTAAACAGTCCTTCTCCAGCCCTCTTGAAGGCCCTCTTCAGGTACTGGAAGGTGGCAATTTGGTCTCCCTGGAGACTTCTCCAAGAAGAACACCCCCAGCTCCCTCAGCCTGTCTTTGTAGCAGAGGTGTTCCAACTCCCTGGTCATTTTCATGGTCCTCCTCTGGACCCACTCCATCAGGTCGATGTCCTCCCTCTTTGAGGGCTCCAGAGCTGGATGCAGTACTCCAGATGAGGTCTCACCAGAGCAGAGTGAAGTGGCAGAATCACTTCTCTCTATCTGCTGCCAGTGCATCTTTTGATGCAGCCTGGGATGTGATTTGCCTTCTGTGCTGCAAGCTCACACTGCCTGCTTATGTCCAGCTTCTCATCCATCAGCACCTCCAAGTCCTTTTCCCCAGGGCTGCTTTCTATCAACTCCTTCCTCAGCCTGTATTGATAGTGAGGATTGTTTTAGCCCAGTTGCAGGACCCTCCTTGTTGAACCTCATGACGTTCACCTGGTTCCACCTCTCCAGCTTGTCCAGGTCCCTCTGGATGCCCTCTTGTTCCTCTAGTGTATCAACAGCACGACTCAGCTTGGTGTCATCTTCAAATATGCTGGTGGTGCACTTGATCCTATTGTCTATATCACTATTAAAAATATTAACCAGTACAGGTCCCAGTACAGACCCCTGAGGGACACCACTTGTCATAGAATCATAGAATCAATCAGGGTTGGAAAGGACCACGAGGATCATGCAGTTCCAACCCCCTGAAATGGCAGGGACACCCTATACTAGACCAGGCTAGCCAGAGCCCCATCCAGCCTGAATACCTCCAGAGATGAGGCCCCAACCACTCCCCTGGACAACCCATTCCAGGCTCTCACCACTCTCATGCTGAACAAATTCCTCCTCACATCCAGTATGAATCTCCTCACCTCCAGCTTTGCTCCTGGCCTCCATCTGGATTTTTGAGACATTGAGCACTACATTCTGGATGTAGCCATCCATCCAATTCCTTATCCACTGAAGAGTTCACACATCAATTCTGTATGTCTCCATCTTGGCAAGCAGGATGTTGTGGGAGACCACGTCAAAAGCCTTACAGAAATCCAGATAGGTCACATCTGTAGGTCATCCCTTATCCACTGACATAGTCACTTTATCATAGAAAGCTTTACCATGGAAAGGTTGTTCAGGCAGAATTTGCCCCTTGTAAAGCCATTCTGGCTGTCTTGAATCACCTCCCTGTCCTCCACATGCTTTAGCATGGCTTCTAGGATGATCTGCTCCATCATATTCCCAGGCTGACAGGTTGGTATCTACCAGGGCCCTCTTTTCTGCCCTTTACAAAAATAAGTACAATGTGTCTCTTCTTCTTCACACATCTAAGATTCAAATGTACTTAATTCACAAAGCATTATGTGTTCAGTTTCAATCCATGATCTCAGAATGTCAGATGAGATGTAAAGGGGAAAACAGTTCTCACTGGTTTTGAATGGCTGACAATGGAAAAAGTTGCCAAACTGAGCAGATATTCAATGATGTCATAGGCTGGATGTCAGGAAGAAGTTCTTGCAGAGAGAGTGATTGGCATTGGAATGGGCTGCCCAGGGAGTTGGTGGAGTCCCCATCCCTGGAGGTGTTCAAGAAAAGCCTGGATGGGGCACTTAGTGCCATTGGCCAGGGCTGGGTGCTAGGTCGGACTGGATGATCTTGGATGTCTCTCCCACCTTGCTTATTCTATTCTAACTGTTCCATAAAGCACATATGCATCACTCACAGCCTTAGCCTACCAACCCTACTTCAAGAAATTTGCTCAAAGTTCTCCAAAAGGGTTTAAAGATACTTCCTGGATGTTGTTCCTGGGAGAACCTCATAAAGTCATCAGAATATTTTTTAATACATTGTTGTTGTTTTCCATATTCATATTTACCACTCATTATTGCTGCTTTTATCTAAACAGATAGAGAAGGAAAACAAATACACAGAGCATATAAAAGATATGAATTATGTTTTTGTTGTTGTTGTTAGAATGCAGTTGTTTTCCTCCTATAAAAATGGCACACACAGGACAATGAGGCAATCAGGATCAATGAGCATGTGTTTGGGAAAGGCAGATCCTGCTTGGCTGATTTGATCTCCTTTCCTGACCAGGTGACCCACCTGGTGAATGAGGCAAAGGCTGTGGATGTTGTCTACTTGGAATTTGGTGAAGCCTTGGACATTGTTTCCTGGAGAAATGATCTGCTCATGGATTGTATGGGTGAAGTCTATGCTGGGTAGAAAGTCATCTGGATGGATGACCCCAGAGGGTGGTGGTCAACGGAATTAAATTCAGGTGGCAGCCAGTCATAAGTGGTGTTTCCTAGGGCTCACTATTTGGGACAGCTCCCTTCAATACATTTATTAATGATCTGGATGAGGGATTGGGTTCAGATGAAACTAAGTTACGTGAGAATGTGTGCTGGTTTGAGGTTAATTGGGATATTTTAATAAGAGAAATTAGGTTATAGGCTGTGGAAAGAAAACACTGCTGACATGCATAGGGTTGCTGAGAGGTACTAAAGAAAGGACATAAAGATAGATAAGAAACAGTTGCTCTGGTCTGAGCTCTGGCTATTGGTTTCTCCCTCTCTTTGGCTTCTATCTGGATCTGTGTAAGCCAACTAATCAATTCTGCTTCTAACCCCACTGGCCAACCCTCGTAATTTGCCTTACATGTAAGGCAGATTCTGGGATAAGATTGGTGGGTGGGGGGAAGGTGGAAGGGTGGTTGGGAACCCCTCTTGAGGACTCTGATCTCTGAGAGGGGTGTTGTGTTTCTGTATTACCTTTTCACTGTATACAGTGTAAATATTTGTAATATGTTGTAAATCTCTGCTTGTAGATTGTGCTAAACTGTGAATAGAAAGCTTCATTCCTTAACTTCCAGCTGGCTGAGTCTAGTCTGGGTGATTTCAATTGCGTGTGGGGTAGAGGAACTCCCAAACCACAACAGAGTGTTGATCTGCTTGAGAATAAGAAAGCTCTGCAGAGGGACCTGGACACAGCTGGCTGAGGACAGCTGTGTGATGATATTCAACAAGGCTAAGTGCCTGTGCTTGGGTCATGACAACATCATGTAATGCTGCAAGAGTGCCTGAAAACCCACCTGGCAGAAAAGGAAACCTGGTTGAACATGAGCTAGCAGTGTGTTCAGGTGGCCAAGAAGGGAAACAGCATCCTGGATTGTATTGGAAACAGTCTGGGAAAGCGCTTGTGCCCTCGCTCTCAGCACTGGTGAAGCCAAAATTTCTGTGCTGTGTTGTTGGAGTCCTTACTACAAGAAAGACATTGAGATGCTGGAGAGTATCCAAAGAAGGGCAATGAAGTTGGTGGAGGGTTTAGAGAACAAGGAATGACTCAGAACTGGGGTTGATTAATTTGGAGGAAAGGAGGTGGAGGGGAGGCTGTAGCAGGGTAGGTGTTGATGTCTTTTCCCAAGAAATGAGAAACAGGACAAGGGGATAGGGCCTCAAATTGTACCAGAGGAGGTTTAGGCTGGCATCAGGAAAAAACTTCTTCACTAAAATGGGTGTTTCTGGAGGTATTTAAACTGCATCTAGTACGTAAGGTTTAGGGGCACGGTTTAGAGGTGGATTTATCAGTGTTAGGTTTATGGTTGGATTTGAAGAACTTAAAGGTCTTTCCCAACTCAATATACTCTGTAATTATTTGAAATCTGGCACAAAAGCAACTTGCTTCATATTTGAAAGAAACCTAAACAGGACTATGAGAAATTCCTTCCCATCAGGCAGACACTGGATCATGTCCTGATTCTTTCCAACTCACATATCCAATTTACAGAATCCCAGTTAGCTGCTTTCCAAGGCCCTGGAGAAGACAAGTTCCCAAAAAAAGTTCTCTACCTCTCTGGGATAGCCTGGCTGGTGAGGGATGGCAAGCTGGAAGCTGAGGGGACTGTGAAAGAGGCAGGACTGTGTCCTTGCAACTGCAACCCCATCCAACAGCAACCAGACAAGAGAAGCAGTGAAGGTATGTGTGCATTTAGGAAGCTCACACCTTCAAACACAAGCATCCATAAAGCCCACCTGGACACACTTCTCTACAACTTAACTCAGCACTGGCCAGGCCACACCTTGAGTACTGTGTCCAGTTCTGGGCCCCTCAATTCCAGAGAGAGGTTGAGGTACTGGAATGTGTCCAGAGAAGTGCAGCGAAGGTGGTGAGAGGCCTGGAGCACAGCCCTGTGAGGAGAAGCTGAGGGAGCTGGGGGTGTGCAACCTGGAGAAGAGGAGGCTCAGGGCAGACCTCATTGCTCTCTACAGCTACCTAAAGGGAGGTTGTAGCCAGGTGGGGTTGGGCTCTTCTCCCAGGCAACCAGCAATGGAAGGAGGGGACACAATCTCAAGTTGTGCTGGGGGAGAATAAGCTGGATGTTAGGAGGAAGTTCTTGGCAGAGAGAGTGATTGGCATTGGAATGGGCTGCCCAGGGAGGTGGTGGAGTGTATTGGGTTTAAGGTAGCTACCCTTGATCCCAAAAGCACAATTAAAAAACAGGGCTTTTAGGCCTGAAGAAGAAAAGGCTTTGAGGAGACCCTTATAGCAACCTTCCAGTATCTGAAGGGGGCCTATAGGAGGGCTGGGGAGGGACTATTCACAAAGTCTTGTAATGACAGGATGAGGGGGAATGGGGTCAAACTGGCAGAGAGGGGATTTAAACTGGATTTTAGGAGGAAGTTCTTCACAGTGAGGGTGGTGAGACACTAGAACAGGTTGCCCAGGGAGGTTGTGATTGATCCCTCCTTGGATGTGTTCAAGGCCAGGCTGGATGAGGCCTTGAATGACCTGATCTAGTGGGAGGTGTCCCTGCCTGTGGCACAGAGGGGTTGGAACTGGATGATCTTTGAGGTCTCTTCCAACCTAAACCATTCTATGATTCTATGAAATACTCAATCCAATTTGGAAGTAAAAAGGTATAAAATTATAACAATTCATAGGAGGTAAAATTTNTTGGTTTTTTTTTTTTTTTTTTTTTTTTTTTTTTTTACAGAAGTTGGAAGAAAAAGGGGAAACAGAATGCAAGGTGTGGGGAAATGAGGAAAAATACAGAGGCTGGGGAGAAGGGGAGGAAAGAGAATAAAATGCACAAAATAGAAATACAACCCGTGGCAGGCAATTGAGTCCAAATGCTGAGATGGATGGGTTTGATGTTGGATGAAGTCAGGATGTAGGAATTTGATGCTGAAAAGCAGTTAGTCCAAGTTCCAAATGAAAACAGTGGCACTCACCATGTGTTGGCAGAGGAGCATGTGGTGGTCTGGCAGGAGTTGGCTCAGGCAATGAGAAGGAGAAAGAGAAAAGACAAGCTTTCTCCCCTTTTATAGGAAGGTCCTAGCAGGAAGTGGGAGTTGCTAACCATGACACCCAGGAAAAGATCAGACCACCCCTTGGGAGGAGTCAGAGGGTCCCAGGTGGGCTTAACCCATTACATGGAATCACCATCCCTGGAGGTGTTCAAGAAAAGACTTCATGGGGCACTTAGTGCCATTGGCTAGGACTGAATGATAGGTTGGCCTGGATGAGTTTGGAGGTCTCTTCCAACCTGGTTGATTCTATAATTCTATGAATATGGAGCCAGGATGTTACCAATGGTGCCTGGTGACAGTGAAAGAGGCAAGAGGCAAATATAAATGTTTGTCTGAACATTAATAAACATTTTTCCTGTAAGGATCACCACGCAAATGAACAGGATGTCAAGAGAGGTGGTGGAGTCTCCGTTGACAGAGATCTTCAGAACCTGAGGGACATGGTGCCATGAACTTGATGCAGGTGAACCTGCTTTAGCACAAGAGTTGGAGTAGATGATATCCAAAGGTCCCTTCCACCCTCTACCATTCTGTGATTCTGTAGTAATAGTGACAAACTAGAGTGCTCTATAGATATGTGAAAACTGAGGCTGGCTGGATCCACAGCACCTGCAATAGAATCATAGAATGGTTTAGGTTGGAAGGGATCTCAAAGACCATTCAGTTCCAACCCCATGCCATAGGTAGAGACACCTCCCACTAGAACAGGGCCTCATCCAGCCTGGCCTTCAACACCTCCAGGGAGGGAGCAGTCACAACCTCAGAGGGTAACCAGTGCCAGTGTCTCACCACTCTCACTGCAAACTTCCTCCTAACATTCAGTTTAAATCTCCACTCTGCCACTTTAAACCTATTCCTCCTCGTCCTGTCTTTACAAGACCTTGTCAATAGTCCCTCCCCAGTCTTCCTGTGGGCCCCCTTCAGATACTGGAAGGCCACTCCAAGGCCTCCTGGAAACCTTCTCTTCTCCAGGCTGCATAGCCCCAACACCCTCAGCCAGTCCTCATAGCAGAGCTGCTGCAGCACTCTGAGCATCTTCGTGGCCTCCTCTGGACTTGCTCCAACAGTTCCATGACCTTCTTGTATTGTATAATGTGACTGATGTAAAGTCACTCAGTGCACATGAAAGGATTAAAGAGAGGATCTGAATTTTTCTTATCCTTCCCACTAAGCATGAATCCCATATCTGACTTCTATATTGAATGTACAGGGAGCTTTGTAAAACCTGAAAATAAGAAATAAATTGTACCTGTTTGATACAGATTAGAATCCTTTAAACAATTGCCTTTGAAAGACTTTCCATTTCTTGCTGAATCTGAAAAAGCCAGAGGTGTACAATTCAGTGAGAGATAAAAAGACTTTCAACACGTCTGACTTCTTTAACTAGGCTACCTCACAGGTATTCATAACTGGGGGGAAATGCAGAGATTTGTATTGAGCCAACCATTCATTTCTGGGCATTTGGTTCCTTCTTTCAGATATTCCATGAAACCTACGATATGATCACCTTTCAAAATCATAGAATCATAACAGCAGTCAGGGTTGGAAGGGACCACAAGGATCATCCACTTCCAACCCCCCTGCCATGGGCAGGGACACCCTACCCTCATCCAGCCTCATCCAGCCTGCCCTTAAACATCTCCAGGGATGTGGACCCAACCACCTCCCAGTCAGCCTCACCGCTGAACCCAGCAAGACATTGGAGCAGATCCTCCTCAAGGCTCTGCTAAGGCAGATGGAAAACAAAGCAGAGGTGCCTGATGCCAACCAGCAATGGCTTCACCAAGGGCAAATCATGCCTAACAAATTTGGTGGCTTTCTATGATAAAGTTACAGCAGCAGTGGACAAGGGAAAGGCAACTGATGTCATCTACCTAGAACTGAGTAGGGCCTTTGACTCTGTCCCACATGACACCCTGGTCACCAAGCTGGAAAAACATGGACTTGATGGGTGGACAACTCGCTGGGTAAGGAATTGGCTGGATGGTGGCACACAGAGAGTGGTGATCAAGGGCACAATGTCCACCTGGAGACCAGTGACAAGTGGCGTCCCTCAGGGGTCAGTGCTGGGACCAGTGTTGTTTAACATCTTTGTCAGTGACATGGACAGAGGAATCAGTGCACCCTCAGCAAG
>VWZI01016794.1:10449-26376 GCA_013396835.1 Psilopogon haemacephalus | reverse complement strand
CATGTTGAGCTGAAACCGCCTCTGTTTCAGCTTGCGGCTGTTGCTCCTTGGCGTATTGCTGCTGACCAGCACAAAGAGCTTGGCCCCAGACACATAGCACCCACCCCTCAGATATTTGTACACATGGATCAGATCTCCTCTCAGTCTTCTCCAGACTAAACAGCCCCAGAAAAGCATAAGACATCTCCACTTTGTGCCTGAGAAGCAAACTGAAGCATTCCCACCATGATAGAGAGGAGGTAAGGGAGAGCTGCTTAGCATGGCAGCACCTGACCACCCTTTTAGCACACGGTTCTCCCAACAAGACACAAGATGAGAGCAGGTGCTCTGCTTCATTTCCTTACTGGCAAGGACAGGACACAGATATTACCCCAAGAGATGCCTTTCACAGCAACATGAGAGCCCAGTTTGGTGTATTACTGAGGCAGTAGAGACAACTAAGAGGTTAAAGTTGTAATAGTAAAGAGGTAGAATCAAGAATAAGTCCTTATATGTCCTTGGGGAACATAGCCAGTTAATTATGCACTGTTGTAAAAGACCCAGGCTTCTAAAAATTCCCCAGGAAATTCCTTTGTTCACCCGTGATAGCAAATAAGTGTTGCTCCCAAAAGATTCAAACAGTTATTTCAGTAAGGAAGATGCCATTAGTGCTTTGCTTTAAAATTTGAAACTTTGTATGGATATCTGTGGCCATTCCCTCCCAAAATGGCAATTTGAATCTTTCAATGTTGCTGCTATTATTTATTTGCTTATTCTGAAAACAAAACAGAAAAAAACAAACCCCAAAACCTTTTACTTTCTGAATCCTTAACAATTAGTAAATTATCATAAATAATATCTATCAGTAGATTTTTGAAAGAATATAAACCACTCTATAAAACACCTTTAAGCTCTATGAAGCGAGACTGAGGGAACTGGGGTTGTTTAGCCTGGAGAGAAGGACACTCAGGGATGACCTCATTGCTGTCTACAACTACCTAAAGGGACGTTGTAACCAGGTGGCACTTGGGCTCTTCTGCCAGTCAACCAGCAACAGAACAATGGGACACAGTCTCAAGTTTTGCCAGGGGAGGGATAGGCTGTTCTTCACAGAGAGAGTGATTGGCATTGGAATTGGCTGCCCAGGGAGGTGATGGAGTCACCATCCCTGGAGGTGTTCAAGCAAAGCCTGGATGGAGCACTTAGTGCCATTGGCTAGGGCTGGGTGCTGGATTGGACTGGATGATCATGGTGGTCTCTTTCAACCTGGCTTATTTTATTCTTCCATTCTATTGTATTCTATTGTATTCTATTCTATAATGGTTTAGGTTGGAAGGGACCTCAAAGATCATCCAGTTCCCTGTGATTCTATAACTCTATCTATCTGTAGGTAGTTATTCTATCTATAACTGATCTCCTGTTTTCCCATCTCTAAAATTGAAATAATTATGTTCATCTCCTTTCAAATATCATTTGGGATTTGCAAGACAGGGAGTCTTGCCTGATGCCAAGGAGACAATGACAATTTCTATTCAGCCTGAATAAAAAAAACAATTTCCAGCAGAGAAGTCTGCCATATGCATCAATTCTAGAAAACTGACATTGTCATAATGATAGAGGGAAGGGAAACAATACTACTAATGAAAATTTTGAAGATGTAGAACAGCCTTAGGGAGCAATTGTAAAGAAGTTCTCCATATATTTGTTAATGGTGCAGAAAGACATTCAATCTCATTTTGTTTCATCTCAATTAAAAGATTTAAAATTTACTCTTGACAGTGATGGCAGGCTGCATGAGATAGTAAACAGATATTGAGAGGAGTGATTAAACATCAGGGTATATTGATTTACAATGCAAGTATTGGTGCAGGATAAATCAAGGCTAACATTAGCCTCAAGAAACAACAAATTCTAGTGATCAATATCACTTCGAGTTAGTCAAGGCCTCTAACTCCTCCAGGTTAGAGTGATTTTAACTCAGAGCAGGCCTACTGAGGACTCTTAAGAGCCTGAAAAGAAGACTGGATTTAGACATAATATGTTTTCCATCTTCCTTAAAACAATAGAATGTTCCTGTGTTAACATGGTATTTAACAATGATATTTAACAATTTAACAAGTTAAATTTTGAAACAACCTTTTCAAAACCTTAGTCCTGCAGTAGTTACTGCAGAATAGAATAGAATAGAATAGAATAGAATAGAATAGAAAATAGAATAGGATATAGGATAGAGAATAGAATAGAATAGAAGAATAGAAAATAGAATAGGAAATAGAATAGAATAGAATAGAATAGAATAGAATAGAATAGAATAGAATAGAATAGAATAGAATAGAATAGAATAGAATAGAATAGAATAAGCCAGGTTGAAAGAGACCTCCAAGCTCATCCAGTCCAACCTAGCACCCAGCCCTAACCAATGGCACTAAGTGCCCCATCCAGTCTTTGCTTGAACATCTTCAGGGATGGTGACACCATCACCTCCCTGGGCAGCCCATTGCAATGTCAATCACTCCCTCTGGGGAGAACTTCTTCCTGATATCCAGCCTATAGCTCGCCTGGCATAATTTGAGAGAGTACACATGGAAGTAGGTCTATTACAGTATGACACAAATGGTGAATCAATGCAAGGCAAAATTGTCATTTGCTTCTGAGACAGCAGCCAAACTGAAATGAGTTAATTTATAACGCAAATGAATTAAGCTGCTGAACAGTTTGGGTACACATTAGTTGCAATGGTCACAGTTTTAGAACTCAGCAGCGAGATTTGGAAATGATTAAAAATAAGACAAATTTGTATTGAAATTTGAACCCCTGAGTCTGCCTTGCTGATAACCACACCAAAATTACATAAATGAGTTCAGTGAATTCTAATTTTAAAGAGTCACCCATCTGGCCTTTGCCACCTTATCAGAGTGATAATCTTACTTGCATGAGGCCTTGGGTGACCTGTTCTAGTGGGAGGTGTCCCGGCCTAAGGCATAGGGGGGTTGGACCTGGATGAGCTTTGAGGTCCCTTCCAGCCTAAACCATTCTATGATTCTATGATTCTATAACATCAAATCTCGATCTCTCAGAGTAAAGCTATCTGATTAGCTATTTTGTTACTTGAATGTCATATGAATGCTTTCAACAGGCTGAAACCTGGAAAACAAGGGGGAAATGCTGTTGGAAATGAGACAAGTCCATCTCTTCTCTAAAAACTGCAAGAGGAGACTGAGAGGTGACCTCATCAATGTTTATAATTATGTAAAGGATGAGTGCCAGGAGGATGGAGCCAGGCATGACAGGGCCCCAGTGACAGGGCAAGGGGCAATGGGTGGAAGTTCAGGCAAAGGAAGTTTCATGTAAACATGAGGAGGAATTCTTTCCTGTTAGGGTGACTGAGCTGTGGAACAAGCTGCCCAGGGGGGCTGTAGGTTTTCCCTCTCTGGAGATTTTCAAAACCCATCTGGATGCATCTCTGTGTGACCTGGTTTAGGTAATCCTGCTCTGGCAGGGATTGGATGATCTTTCAAGGTCCCTTCCATCCCCTGATATTCTGTGATTATCTGAAGTTACATGCCACAAGTCACAGAATCACAGAATTAACTAAGTAGGGAAAAAAACTTTGAGATCATAGAGTCTAACCTGTAAGTCATATAACTTAAACTCTATTTTCACACACACACCCCAAAAAAAAAACCCAAAAATCCCCAACCCAGCCCAAACATTAAAGAATGTCCTTTCCAGACTTTCTCAGAAACAAGGATTTCTCATCACCAATACACATTCTTGCACAAAGGGCAGCCACAAAGGGTTCTTGCAACATCAAAAACAAATCCATCCTGGAGGGAATCTTTAAAGTATATTTCAAAATACTTCCTAACCAAAACAAGCAGCACATACATGGCAGAAACATTTTATTGTCACTTCTTGGCCACTGGTTACTCCTGTGTGTCAATGATTTCTTATGCTGTTATTCTACTACCTGAATGTTTTGGTGTTCCCTTCAGTTCCTGAAAAGATTAAAAAGAGGGTTTATGATGTCCCTTTTTCTTGCATGTTAGAGTGATAAAGGTGTTGCAATTGCTTTTCCAAGGACAAACAAGGAAGAAAAAAACATCCAAAATCATATCAACGTGTGTGGAGGACTTTGGTACCAAACTGGCTTTCCTGAAGTAACCCCAAAAGGCACAGCATAAGAAAAACACAGCTCTGAAAGTATACAGTGTTGGTGTTGGCAATGAGTACTGCTGAACTGCAGAGAAATACAGGATGCTTCTGCTGTTTCCTTTCTGCAGAATATTTTTATTTTTTCCTTTTGGAAGGGTTCTCTTAAGGCATTTTTTCTGCAGATATAAACTGCCTGGTGTAAATGGGTTGCTTGCTAGCCTGGTCACTCGTTGCAAATAAATTATTTCCACTGAATCTGGAATAATTGTGCTTGAAAGGAGCAGAGGATGCAAGCAATAGTGAGGGAGATGGAGTGTTTACTAAAGCTCAGAAGTCAGAGTAGTTTGTACTGTACATAGAGATTCAGACAGTATGGCACATGTATCCATGCAACATTAATGTTTATTTTTCCTAACAGACAATAGAGTTGAAATATTCCAAGCTGAGTTCAGAATTCATGCTTTTGCTTTCAGAGGGAATTTGCTAAGTCCAAAACCACAGAATTCATCTCTAAGTCATAAATTACATTCTAATGGCAATCCTAAGTGGAAGGAATGAGCTACATCATAGTATGTTCAAATTCTTGGGTGTTTGGTGTTTTTTTGTTTGGTTTTTTTTTTTTTTCTTTAAGTAGTTAAAGTCTAGCAGACAATCTTAAAATATCTCAGTATTTCATTTCTCCACGGAGTAACTTAAATGGGAAATGGTGTGGAACTGTGCACTGAACCAAACTCATGACTTGCCAAAGACAAGATTGTTAGCTCATGACAACTGCAAACATTTGTAGCTTTGTAGCACCTTTGCCCCAAAATGAACTTCAGCTGCCTTAATTATTGCTGCAGCTGGCAGATTGACTGGAGAATCTGCAGATTATTTATGTTTGGCTTGGCTGCTTGATGCGTAGGACCTGGACACATGCACACAGCTTGTGTAGATCAACCAAGCTGCAAACAATCAGTGCATCCGACAGCTCACTTGCCTCTCACACATGAGAGATTGCTCTGCATTGCAACCTTGTCTGCCAGGAAGTACCAGACTCTCTGTGTACCCACCAGATCACTGACACGAGTCCAGTCTCCTAAGACAAGGACAGCAATGGGAGAAGTTTGGCAGGAATGAGCCAGCAATGTGCGCTTGTAGCCAGGAGGGCCAATGTCATTCTGGGGTGTATTACAAGGGCTGTGGTTAGTAGGTCGAGAGAGATTCTCCTGCCCCTCTATTCTGTCCTGCTGAGGCCACATCTGGAGTACTGTGTCCAATTCTGGGTCCCCCAGTTCAAGGTTCTTGAGAAAGTCCAGCACAGAGCAACAAAGATGCTGAGGGGAATGGAACATCTCTGTTATGAGAAGAGCCTGAGGGAACTGAGGCTGTGCTGCTTGGAGAAGAGGAGACTGAGGGTTGATGTCAGCAATGGTTATAAAGATGTGCAGGTGAGTGTCAGGAGGTTGGAGCCAGGCTCAGCTGGGCGATGCCCATGACAGCACAAGGGCCAGACTCTGCTAGGTGATGCCTAGTGACAGGAAAAGGGCAATGGGTGGAAGCTGAGGCATAGGAGGTTCCATGTGAACCTGAGTAAGAATTTTTTCCCTCTGAGGGCAACAGTACACTGGAACACGCTGCCCAGAGGGGCTGTGGAGTCTCCCCCTCTGGAGATATTCAAAACCTGCCTGGACACATTCCTACGTGACTTAGTGTAGGTGATCCTCCTCTGGTAGGGGGGATGGACTGGATGAGCTTTGGAGGTCCCTTCCGTCCCCTGACATTCTGTGATTCTGTGAATCATTCATGCTTGCCAACAACCCCAAAAAGCCCCACTTGCCCTTCCCTCTTCTGTAGCTTTACAAGTGCCTTCACAAAAGGAGGCACTTACTGTGTACTTTCTGCTGCACCTACAAACAAAGATCTATGTGGGGAACTCCGGACAGACCACAGCTGCCCTCTGGAATAAGTTTGAGGCAGCTTACAATGTGCCAGCTGTAGCTAAAAAGTCAGCATAGAGCCAGTGACAAGAAATCCTCTTGCACTACCTTCTCTGCAGAGAGGTGCTCCATTTTCAAAACTGGTTTCCTCAAAGTCCATGCTCAGTTGCTGCCAAGAGAAGAACCACATGAAGTCTGCCATTCATCTGGCTTCTTACTCTCACACCAGGTTTTTTCACTCTTGGAGAGAAAGCAATTAAGCTTCTGCTTCTCAGTATGACTAGGAACATCTCAACCAGTCTGAGTCATTCAGCATGTCTCATCCCTCTGATCACTGAATGCTTTCTCATGCACCAATCCTAACCTAGGCATGATCTAAGCTCAAGAGAAAATCAGATTCTGCATAAAACATGGCCAGAAAGAGTTGCAACAGAGATCCACTTGCAGCCAAAGGCTCTGTGGTTAGTGCACTCAGGCATGACCCTCACCCCAGATTCCTCTCCTGAATCTCAGAAACTGAAATATCAAACCTATATTTTCCACCTTTTTTTTTGCCAACTCAGAGACTCGAGTGCCCCAATTGCATCCTGGAATTTATTTTTCCTATAAGGGAAAAATAAAAGGGGGAGAAAAAAAGAAAAAAAAAACAACCCAAAAAAACTTCTTTGGGGGAGATTAAATATGACCTTTCCCTTCACTAAACAGTACCCTGCCCTCTACTCAAAACACATTCCTGCAACAAGAAAGGTCATTCTGATCCCTGTCATCTAGAGGAAGTAGTACCTGGACACCTAGCATCTGTGTAAAGCCCTATCTAGTTATGGGGAGCGTGGCTGATGTTGCCTCTTCTTTCTTCTGGAGATGTTATTTTTAGGAGAAAAGGAGGCAGGGGAAAAGAAATAGTTTATTTTATGAAGGAAAAATCTGCAGGCATCTACTTTTCCAATGGGAATCTCAATGCAGTTCTAAGTCAAAGGAAGCTCTTTGCTGCAACCCCCCACAAGCTGACTACACCCTGAAGAAAAGCAGCATTCTGTTCTTCTAGAGGATTCCACTGGGAACAAAAAAAAAATAAAGCTTCCTGTGTTTCAGTAGTGTTAGAGCTATTCAGGCCACTTCCAAGGGAAGAAGAAAGTTTACACAGAGGAGTGACAGTAAGGTGACTTCATCAGGAACCCTGAAGGATCCCAGAAGAATCAGGGGTTTCAGAACAATTCACTTTGCCTGAATCACAGGATACTTTAAACTGGAGAACACCCTTGAGATTATCTAGTCCAGCTGTAAGCCTTCCAAGTCTACTCCTAAACAATGTCCTTAAGCACCACTTCTGCACATTTTTAAATACCTCTGCTTTCCTGTAAATATGTCTGACCAGAATCTATTTTCTCCTTTTCATATTTTTTTTTTTTAAAAAAAAGGAAGCATACATATTTTGGAAAATATTTGTCAGTTATAACACTTACTTATGCCTGATCATAGTCAAAGTGGGGAAAAAAATAACTAAGAGAGTCTCTCTTAATTATTCACCATTTTTTACTATGACTCCTGCTGTATGAATGGAATTGGGTGAAGCTGAGGCATTGGTGGAAAACAAATCTGACTGATTCTATGAACCTAGTCAGGGTTAGAAGAGACCACAAGAATCACCTAGTTCTAACAACCTTGCCATGCCCAGGGCCACCCTACCCTAGAGCAGGCTGCCCACAGCCTCATCCAACCTGGCTGCAAACACCTCCAGGGATGTGGCCCCAAACACCCCCCTGGGCAACCCATTCCAGGCTCTCACCACTCTCATGCTCAAAAACTTCCTCCTCACATCCAATCTGAATCTCCCCACTTCCAGCTTTGCTCCATTCCCCCTAGTCCTTTCACTACCTGACAGCCTAAAAAGTCCCTCTCCAGCTTTTTTGTAAGCTCCCATCAGATCCTGGAAGGCCACAAGGAGGTCACCTGGGAGCTTCCTCTTCTCCAGACTAAACAGCCCTAACTCTTTCAGTCTGCCTTCATAGCAGAGGTGCTGCAGCCCTCTGAGCATCCTCATGGCCCTTCTCTGGACACACTCCAGTATGTCCACATCCCTCTTGTAATAGGGACTCCAGAACTGGATGCAGTACTCCAGGGTGGAGTTGAGGGGAATCACCTCNAAGTCCCTCTCCAGCTTTTTTGTAAGCTCCCATCAGATCCTGGAAGGCCACAAGGAGGTCACCTGGGAGCTTCCTCTTCTCCAGACTAAACAGCCCTAACTCTTTCAGTCTGCCTTCATAGCAGAGGTGCTGCAGCCCTCTGAGCATCCTCATGGCCCTTCTCTGGACACACTCCAGTATGTCCACATCCCTCTTGTAATAGGGACTCCAGAACTGGATGCAGTACTCCAGGGTGGAGTTGAGGGGAATCACCTCCCTTGACCTCCTGGCCACACTTCTGATGTAGCCCAGGCTCTGGTTGGCTTTCTGGGCTGCAAGTGCACACTGCTGGCTCATGTTGAGCTTCTCCTCAACCAGCACCCCCAAGTCCTTCTCCTCAGGGCTGCTCTCCAGCCAGGCACTGCCCAGCCTGGACTTGTGCTTGGCATTGCCTCGACCCAGCTGCAGGAACTTGCACTTGGCCTTGTTGAACCTCATGAGGTTGACATGTGCCCACCTCTCCAACCTGTCTAGGTCTTTCTGGATGCCATCCCTGCCCTCCAGCCTGTCTGCTGCACCACACAGCTTGGGGTCATCACCAAGATGATTCCATTTCTAAAAAAACAGAGATGGTTTTCTTTCCTATCTGTCATATTATACATGTGATATGTCCTTGTCATTTTATCTTGTCAAAATTTGCCCTGCAGAATGAGAATTTACAATTTCCATGCTCCCCAAAAGCCCTTTTAGGCATTTGTCTTAGAAATTTTAAGAGTATTTCTCCAAATACAGACTTGCACAGTGATGGACAGTATAACACCAAGTTCTTGGGGGCCCGTTGTGCCTTCCAGACACAGTTTTACATTGGTGCTGTATGGACATGCCCAGAGATGTCTGAAAATGATTCAATATCAAAGAAACCACAAACCTATCTGGACAGGTAGATTTAGTCCATGCATTTCCACTGATACTGCCATGCTGCAGCCAATCAGGGGCTATGGTGTATATTAATAATAATAATAATAATAATAATAATAATAATAATAATAATAATAATAACTTCATAACTGATCTGGATGTTGGAATTGAGAGCAGCCTGATGAAGTTTTCAGATGGCACCAAAATGAGTGGGGAGTTTCACACTCCAGAAGGGAGAGCTACCCTCCAGGAAGGCCTGCATAGGCTAACTGAGCAGGTTACTGTGCTGGTTTGAGGTGAATTGGAATATTTTAATAAGAGAAAGTTGGTTACAGGCTGTGGAAAAGAAAACAATGGTGATGTCTGCTTCACTCACAAGTTTGCTGAGATGTCCAAGAGCAAAGGCATAAACAGAGACCAGTTGCTCTGGTCTGAGCTCTGGCTGTTGGATTCTCCCTCTCCTTGGCTTCTGGATGGATCTGTGTAACCCAGCTAATCAATTCTGCTTCTAACACCTCTGGCCAATCCTCCTAATTCACCTTACATGTCAGGCAGATACTGGGATAAGACTGGGGGGGAGAGAGGGGAGGTGGTTGGGAATCCCTCTTGAGACTCTGATCTCTGGGAGAGGGGTATTGTGTTTCTGTATTACACTTTTAATGTATACAGTTGTAAATATTTGTAATATATTGTAAATATCTCCTTGTATATTGTGCTAAGCTGTGAATATAAAGCTTCATTCCTTAACTTCCAGCAGGCTGAGTCTAGTCTGGGTGCTTTCAAACATGTGGGGAGGGGTGGGTAACTCCCAAACCATCACAAGTTCTTATGAAGCATTGTGACATCCTCCTGTCCTCAGGAAGTCTCATTTCATCAGGACATGAAGTATGCTCATTTCAGTCTGTCTAAAGTATTTACTAACCTTTATTAATGTAGACTTCAGAATCTGACAAGCAATGCCCTTGAAGTAGCTTGAGCACATGCATGTGTGGTCACCAAACTGGAAAAACATGGACTTGATGGGTGGACAACTCGCTGGATAAGGAATTGGCTGGATGGTGGCACACAGAGAGGGGTGATCAAGGGCACAGTGTCCACCTGGAGACCAGTGACAAGTGGTGTCCCTCAGGGGTCAGTGCTGGCACCAGTGCTGTTTAACATCTTTGTCAGTGACATGGACAGAGGAATCAGTGCACCCTCAGCAAGTGTGCAGATGACACCAAGCTGTGTGGCACAGTTGACTCGCTGGAGGGCAGGGATCCATCCAGAGGGACCTGCANAGGGAGGATTCTCCCCCTTTACTCTGCTCTCCTCAGACCCCACCTGGAGTAGTGTGTGCAGTTCTGGAGCCCCCAGCACAAGAAGGACATGGAACTCCTGGAGCCAGTCCAGAAGAGGGCCACGAAAATGATGAGAGGGCTGGAGCACCTCTGCTCTGAGGACAGGCTGAGAGAGTTGGGGCTTTTCAGCCTGGAGAAGAGAAGGCTTTGAGGAGACCTTATAGCAACTTTCCAGTATCTGAGGGGGGCCTACAGGAAGGCTGGGGAGGGACTATTCACAAGGTCTTGTAATGACAGGACGAGGGGGAATGCATTCAAGCTGTCAGAGGAGAGATTTAAATGGGATGTTGGGAGAAAGGTCTTCACAATAAGGGTGGTGAGACACTGGAACGGGTTGCCTGGGGAGGCTGTGGCTGCTCCCTCCCTGGATGTGTTCAAGGCCAGGCTGGATGAGGTCTTGAGAGTCCTGTTCTAGTGGGAGGTGTCCCTGCCTACAGCACAGAGGGGTTGGAACTGGATGATCTTTGAGGTCTCTTCCAACCTAAACCATTCTATGATTCTATGTGCAGCCTCCGTCCACCAGCAGAAGAGTGCCTCCATTTTTGCAGGGTTCACACTTGCACACGCTGTATTCAGAAATGTAGTCTTCAATTGCTCTTTCCAAATTTTGTTTCTTTAAATGTGTATTTCTCATCTTAACTGGAACAAGAGTGTGTATTGGAGAAGGCTGTAGATGAAAAAAAAAACAACCCAAACACACACACACCAAAAAAAATCAATAAAACTCTAAAGCTTCATTCTTCAACTTCCAGCTGGCTGAGTGTAGTCTGGGTTAATTCAAATTTTTTTCAAATTTTGGCGAGGTGGGGTGGGGAGGAGGGGGGGAGCAGGGAACTCCCAAACCGTCACAGCTAGCAAGATCCTTGGATGTGAGGAGGAAGTTCTTCAGCATGAGAGTGGTGCGGCCCTGGAATACGTTGCCCAGGGAGGTGGTTGGGGCCACATCCCTGGAGGTGTTTGCAGCCAGGCTGGATGAGGCTGTGGACAGCCTGATGTAGGGTAGGGTGTCCCTGGCCATGGCAGGGTTGTTGGAACTAGATGGGAGGTGTCCCTGCCTATGGCAGGGGGTTGGAACTGGATGATCTTTGAGGTCTCTTCCAACCTAGACCATTCTATGATTCTATGATTCTATGATCCTTGTGGTCTCTTCCAACCCTGATTCTATGGTTATATGATTCTAACCCTATGAAGTTCAGCTGTGACCAGGTTTTGCATAAAATGAAGTTCAGACTGGTGAGCAGCCCTGTGAAAAGGGATGTGGGGTTCTTGGTGGACAACAAGCTCAACACAAGTGAACAGTGTGCTGCAGAAGGAAAGTAGGCCAGCAGGATCCTGGGCTGCATCAACAAGGGTATTACCAGCAGAGATAAAGAAGTCATTGTCCCACTCTACTCAGTGCTTCTCATGTCACACCTGGAATACTGAGTGTAGTTTTCATCCCTGCTGTACAGAAAAAAAAAAAAGATGTGGACAGGCTACAAAGTGTCCAGACAAGGGCCACAAGAATGATGACAGGATTGGGATATGAGGAAAGGCTGAGAGAAATGGGTTTGTTCAGACTTGAGAAGAGAAGGCTTAGAGGAACCCTCATTACTATGTACCAGTAACTAAAGGGTGGCTGTCAGGAGGATGGGTATTCCATTTTTAGGAGGAGTGACATGGAAAAGAGAAGGGGTAATGGGTATAAGTTACACCTGGTGAGGTTCTCATTGGAATCTAGAAGAAAATTTCTCAGAATGAGAACAGTTAGATGCTGGAGTAATCTCCCAAGGGAAGCAGTGGATTCCTCTACATTGGTCAGTTTTAAGAAGAAGCTTGGCAGTATGCTGGAACATCTCACTTAAACTACAATGTCACCTAGAGAGGCTGGGTCAGATGATCCTTGGAGATCCCTTCCAACCTGGCACTAAAATCGTCTTTTTACTTTTTGTGATTAATTGACTGGAGCTCAAGAGCACACTCTTGAACTCTAATTAGATACCAAAATTAAAAGCAGGTGCATAAATTTTCAGAACTTTCCCTTCAGGAGGACAGCTACCATAAGCCAGTCATTTACCCATGCTAACAGGCTAATTATTTTGGGTAGCTGTACAAAGTGACTAAGAACATGATAGCACAAACTGCTGGAGAGAAAGAGCTGTGTCCTCTGATCTAAAAAGGAACTTTGGTGATGCCTCAGGTAGCTCTGGTGTGTGATCATTATTTTGCACCAGGTGAAAAAAAAAAACCAAAAAACAACAAAAGCATAGTGATGGATGTACAGGCAGACGTAGGCAGTTAATTTTCTGTTTGAAATAGTCATATGTATGGTGTATATGACTCATTTAGTCACAAAAGGGTATGGGATGAAACCCTGAAACCTGCCTCTTCTTGTCACAGAATCACAGACAACCACTGTCATTGGAAAAGACCTTTAAGATTAACAAGTCCATCCATTATGTAACCCTAACAGGGCCACTACTGCACCACATCCTTAAGCACCACATCTAAGACAGCTTTTAAATACAACCAGCAATGGAGATTCAACCACTTCTCTGGGCATCCTGTTCCAGCCTTTGATAATCCTTTCAGTGTAGAAGCTTTTCCTGATGTCTAACCTAAAACCCCCCTTGTATAATTATGCCATTTCCTCTCATCTACCAGTTGTGACTTGTGAGGAGAGACCAAAACCCACCTATCTACAACCTCCTTTCAGGTAGCTGTAGAGGGCAATAAGGTCTCCCCTCAGCCTCCTTTTCTTCACACTAAACGACCACAGCTGCCTCAGCCACTCCTCATAAAATTTTCACCAGCTTTGTTGCCCTTCTCTGGACACATTCCAGCAATTCAAAGTCCTTCTTGGAGTGAGGAGCCCAAAACTGAGTACAGTACTCAAGCTGCAGCCTTGACAGTGCTGACCATAAGACAATCACTGCTTTTCTCCTGCTTACCACACTATTGCTGATGCAAAACAGAAGGCTGTTGGCCTTCTTGGCCAGCTGGGCACATTGCTGGTTCATGCTCAGCTGGATGCTGATCAAGACACCCAGGTCCATTTCTGCCAAGCAGCTTTCCAGCCACTCAGTCCCAAGTCTGTAGTGTTGCACAATGTTGCAGCCCAAGAGCCGGACATGGCCTTGTTGAAGCCCATATGATAAGTTAAAGCCCATCAATCCAGCTGGCCCAGGTCCCTCTGAAAATCTTCCCACCCTCCATCAGATTACAGAATCATAGAATGGTTTAGGTTAGAAGAGACCTCAAAGTTCATCCAGTTCCAACCCCCCTGTGCCATAGGCAGGGACACCTCCCACTAGAACAGGTTGCTTCAGGCCTCATCCAGCCTGGCTTTCAACACCTCCAGGCAGGGAGCAGCCACAACCTCCCTGGGCAACCTGTGCCAGTGTCTCACCACCCTCACTGGAAAGAACTTCCTCCTAACATCCAGTTTCAATCTCCCCTCTGCCAGTTTAAACCCATTACTCCTTGTCCTGTCATTACAATACCTTGTCAATAGTCCCTCCCCAGCCCTTCTGTAGGCCCCTTCAGATACTGGAAGGCTACTATAAGGTCTCCTCAAAGCCTTCTCTTCTCCAGGGTGCAGAGCCATAACTGTCTCAGCCTGTCCTCAGAGCAGAGCTGCTGCAGCCTTCTCAGCATCTTAATGTCCTCCTTTGGACTTACCCCAACACTTCCATGTCCTTCTTGTGTTGGGGGCTCCAGAGCTGCACACAGTGCTGCAGGTGGGGTGTGAGGAGAGCAGAGCAAAGGGGCAGAATCCCCTCCCTTGCCCTGCTGCCCACAGCTGCTCTTGCACACAGTTGCTGTCTGAGCTGAACTCACACTGCAGGCTCATGTGGGGCTTTGCATGACCCCATACCCCCAGGTCCTTTTCCTCAGAGCTGCTCTCCAGCCATTTGCTACCCAACTCTGTCATTTGACTTGGTGACAATTGCGAATTTACTGAAGGTGCTCTCATTCCTCTCATCAAAGTCATCCCCACGCCAACACCATTCTCCATGCCATCTTCAAGTAGTTTTTCTTATCATTACATTATTACATAATAATGTAATTATTACATAATATAACAATTAATTACATTAATTATTGTAAGAGGATACAGATCACTAACCCACATCAGGCGAGGCACAAAATTCTCACTGCCTAAAGACTGCTGATGCTGTAGGTGATCGTGTGTTGGCAGCTTTTAGTCCTACACTTTGAGGTTCATATGCTATACTGTCCAATTGTCTTTTCTTGTGTTGTGTGACTAGCCATTATGTAAAGTTCTAAACTCCATGAAAAAGATGAGGTTTTGATATATGCTTGGAGGATTTTGCCTCTGCCAGTGAAATAACACCAAGACGTTTTTTCTAAAATACATGTAAGAGCATGAGGAAAGGAAAAAAAGAAAATCTATGAGAGATTTACATCTAGAATACGTTGGGAAGTTTTCTAATCCATCGACAGGGGGAGATTTGGGAGGGAAAAGAGGAATGGCCAAGAGGCTGTCTTATTTTTGTTGTTTCCCACTCCCTTCTCTGTCTGCATTTTGCAATCTCCTGTCCCTAGCAGCACGGTCATTTCTGGTCTATCAGACCCTTGTGCTTAGCAGGGCTTAATCTTAAGTTACTCTTTTACTGTAGCAGTGAAATAAAAGCAAATAGTTAACAGGTGATTAGGAGTCTTTGTAATTGCTGACCTTCAATAGTCTACGTAATGTGACTTTAGGCCACCGAGTAATAAATAGACTAGTGTAATATTTACAGACATGTCTGGAATCCTCTCTTCTCTTTCATGGAGTCATTAAGGGCTCTGTGAAGAATCAGACTACCGCTGTTGATGTTCCCCAAAACCCCTCCCCAATCACTTTTATCTCTTGGCAGCTTATGCTGATTTTTTTCCATTTTCTTTCAGTTTGCTGTTTCCCCTGATCCATTTTTCCATAATCCCAGGGTTTTTTTGTTTTTTTGTTTTTTTCTTGGTAAGGGGTTAAACATTTTCAGCAAATCATTCTGTGAGCTCAGTGCCTAAACGTGGATTCCCCAGCCCGGTGATCAGAAGAGCTGTTAGAGACAGTGTTTCTCAATCAGCTCTTTTCAGGTGGGAAAGACCGTGTTGTTTGTACGAATGGAGATTTTCCTGCCGAAAGTACACAACTCTCCCTCTTTACCCACTCAGCAGCCAGGTTCCACCTCTTCGCAATTCTGAAGGCTGAGGCGAGCAGGGAAAGGCAGGAAGCTGCATTTTGGAGTGCAGAAATTAAAACGTGAGGGAACAATTCATAGAATCATAGAATCATAGAATCAGACAGGGTTGGAAGGGACCACAAGGATCAGCCAGTTCCAACCCCCCTGCCATGCTAAGGGACACCCTACCCTACATTAGGCTGCCCACAGCCTGCCCTTAAACACCTTCAGGGACGTGGCTCCAACCGCCTCCCTGGGCAACCCATTCCAGGCTCTCACCACTCTCATGCTCAACAACTTCCTACCCACATCCAATCTCAATCTCTCC
>VWZI01016791.1:0-27521 GCA_013396835.1 Psilopogon haemacephalus | reverse complement strand
GTGCAGAGCCACAAAGATGATGAAAGGAATAGAACATCTCTGTTACAAGGACAGCCTGAGGGAGCTGGGGCTGTGCTGCTTGGAGAAGAGGAAACCGAGAGGTGACCTCATCAATGTTTATAAAAGCATAAAGGGTGAGTGCCAGGAGGCTGGACTCAGGCTCTGCTTAGTGATGCCCAATGACAGGACACAGGGCAATGGGTAGAAGCTGAATCACAGAATCACAGAATTAACTAGGTTGGAAAAGACCTCTAGGATCACCTAACCCTTCTAATTAACTGAACCATGGCACCAAGTGCTTCATCTTCCTCTTAAATACCTTCAGGAATGGGGACTCAACTACCTCTCTGGGCAGCCCCTTCCAATGCAAATCACTCTCTCTGTGAAGAACTTCTTCCTAACATCCAGCCTAAACCTCCCCTGACACAACTTGAGGCTATGTCCACTTGTTCTGTCACTGAGTACCTGGGAGAAGAGACCAACCCTGTCTGGCTGCAACCTCCTTTCAGGTAGTTGTAGATAGAAATAAGGTCTCCCTTGAGCCTCCTCTTCTCCAGACTGAACAACCCCAGCTCCCTCAGCCTCTCTCACAGGGAGAGGCTCCATCCCCCTCACCACCCTTGCTGCCCTTCTCTGGACACGTTCAAGCACTTCAACATCTTTCTTAAACTGAGGGGCCCAGAACTGGACACAGAACTCAAGGTGTGGCCTAACCAGTGCTGAGCACAGGGGCAGAATGACCACCCTGGTCCTGCTGGCCACACTGTTCCTGATACAGGCCAGGATGCCATTGCCCTACTTGGCCACCTGGGCACACTACTGGCTCATGATCAGCTGTTGACCAGTACCCCCAGGTCCCTCTCTGCCTGGCTGTTCTCCAGCCACTCTGTCCCCAGCCTGTAGCACTGCATGGGGTTGTTGTGGCCAAAGTGCAGAACCTGGAACTTACACTTGTTAAAACTCATGGCATTTTAAGGCATAGGAAGTTTCATTTAAACATGAGGATGATGGGTTTTTTTTTCCCTGTGAGGGTGACAGAACCCTGGAACAGGCTGCCCAGGGGAGTTGTAGAGTCTCCATCTCTGGAGATATTCAAAACCCACCTGCGCACACTCCTGTGTGGTCTGTTCTAGGTGATCCTAATCTGGGAGAGGCGTTTGATGGGATGAGCTTTCAAGGTCTCTTCCAGCCCCTGACATTCTACGATTCTAGCCACATGGACTTTGATAATCAGGATACTCAGTGACAGAAAACAGAATTTCTCATTAAAATCACTACATTTTGTCACAGTGTGAAGTGTTTTTGAATCACTTTGGAGTTTAAAACTAAACAGACTGTTCTATTGCTCTGTCCGAAAGCTGATTGTGTTTGTTTTAAACATTCAATTTGAAAATTAAGCTTGCTGTTTACTCCTTGCAAACTTCTTCTGTTTGCATTGTTTCTAATGTATGCTTCTATATGTTTGCTGTTGAATGTAATCATTGGTACTCCAATACGACATACAAGGTATAAGGGGGGCGTGTTCTCATGGATGGCAGTATCTTCTACTTACTCTCTTATTAATTATTCTCACTCTGGGAAAGAGTGTCATTTCTGACCTGGATGGATTAGTTGCAAAGAAAAGCAATTATTTCCTCCTGCTTCTGCCTGCCTGGGCTGAAATT
Source organism: Psilopogon haemacephalus (assembly GCA_013396835.1). NCBI lineage: Eukaryota > Metazoa > Chordata > Aves > Piciformes > Megalaimidae > Psilopogon > Psilopogon haemacephalus. The sequence goes on along the minus strand of VWZI01016791.1, from coordinate 25,857 downwards.
TCACAAAATGTCAGGGCTTGGAAGGGATCCAGTCCAATCCCACTGCCAGAGCAGGATCACATAGAACAGATCACACAGGAACACATCCAAGTGGGTCTTGAATATCTCCAGAGAGGGAGACTACGCAGCCTCCATGGGCAGCCTCTTCCAGTGTTCTGTCACCCTTACAGAGAAAAAAATTTCCTCCTGTTTCCATGGAACTTCCTATGCCTCAACTTCCACCCATTGCAGAGCCTGGCTCCATTCTCTTGGGAGTCACCCTGCACATCTTTATCAACATGAATGAGGTCACCCATCAGGCTCATCTTCTTCAAGCAGCACAGCCCCAGCTCCCTCAGACTCTCGTCCTAAGGAAGCTGTTCCACTGCGTTCATTTTTGTGACTATATGCTAGACATTTTCAAGCAGTTCCCTGAGGTCCTTCTTAAACTAAAGGGGACAGAACTGGACACTCTACAAATTTCTGACAGAAGCCATAGCTGTGCCAGGGGTTTTGCTGCCAGTTTGCTTTCCCTAACAAACTCTCTCACAGAGCAGACATCTCTCAATTCTGTGTAAAAATAATAGTGTCCTGGATTTGCAGGGTAAAAAGCTACGAGGTGAAATGCCAGGCTCTGTATCCTGCCAATTCCTTCTGCTCTGCTTCTTCTAGCAGTGAAAATCAAAGTGAATCTGGGTTGTGCTGCCTGTTCCAAAACAGTAAAACTCAGAGACCAAGAGAAATGTTTACACACATAAACAAGGTTCAAGGCAGGACCTGCTAAAGCAACGTTTGGGAGATGAGGATGTAGCCAAGCCAGTTGCCTGCTACTCCTGAAAACCTGCAGCATTCCCAGGGAGATGCCTTTATTAACAAATCTTCCTGCAGATTATCTGGGTTGAAGGGCACTGGGCGCTTATCAAGGCATTTCTTTCTCATGTGGATATCTCACCTAGTGTAATCCTGCAAGCCTGGCCTCATGAGCAAGCATACTGCTGCCTAAAGCCCTGATTCCTATCATGTAAAGTAGAGTGCAGCCTCTCAGGACACACACTGCAGTGGAAAGTGGGCAAAAAGCCATCAGTTATTAATTTCTGTAACCCCCAGGAGCTAGAAGAATTTCTGTACATGCTTATTCACCTCTCTGTAATGCTAGTAGGGCACTGAAAGGTGCTTCGTCTTCAAAATGTCATTAAACTCTTCATGTTGCAGCAAAACTGAATACCTAGGGTCATCAGCCTGGCACATTGTGCTGTTGAAGGTAATTGCTAAGTCCGTTGAAGAACAGCAGCTGGAGCAAACGCAAGCTTGTCTGCTCAGAGAACACCAGCATGGGTACAAATGGTAACAGCAACGCATCGCACTGGTTGCAACTGTGCACAGACTGTGTAGCACAGCAGCCAGGCAGCCTCTGCTTGCAGCACTCTACTGCTGTACCTTTCCTTGTTTCTACACCTAAGAGACAGGAAAAGGTTCAAATGCTCATCAAGGTAGATAAATTTATGATCTCCTGTCTCTGAGGAAGGCTTATCTGATGCACCTTGGAAGAGAGGGCTGCCAGAGCTAGCCCCAGGGCAGTTGAGGTTCCTCCCCTAGGCAATACTTCCAGGGGCACCCATCTCACATCTATTTGGAACTTGTCTGGGTCTTGTGTCAAAAGCATGGTTTGACACATTTAGCCTGAAGGGCAGGAATAGCATTTCACATACTGCAAGATTTAGAGTAATTTGGTTATGTAAAAACCAAATAAATGTAACATATGCAAGTGCCACCTAGGTCTCTTACTCTAAAAATTAGCTGTTCTAGACTGTCATTTAACAGGACTTAAAGCAACCAAAACATCTTCTACTTCCCAAAATGGGGATGTAGGTAGTTTGTGTAAGATTGAGGTTTTGCCCTGGCTGGAGCATGACTCCAGGCAAAGATAATAATTTCCAAATTCTTACATTAAATGAAATATCTGTTTCTGAACTCAATAACCTAAATATCACAGTCTGCTTAAGGATGATGCTGAGATTTTCAAAGACCATCCAAGGTATACCCTTTCTGACTGCAGATATGCTTTGGGTCTCTGTGGGACTTACTGTCTTTTCCTTTTAAGCTCTCTTGTGTCTTTTTTGGCACACTTTTATTCTGCCTCTTATCAATTCACTGGAGTCCAGCTTTGATATTAGCAAAGACCATTTTGTCATAGCTGTAATGAGTGCTTCACTTTGAAAGGTAGCTTAAAGGTATACAATAGATGAAAATCAAAATTCACTGGTCATACAATCACAGAATTGTCAGGGTTGGAAGGGACCCCAAGGATCATCCTGTTCCAACCCTCATGCTATGGGTGGGGACACCTCGCACTAGATCAGGTTGCTCAGAGTCACATATAGCCTGGCCTTCAAAACTTCCAGGGATGAGGCTTCCACCACCTCCCTGGGCAACCTGTGCCAGTCTCTCACCACCCTCATGGTGAACAAATTCTTCCTAACATCCAATCTAAATCTCCCCTCCTCTAGCTTGGATCCATTCTCCCCAGTCCTGTCACTACCTGACACCCTAAAAACTTCCTCAGCAGCTTTCTTGTAGCCCACTTCAGATACTGGAAGGCCACAGTAAGGTCTCCTCTGAGTGTTTTCCTCTCCAGACTGAACAACCGCAACTCTCTCAGCCTGTCCTCACAGCAGAGGTGCTCCAGATCTCTGATCCTCTGATGCGTAGTCACCACAACTCTTAATTGTAGTAGTAATTTGTTTTCTCCTGCAATTGTTTCTCAGCTGAAGATGAGACTTGCACATTCATTCAGTATTAGGTCAGGTTCTGTGGATTCCTTGTTTATTTGTCCTTCTTATAGAACATCAGCAAATGGTCAAAACAGATAAGTTACAAATATGATCTAATTTGAAATAATCTTTAAAAGAAAATTCTAACATTTTAGTATTTAATTTGGTGTTTTATCAATGAAAACTGTTGGTGTTTGTGCTCACAACACTGTGAGAGTGAACTAAGTTAAACTGTAGTGACTAAAAAAAAATGTCCATTTGCATATCACTCTTGGAAACAAACAAACCAATAAAACCACTAGACAAGCCAAACTGAAACTGTTTGCTTTCTCTGGGTAAGCAGGAGATCATTTCTTTATTTATGGCTTCCCAGGCAGAGTGCAGTTGACAAGTGACACAGGAGGAACTGTTTGGTCAGGTGGGATTCTGAGGAGAAGATATCTAGGAAGTATATGGTGACCGACATGTTGTTTTCCAGGCTTTCAGATTTTGCCTAACCCAGGTATCCCCTTCTGATCCCTTACTTTCCTAAGCAGCTTCATCACAGTCCAGGGCAGTAATACGATGTGACTGTGACTTGTTGGGTACCTGGGGAGGGGCAATATTTATTGTCACTGGGGATAGCATCAGAGACAAAACTTTGAGCATCAATGTGCAAGGCCGCAAGGGTAAGGTTAAAATAACGAAAGCTCATCAGTTCTCAGTGAGACAGTGAGAGGTTGCTAGTGGTGGAAAGGGGGAAGGCACAGCCCATGGAAGTGCACAAATAGCTTTTATTTAAAATTATTTACTTTTTCTCCTCCTTTTGATGATGGGCATTCATTGCACCTCTTTGTGCACCTCCTGTGTGCAGCAGAGGGATCCTGGAGACTACACCAGAGAAGCACCCCATCATCTCCTCTTCTTTCACAGAATCACAGAAACATTCCACTTGGAAAACACCCCCAGATCACCAAGTCTAACCATTATCCCTACTCTGCCAAGTTCACCTTTGAACCATATCCCCAGGCACCACATCCAAACGACTTTTAAACACACCCAGGGTTGGTGACTCCACCACCTCCTTGGGCAGCCTATTCCAATGACTGATCACTCTTGCTGGGAAGAAAATCTTCCTCGTCTTCAGTCAAAACCTACTCAGTCACAGCTGAAGGCCATTCCCTGTTGTTCTACAGCTATTTAACATCAGCTGCATCTCCACAAGCTCCTTTCAGGTAGCTTCAGACGGCCATGAGGTCTCCCGTCAGCCTCCTCTTATTCAAACTAACCATTTATTTTCCAGATCCTTCACAGCTTTGTTGCCCTCCTCTCCTCTGCACTGCCCTCAGCACCTCCACATCCCTCTTGTAATGAGGTGCTGAAAACTGAACACAATAGCCGAGATGTGTCCTCACCAGAGCTGAGTACAAGGGGACAATCACCTTTGTGATTCTTGGTGGAGTTACCCCTTTGGGTAACATAATCCTAGTGCAGACAGTTGATGTTCAGTAATGTTTGATGTTTCAGACCATGCATTGGTGTTTCTGATCTCATTGTAAATGGCCTCTTGCTGGCCATTCTGTGTTTATTTCCACTAGATACCACTTGGCACTGTGAATTCAGAGCTAAATTAATTAAAGTGCATGCAGACAATTTTTTGTGCAGCTTAACAGCTGTATGTCCTTGCATTCAAAGATGCTGTGGATCTGATGCTTAGGGGTGTGGTTTAGTGCTGACCCTTCAGCAGCCCTGTGAAAAAGGACTTGGAGGTGTTGATAGACAAGAAGCTGCATGTGAGCAGGCAGTGTAAGCTTGCAGCACAGAAGCCCAATGGCAGCGTGGGATGCATCAAAGGCAGTGTGGCCAGAGATGGAGAGGGGATCCTGCTGAGTCCTCACCTAGAGTGCTGTGTCCAGCTCTGGAGCCATCAATATAGGAAGCCCGTGGAGCTGATGGGACAGGTCCAGAGGAGGGCCTCGAAAATGATCAGGGGTTTGGAGCAGCTCTGCTGCGGGGACAGGCTGAGGGAACTGGGAGTGCTCAGCTTGGAGAAGAGAAGGCTTCAGGGAGATATAACAGTGACTTTCCAGTACCTGAAGGGGGCTACAAGAAGGATGGAGAGAGACCAGAAAGGTCTGCAGGGACAGGACAAGGGCAATGGCGTCAAACTAGAGCAGAGCAGATTTAGATTGGATGTTAGGTACAAGTTCTGCACCATGAGGGTGCTAGAACACTGGAATAGGTTGCCCAAAGAGGTAGTTGTGACCCCATCCCTGTAGATATTGAAGGTGAGTGGACAGGACTGTGGGCAACCTGATCTAGTTGAGAATGTCTGTGTTGACTGATGGGGGGGTTGGACTGGATGACATTCAGAGGTCCCTTCCAACCCAGAACATTTTATGATTCAGTGCTGAGTCAAAGGTTGGACTGGATGATCTTGGAGGTCTCTTCCAAACAGATTTTTTTCTGTGATTCTCATGCTGTAATGGTTTGCCTGCTAGAGAAAAATATATTAAGATGGCAGTCTGTCCATAAGCAAATGCTCAAAGTTATGTTTTTCATAAAAATGGGATTATTTCAGTTGTCAGGCTTCTTTTTGTAAGCTTTTTAAGACTATACTATTTCAAAACAGCAGGAGCTCATGCGCTCTGCTTGTTCTTTTCCACCACTCTTGGTACCAGCTTGCATGCTGCAATGCTGCTCCATGCCAATACAGCGGGTTCAAAGGAGCTGAGGCTGTCAAGAAGTTCAGTCCTAAAGACCTGGTACTTGTGAGAAGAGGCACTTGCTGGAATGACAGCGTTTAGTGCATCTTTACCATTCAGAGCGTTCAGTTAATGCGTTATTATTTAAGTAATTTATTAAATCTGAAAATCGAGTGTCACACTGACTGCGGCGGCTGCTACGCGGCAGCTGTCTGCTGAGCTTGAGGTCCAGCGGGAGCGGCGGCAAAGCAGAGCTTTCTATGGGAAGAGCGCCACCGTGTGGCGAGCTCCTGCAGCACCGCTCAACTCCTGCGCATGCCTGCAGGGAATCTTCCTGCTTCAGGTTGCTTTTCATAGGATTTCACTAAAAGTAGGATTTGCCTTTTTTTGGAAATGTGCAGCAAAGTTAGGAAAGTTGACCAAGGCCAAGTGCAGGGGTCCTACACTTTGGTCACAATAACCCCATGCAGCTCTACAGCCTAGGGGGGTGAATGGATGGAGAGCAGCCTGGCAGAGAGGGACCTGGCAGTCCTGGGTGACAACAGGCTGGACATGAGCCAACAGTGTGCCCAGCTGGCACAGAAGACCAATGGCACCTGTATTACGAACAGCACCAGGGCTGTCATTGTGCCCCTGCACTCACACTGGGGAGGCCTCACCTCGAGCACTGTGAGCAGCTCTGGGCTCTCACAAAAAGAGCGAGTTTGAGGGGCCGGAGCAGGGCCAGAGGAGAGCAACAAGACTGGGGAAGAGACTGGAGGGGAAGGCTCAGACGGAGAGGCTGAGGGAGATGGGGGTGTTCAGCCTGAAGAAGAGGAGACACAGTGGGGACCTTATTGCATTCTGCAACTACCTGAAGGGAAGCTATAATAAGGTGGGGGTCAGGCTTTGGTCCCAGGCAACTTGTGACAAGAGGGCATGGCCTGGAGTTGTGTGAGGGGAGGGTTAAGATGGATGTTAGGAAGCATTTCCTGATGGAAAGGGGAATTAGACTCTGGAATGGACTGCCCAGGAAAGTAGTGGACTCACCATCTCTGGAGGTGTTTAAGAAAGTTTGGATGTGGCACTTAATGCCATGGTTTGGTGGATGTGGTGGTGTTAGGTCATAGGCAGGGCTTGATGATCTCAGAGGTCTATTCCAGCCTAAGAAATTCTGTGATTGTATATTCTTAAATAGCAAAAAATTAGTAGTGTTACACCTTTTTTGTAAGTTGTAATGGAGGGGTAATTAATTAATGTTAGATTATTTTTTCCAAATTAATATTGATTATTAATTTTCAATATTCAGAACTCTCACTACCCCAACCACTAATTTTAATAATGATCAGGTTCCGTTGCAATGGTCATGGAATACATTACATAAAGGATAAACTAGATTTAGAAATAACTTGCAATATATAAACATAAATTGAACTGGAAGAGAAGGTTTGCCTGCTAGATGGACTCAAGGAAACTCCTTTCTGCTTATGGCAGAAGGCAGTTGGTAAGTTACAAGAGGCTTTAAGTATTTACTCACAAAATATTGTCTTCCAACTTGCGGGGCTAGCCACAGCTTAAGACAGTACCTGAACACTCTCAGGGAATTCTGTCAATGTCTTGTTGGTCGCTGAAGACTTCTGATTCTTCCCAGGCTTCACAAGCTGCTGGGGAAAGAGGGCAGACAATCTCTGACCTGGTCCCAATCTCTCTGGATTATCTGTGTATTTCCAGGACTTCCCATCTTGGTAGGAGACTTTCAGGTGTAGGCAGGATATCTTGTGATGTCCAGTCTCAGCACAGATGTCATGCTGGCTTTGCAGGCCTAGCACGTTGAGGCATTTAAAGCCTGTTCCTGGTACACTCGAAGCAGGCAGTTTCCAGGCAAACAAACTGACTTATAGCTTAGCAAAGCATAATGCTATAAAGTATGGCAGCAGGCAAGCAGCAAGCACAGATACAATGGCAAGGCATGTTGTGTTACCTGCTCATCTCCTTCATATCCAGGTAGGCCAAGACTAATGGGCCTTTGGACACAGAATAGCCAATCAGAATGGCAGTTAGCCAAGCTTGACCATATTAGGTGAAGCCATAGGCTTATTTTACCCAAATTTGGGAAAAAACATAGGCCTTGTACAGAGTAGGTACAAGCCAAGTGTATGTACTTCGTTTACCACAGGATGCAAACAGGAGGAAAACAAGTCTAGGTAATCCTGAGTCCTTAGGCTCCAAGTTCTTTTTTCCTCTTTCCCGCAGCTTCTTCTCCCAAAAACAGGGAGAGAGAGTAGAAAAACATGCCTGGGCAAGCCAGGACATGTATAAGCCTATTTTGACCTATCAGGCCTACAACAACAAATGTTAACTATCATTTTCGTTCCACAAATGGGTGAATTCAGGAATTAAGTCCAACAGGGATGAATTCAGGAATAAGTCTAACAGGAATGAATTCAGGAACTAAGTCTAACAGAAGTGAGAGCTCTGTTTTTTTTCTCTGTATTAGGTTAATATAGTTAGATACTCACACTGTTATAATTGCTCTTGATATGTATTTTATGTCTTAATGTGTTTCAGCCATTTGACAAGATTGCACTGAAAGCTTTTAATTTCTGAAGCTTTTCCATGTAATGGTGCATTTATTATCCCTGGTTTCTGCTCTTTTTTTTGTTTTCCTTGAAATAATTGAACTTACATGTTACACCCATAAAGAAAATTGCCAATAATTAGCAGGAGTACAATTAGAAATCAATTACTATTAAGGAGCAAGCTAAAGTTCAGTGTCTTTATGCAAATGCCTATTGTGGAAAAGATGTCTCATGTAATCAGGAATTACACTGACAAGGGAAGAATCATTTAATAGAGCAATCATTTGGATGGTTTGTTCTGCTACTGACTAAATACAAGAGGGAAGATAAACCTGCTCAGGGATTAGAACTGCTACTGGAAGAAATAAGCCCCACAGTGCTGTTCTGTTACTGCCTTGTGTAGGCAGTACAGTAATTGCTAAATATAAAAACACATTTGCCAGATGTTTGGGCTGGGCATCAAAATTCAGTTTTCTGTTACTTCTGTTTATGCCAACTGTCTGCTGCTCCTGCTAACCTGACAGGAGTACTTGGACTAGAATACTGCCATGGGTATGATTTTAAGAAACCATAGACTTACTTATGTAAGTCCTAAAGCAGGGTGCCAGGGCATCAAGAACTAGAATTAGGGCGAGTTATAGTTATAAGCAATGTATGCCATGATAGTGTATGGACTGGATTTGCAGTCAGAGGAGACAGGAAAGCACCTTGGGAGGACTCCAGCCCAGTTCTCTCCTTGAAGCCTGCAGTTAGGTCAGGTTGCTCTGGCCTTACTCAGTGGGCAGTGATGCATCAAAGTCTGTTTCAGTCTTTGACCTCCCCATTTCCCTTTTACGTAGTCAGAATTGCTCATTTTCCAGTTTGTCCCAGCTGCTTCTCTTCCTGTTATCAAGTTTGATGTCATCTTCTTTGCAAGCTCCCAACAAGCAGCTGCACATCAACCCAGTGTATGGTCCTTGTGCCTCCAAAGCTTTGCTGAACATGGATGTCTCATAACAGCTCTTCTGTTTCCTGCAACAGAACAGAGTCCTCCTGTCCTTGACTAGCCCTGTCCCTTCAGGAGCCTTTGGGATGGGGCTTCTCTGAATTGCCACTGGGCTTGTGACAGTTCAAAATAGAGCCCAGGTAGCTGTGACCTTGTGCATCAATCTCCAGCGCTGGATCTTCATCTGTGTGCTGTCAGTAGGCATTGCACAGAATTTGTCCCAGATTTAAAAAATGCAAAGCCATGTGAACAAGGAGATTCTGGCATCTCAAAAGCCACGTGTATCACCTGTAGTCTGTTCCTCACAGGCATTGTTCCCTTTGGTAGAGCACAGAGGTGGAGAGTTATCCTCAGAACAGGTCAGGAGTCAGGCCATGAGACATACTCCTAAGTAGGAAACAGAAACTCCAGAACTGGGCTGAGATTTAAGCCACTGATGACTATGTGAAGTCTCCCATTCCTGACAGGACCACAGCATACATATATAGTAATTTTTTCATGTGTTAGGAAATCTAGAGTCTTCATTGATGCACCTACCTGCTCAAGTGGCGTTAGAGGGTGAATAACCTCTGTACAGAGCAGTACTGCCCTGTACTTCCAGCATGTATTCAAATGTTCTTTCATAATGCTGGATTTTGTGCTCAGTTCTGAGCCCCTCACTACAAGAGGCATATTGAGGTTCTATAGCATGTCCAGAGAAGAGCAATGAGGCTGGAGAAGGGCCTGAAGCACCTGGGCTACGAGGAGGAGCTGAGGGAGATGGGGGTGTTCAGGCTGAGAAGAGACCTTGTTGCTCTCTACAGCTCCCTGAAGGGCGTTTGGAGCAAGGAGGGAGCAGCCTCTGCTCCTTGGTGGCAAGAGATAAGAGTAGAGGAAATTGTTTCAAGCTGCTCCAGGGGAGGTTCAGGCTGAATGCGAGGAAATATTTCTTGCCAGAGAGGGTTCTCAGCCATTGGAATGGTCTGCTCAGAGCAGTGCTGGAGTCACCATCACTGGAGGTGTTTAAACAGCCTGTGGAGCTGGTGCTTAGGGACATGGTTTAGTGTTGAGCCTTGAGTGCTGAGTGGATGGTTGGACTGGATGAGTTTGGAGGTCTCTTCCTTCAGGATGTTTTCTGTGATTCTGTGATGGTCTTGAGGCTGAGGTAGGTCACTGCATTGAGCAGCTGTGACAGCCCTGAGTCAGTGGAACAGCTTTTCTTCATGCTTGACACAGTACACAGTCTGATGGCAACACACCAAACCTCTGCTGGTCTCTATGCACTTGGGGGTTTTTTGCATGCTGTGTCAGATGACTGCATAAGTAATTGTTTGCTTGTGACACTGAAATGAAAACCAAATTTCTTTTCTGAAGGAAAACATTTCGTGGTTTATGCTTTTTAAGTGTGTTTGTTGAATTGTTTATTTTGGGTAACCAAATGTACCTAGATGGTCACTTCTGTATGTTTGTTGAAGAGCGCTTTCCTCAAGAATAAGTCAGCTCCATATGAAAATCTTCTTCCAGATAAAACTCTGATGTCTCAAAGTATTCATCCCAGAGGGTGAATACTGTAGCCTTGCAAGCTGCCCACTTAATCTTTGGGGGTGGGCTGGGAATGTAGGTGCAAGGATAGGTGAATACCATATCAAAGAACTTTCCTATGGAAATCACTCACCACGAAGCTGCACACTTCCATGGAGCAAGATTAGTATAGGTCTTCACTGACTGCAGGTAAGACAGTTCTGCTCCTTCTCTAAAACACAAAGTAGATAACTGGATGAAGGTGAGTTCACAATGCAGTAATGTGTAGTCTGTGCTACATCTGAAAGATGCTTTCCTCTCTTTTTTTAACTTTGGTTGTTTTGGTTGGGTTTTGTAAATGTGTATGTCTCTTCCCGAGCAATTAAAATGCAAAATATAGATTGTCAAACATCTAATACACCAAAAAGACAATTGACGTAGTCCATGCTGAAAGCCAGTTTAGAACATACAAGTAAAGCATTTTGATTAAGGCTGCTAAAAGAAGGAAAGAGAGGATTGTGTCCATCTAGAGTGAAGTACAAATATTCACACACTCAGCATCACAGCCAGCCCCATAGCCAAGCTTTCCTTCCTGAATAAATCAACCTGTCTGGATTCAGTATCTGCTTAGCTTTCTGAGAAACATGACAAGGTTGCAAGTAGTTGGATTACATCCTTGCACCCCCAGGTGCTACCTCCACTGCTCCACTGTAACCCTTGACTCTATACATCTTCCTCTTTAAGGATTCTGGAGCTGCAGCAGAACGGTGACATGGATGTACTGAAGCATAAATGGTGGCCAAAGAACGGTCAGTGTGACCTTTACTCATCTATGGATACCAAACAGAAAGGAGGTGCCCTGGACATAAAAAGTTTTGCAGGTGTTTTCTGCATCCTTGCTGCTGGGATTGTCCTGTCCTGTTTCATTGCAATGTTGGAAACATGGTGGAATAAAAGGAAAGGCTCCCGGGTTCCATCAAAAGAGGTATTGGACCCTTCCTTTCTCCTGGGGAATTTTCATGCACCCTAAAGATTGACTTCATGGCATTACAGAATGTGGGGAATCAAATTCAGAGACATTTCCTTTGCTTGCTGTTTTTTTTTAAAAGGTAAATCTTGTTCCTCAAAATTATTTCAAGCTTTTTTTTTATAGAAAAGCTTGAATGGAAAGCATGAAACTTCGTTGCTGGTACATAAATACTGAGTAAGCCACAAGTGTTACTTGTAGAACGCTACTTCAATATTTGGTTAATTATTCTCACTGGTGAGAGATAATTCTCAGCAGTAAGTTAAAAGGTTTCTTGGCTTCTTGAAAAATATATCCCTTAAGCTCAGTGGCTGAGCCTTTCAAAACAGATTTGCAAAGCTTAGCCCTTTAATCAGCAATTAGCTTCTTAAGTGAGCTTCTCCCCATTTTCTGAAATCTTAACCTCTTGAGACTTCCATGAACTTCAGCTCTCTGAAGTCCAGGGAAGCAAGAGTGATGTCAGATTGCTTTTCAGACCAGACTTATTTCTGAAATCTACTACAGACTCATTTCCTAAAATCTTGGGTGGTCAGCACAGGGACATATGTTATTTGATACCAGAGATGAGTTTGCTCCTACACATGTATGTGCTCATCTGCCCCTTTACCAGCCACTTGAGCCTCATGTGGTCCTACAACAAATTCTCTGCCGTCATACCAAAGTCTTTAGTACAGTGCACTTGGCAGCAATGGCCAAAGCTGAACCTAAACACAAGCTTTAATCCAGCACTGTAACTTCCCTGTCTTGTAGCTTAGACACATCTCTGTGTAGCTTGTGAGGTATTGCTGTTGATTTGTGCACAGTAGTCTCATGCCTGCACTTTCTCCATTGTGTTTATTCCTGATAATCTAATGCTGTGTAATCAGGCAGGATTAATTACACTACCTAATTAGATAGCACTGATTTTATAATGCATTTAAACTTTTATTGCCTGTTTTAATTCCCAAGCTTGTTTGTATGTTTGTTTGTTTGTTCAAGGTCTGGACCAGACCATTATTAAAAGAAAAAATACCACAAAAAAATTTCTAGTCCTTAAATTGGATTTCTCAGGAATGGAGACCATATGGTTTAGTGTTAACCACTCAGTGCTGGGCTGAAGGTTGGACGGGATGATCTTTGAGGTCTCTTCCAACCAGATGCTTTCTGTGATTCTGTTTCAACTGGTAAAATATTCTGTAAAGAAAACTAAAATTTATTAGATCCTTCTTTACCCAAACTTTCAGAACTTCATATGTGCCTGCTACAAAATATAAAAATAATAACAAAAGGGGGAACAAAGAAGACATGGCTATTTTAAGTAACTATAAAATATCCTATTTAAATTTTCCAATGCAGAGAAATTCAAGCCTATCCTTCCCACAAATGGTATCATTTGCCTCCTTGACCTTTTGTCCTATGGTCATTAGCCCAGCACTTAAAATTGCATCTTGATACTAGATCAAAAAGCTTGGCTCAAAACTGAGTTTAATGTGGACATATGTGCTGAATGTCCCCACTAGCCTGGCCGTGGTGGTCATTCAGCAAAGAAATACATCTGAACTAACGTTCTTAAAATTCATTTTAGCTTCCATGAAATCCACTGGCTCTTCCAGGCCACTAGTTCAGAGTCGGGGGCCAGACTGGGCTAGTTTGTGGTCAGCAAGCCAACACTTTTTTTCCTGGGAGCTCCATCTTGTGCTCCAGAATGCAAGCATTTATACTGAAAAAAAAAAATAGTCTTATGGTTGAGAAGATAACTTTTTGATCTGAAACTCAATGATAATTTAAATTTGAAAACTGCTGAATATTTCACTACTCATCTCACGAGAGAGAAGAGGAAGTAACATGTTATGGAGATATGCACAGTCATACTGTGAGTGGGTCTCATTTTGGTCTATCAGTTGGGTGGAGATCGGGTTGTGGCTGAGCATGGGAGAATATAATCACTTACATATTTTTCACTGTTCTGACCCTAGCCCCAAATGCATCTCTGTAAGAGAAGAGGAATATTTTGAATTTTGAATGTAGAGGCTCATAAGTGATTAAATTTTCCTAGCTTCTAATGTGACCCCAGTCCTTCTGCATCCATGCAGCAGCTACAACACTTTTAGGAGAGAGCATTTGGTGAATGTGTTTGTTTTTGGTGTCGCCTGTGTAGTTCTAATATGCACCCCTGTCTATGCCCACATGTGAATAAACTGTAGACAAAAAGCTAAGTTCAAGAAACAAATACCACATTTTTTTCCTTCCCCTGATGAGCTCAGACCAAAGGCTCTGTGGTCAGTGATCCCAGGGAGATTCCCTGCTCCTTTTCTCCCCGGTTTATCTCCATGCCCTCAGAGGGTAAAATCCTGGAGGGTAGCTGGCCTCTCAGGTTCTTTCCAGTTGGGGATCTGTGTTCAGCATGCTACCAGGGCAAACATTCAGTGATCCATTTGCTAAGTAGATGAACTACTGTGGTTTGTTCTAGTTGTGGACTTTTCCAGAGTACTTAACCTCATTCCTAGACAAAAGAGGGATCTCAAGCCCATTCGGTATACTGGGACTTTTGCTATTGATTCAGGGAGCTCAGGATCAAGCCAGCCATTGAATTGCAGTGATCAAGGCTGGAAGTCATCAGTGCATATCTTTGGGCTGCCCAATTATCCTCTGTGAGGTTCTAGAGTGAGTGTGAGACATTTCTAGTGGCCTGGAAGAGCCAGTAGATTTCACAGAAATTAAGGTAAATTTTAAGGTTAGTTGAAATGGATTTGTTTGGGTTTTTTCCTAAATGAGCTGAGGGGATGCCCCCCCATGTGTACACATGATGATGCTGTGATTTAAGCTTTGCAGTTCAGTAGAAACATGTATACACAATACAGGTGATCATTATGTCACCCAGGGCTTTCTAACTCCTGTGCATTTAAACTCTTGGTTGTGACAAACAAACCCATTTAGCTGAGTTCTCTGGCAGGAGAGATTTAAGAAGAGACAGAAGTAAGGGGAGGGATGATATATTATTATAATTATCCCCATGTTACTTTCTTTTCTCACCCAGAGAAGAATAATTCCATCAGAATCAATGGACTTGCTTCTTCGGAAGAAAGGGGAGAGTTACTGCCTGTGTTGGCATTGTAATTCCACATTGCCTGGTGTACCTTCTGTGTGATACCAATGAGGCACCGGTGATTGGAGGTGTTTCATCTGGAAGCTTTTCTACACTACAATTTATGTTATGAAGGCAAAGAGTAATCTGAGATGGTTGTAGCTTTTCCTTGAGCCCTTCCAAGAAGACAAGTGCTGGCAAAGACCTGTTCACTTAGAACCTCCTGTGTTGATTTGCAAATCTAGTCCTATTGCAGACCTGAAAAACAGGCATTATCCCAGGAACCTGAGATTATGCTTTGCTTTCACGGCACAAACTTCGCTGCTATTTAGCTGTTGCTAGTTCCACCCACCTAGCTCCAAGCCTGCTTTTTTTTCCAATGGAAGCCTACCAGCAGTGCTTGGAGTTGTTTTGCTCAGATTCAGGGTTTGAAGGTGGCCATTGTGTTTGCTTTGGTCTGGCTTAGCCCACTCAGCTTCGGGCAGTGGGGTATTCACTGGTGAAATTCAGAGGTGCCATCAGCCAGGAGCCAGCTGTAGTCACTTGTGTGTTGTGCTTCCCAAGTAGTTCTGACCATGCTGTGAAGCTTGAACCCAGCACAAATGGTGATGGTGACTTGTGCCTTTTGTTTTTCTCCTTCCGCAGGATGACAAAGAGATTGACCTCGAGCACCTCCACCGGCGTGTGAACAGCCTCTGCACAGACGATGACAGTCCCCATAAACAGTTCTCCACCTCATCCATAGACTTGACTCCGCTGGACATTGACACTTTACCCACACGTCAGGCATTGGAGCAAATCAGTGACTTCAGAAACACTCACATCACCACAACCACCTTCATACCAGAACAGATCCAGACTCTGAGCCGCACGCTGTCTGCTAAAGCCGCTTCGGGTTTCTCCTTTGGCAGTGTGCCTGAGCACCGAACTGGCCCTTTCAGGCATAGGGCACCCAACGGTGGCTTCTTCAGAAGCCCCATCAAAACAATGTCATCTATCCCTTATCAACCAACTCCTTCTCTGGGGCTGAATATCGGTAGTGACCCAGACCGAGGCACCTCAATCTAAGCATCAGATCAAGTTTCTTCACTGTTGCTTTTCTAGGACTCCTTTTGCAAGGAGCATCTGTAATATTGTGGGACTAACATGGATGTAACCTTTTTCTGGTTTGTTTTGAGGGTTTTATTAAATTTGGTTGGAATTTATTTTCTGTTTGGGTTTGGGGGCAGGGGGAGAGGTTCTCTTTTATTTTATTTAAGATTTAGGATTGTTAGTAACAACTCTTCCTCCTCTGCTTTCTCAGTCTGGTCTCCTCTGTCTCCCCTTATTCTCTTTACTACTCAAATAACTTATCCTTTAGTTTACCACTATGTTAGGTTTTGGGTACTTTAGGCTTTTCATATATAATTTAAATATAGGAAATATGCAGTGATTCATGCATAGAAAAACCCTAGGATTAATTTACAGAAATACACTTGCTTCTCCTCTCCCTCCATCTTTTGGGGTTAGGTTTTTTTTTTTAACTATAATTGCAATAACTTCAGTCCTTTTAATCTATTCTGCTGCATCCAGTCAAGAGCTCCACTGCTGTGTGTCCTTTTAACTGTGGACCAAAGGCAAACCATGCAGTTAAAAAGAAAAAAAAAAAAAAAAAAAAAAAAAAAAAAGACGACAGGACTGTAAAAATTAAAAAGAAAAAATGAGAGGGGAAAAAAAAATGCAAGCAAATGAAGTTAAAAGACCATTCAGGCCCCGTAATAGCAGAATGCAATCTTGCAAGATTCAGAAAAGCCATTACTATGCCAGTAAATACTAGTTAAATCTATTTTTGCACTGCAGCAGTGCATATGACCTTGATGTGATTGTACAGTGTTAAAAGGGTTGGAGTTTTTGGGTTTCTTTTTTCTTATGTACAGTAACCATGTATCATATGGCAGAAGCCTTTGTCATGTTCAGTGACTTAGTATCTCATACGTACATCTATACATATATACATGCAGGTCTGTATATATATATACATGTATATACAACTAGGAGAGGGCAGCACTGCAATGCATTTAATAAAGCTTTAGTGAAAATGTATCTTGTATACAGGAGAGACATTCGGTGCCGGGGAGTCTTTTCATTCAGAAAAGGAAGGTTGCTTTACTGTTACTCTGACTTGCCACCCTTTGCCAACAAACAGAGCAGATTTTATACTTCATTTTATTAGGACATCCAGGGCAACATATTGTTTGTACCTTGGGTTAGGTTTTTGCCTTGGCTGTGGAGCATTCTGTAGGGCTAACTGTGACACATTTTACTCCAAAATGATAGACAAATGGAGCTCTCTCTTAGGTATTGATGAACAACTAATCTAACTTTAGGGACGTTTAAACATGGATCAAAGGTTAATCAACGGTTTTCCAGCTCAGCGCATCTGATGGATATAACATTGGTGTGTGTGGAGGGAAGAAACCAAAAAAACAGAAAAGAAAAAAGAAAATAAAGCCCTTGAGAATACAGATGTGGCCTTAATTATGATCATGTATTGTTGTAAGGAAAAAGAATATACGACCAGGCACTCATTTTAACCCTTTATATGTTAAGTTAGGTTTAGAGAAGCTATGCTTTTCATTAGTGCCAACTGTATAGAACAAGGGAAAGAACAGCCATGAGAGCAAAACCCATGCCCACATGGGCACCAGCTTCTTAAAGTAACAATGTTACCTGGTAGAAACATAGGAAGAGCTTTTCAATTTGTAAACCTTAAAACTAAAGAAACCCTGCAGTTAAATAGGAAGCAAGCTGTTTATCCTGTGAATTTTCAGTTTGGTTTGGTTTGTAATGCAACCATACACTTATTTTAACCTAACTCATTCTTTGGCTAGGATTAATAGGAATCAGCCTGTGTGATTTGCTTTAGGGTAAATTAAAAAGTATACTCTTCAGATCTATTCTGTTTTGATGCTAATTCTGTTCTGGGGGGAGCATCTTGTACTGTCACTGTTTTTTGTACTAAATCTCCAAATATTGTCTACTGTGTAAGGCAGAACAAAAAATTCTTATTGTACAGAAGGCCATTTTGTTTCCAGGGTAGCAAGTGTCTAAAAGCATGCACAGCTTGCTTCCCCCTTGTAACATTCATGGACTCATTCACACTTCTGACTAACATAAAAATAAATTTAAAATAATTTACTTTCCAACAAACTATGTAGGGACATACCTGATGTTGCAGTGATTTTAGCTATTAAAAAGAAAAAAACAGACAAAACCAAAACCTGTTAACCATGTACGATATTTAAAATAGGCCTATTTTGATGTGTTGCCTATTCTACAGATACACAAAACACTTTTTGGAGGCCTCAGTTACAAGTGGCAGAGCTTTCTGTGTATAATTTGTCAAAATAATTTGTCTAATAAAATTGTTTTCTAAACTTGTGTTTGCTCCCCTTTAACTGCTCAGCACTGGAGGAGTTGGAGTCTATAGTGAGGTGCGAATATTTCTGAAGCACCATTGCCTAAGGGGCTTTAGCCTGTGGAGATGGGATGAGCTCAAGAGGCTGCCATGATATACAGCAGCCATGGAAATCACCAAGGTGTACCAGGGATCAGTGCTGGACCCAGTCCTGTTGAGCATCTTTATCAATGACACTGGGGAGCAGACAGACCCTGCTCAGCAAGCTTGCTGATGATACTAAACTGGGAGATTTGGCTGAGATACCTGGAGGCTGTGCAACCATTCAGCGAAGTTTAGACAGACTGAGAGGTGGGCAGATAGGAACCCGATGAGGTTCAACAGGGAGCAGTGAAAAGTCCTGCACATGGAAAGGAACAATAAACTGCACCAGTACAGACTGGGAGGTGATCTGCTTGAAAGCAGCCCTGTGGAGAAGGATCTAGGAATGCTGGTGGACAGCAGGTTCTGCATGGGACAGCATTGGGCCCTTGTGGCCAAGAAGGTCAGTGGGATTCTGGGGGGCATTAAGAAGAGTGTGGCCAGCAGATCTTCTCCAGGAAGTTATTTTCCTTTTTATGAGTGGGGTATTCTGAGTTTTGGAATCATCAAAACTCTGTACTGTTTCTCTAATAATCACAGAATCACAGGATGTTAGGGCTTGGAAGGGACCTCAAAAGCTCAACCAGTACAACTCCCCTGCCAGAGTAGAATCACCTAGAACAGATCACACAGGAACATATCAAGGTGGGTCTTGAATATCTCCAGAGAGGGAGACTCCACAACCCCCTAGACAGCCTGTTCCAGTGTTCTGTCATCCTCACAGGGAAAACATTTTTCTTCCTATGCCTCACCTTCCAACCATTGCCCCTTGTCCTGTCACTGGGCATCACCAAGCAGAGCCTGGCTCCATCCTCTTGGCACTCGCCCTGCACATCTTCATCAACATGCATGAGGTCACCCCTCAGTCTCCTTCTCTCCAAGCAGCACAGGCCCACCTCCCTCAGGCTCTCCTTGTAAGGAAGATGTTCCACTGCCTTCAGCTTTTTCATGGCTGTGTGCTGGACTCTCTCAAGTAGTTCCCTATGGTCCTTCTTGAACTGAGGGGCCCAGAAATGGACACAATATTCCAGATGCAGCCTTACCAGGGCAGAGTTGAGGGACAGGAGAACCTTTCTTGACCTACTACCACAGCCCTTCTAATCCACCCCAAAATGGCACTGACCTTCTTGGCCACAGGAGCACATAGCTGGCTCATGGCCAGCCTGGAGATGAAGGCCTCTCTGCACAAAGCCAGCAACCCCAGAGGTGCTGTCCAAAGTAAGGCACATGTGAACAGACACAGTGACTGCATGAACCCCTTCAATCAAGACCCACAGTACCCATGGAAAAAGAAAGCTGCCTGTAACCCAGCAAACACAGGACATGACAAGTCAGTGCCCCTGTAACTAATTGTTTCCAACAGCACTAGTAAGGGAAATCTTTCCTTCAATGGAGGACAATTTTGTATTCACTAAAAAAATTCCAAATCACAGAATTAACCAGGTTGTAAAAGACCTCTAGGATCATGGAGTCCAACCTATCACCTAACACCTTCTAATTAACTAAACCATGGCACAAAGTGCCCCATCCAGTCTTTTCTTGAACACCTCCAGGGACAACGACTCCACCACCTCCCTGGGCAGCCCATTCCAATGCCAATCACTCTCTCTGTGAACAACTTCCTTCTAGTATCCAGCCTATACCTCCCCTGGCACAACTTGAGACTGTGTTCCCTCATTCTGCTGCTGATTGCCTGGGAGAAGAGACTGACCCCCACATGGCTACAACCTCCTTTCAGGAAGTTGTAGAGAGCAATGAGGTCTGTCCTGAGCCTCCTCTTCTCCAGGCTGAACACCCTCAGCACCCCCAGCCTCTCCTCATAAGGCTGTGCTCCAGCCCCTCACCAGCTTTGTCACCCTCCTCTGGACATATTCCAGTATCTCAACATCTCTCTTGAACTGAGGGGCCCCGAAGTGGAGACAGGACTCGAGGTGTGGCCTGACCAGTGCTGAGTACAGGGCTTACTCTGTACTGCCTTGTTCTGCTGGCCACACTGTTCCTTATACAGGCCAAGATGCCACTGGTCTGCTCGGCCACCTGGGCACACTGCTGGCCATTTTCAGCTGCTGTCGATCAGCACCCCCAGGTCCTTCTCTGCCTGGCTTCTCTCCAGCCACTCTATCTCCACCCTGTAGCGCTGCATGGGGTTGTTGTGGCCAAAGTGCAGAACCTGGCACTTGGACTTGTTAAAACTCATAGCACTGGACTGTGCCCATCTGTCCAACCTGTCCAGATCCCTCTGCAGAGCCCTCCTGCCCTCTAAAAGATCCACACATGCTCCCATGTCATCTGCAAACTTACTAATGGTGGACTCAATGCTACTGTCCCATTCATTGTTCCAAGTGGGCAATGCACCAACACAACACAGGGTAAGTAATTGCTGCAGAGTGCCAAAGCAGAAACAAACAATACCTTCATTACCAAATCCACATATTACCCATTATAAGGGACTGGAACATCTCTCTTATGAGGAAAGACTGCAAGACCTGGGGCTTTTTTAGTCTGGTGAAGACCAAAAGGGGATCTTACTAATGTTTACAAATGCTGTGAGTGTCAAGAAAGGGCCAGGCTCTTTTCAGTGGTGCCCTGTAATAGGGCAAAGGTAACAGATACAAACTGGAACACAGGAAGTTCTGCCACAACAAGAAGGAAAACTTGACTGTGGGGATGGCAGAGCCCTAGAGCAGGCTGCCCAGAGACATTGTGGAGTCTCCTTCTCTAGAAGCTTTCAGGATCAGTCTGGATACATTCCTGTGTGGCCTGCTTTAGCAGGGGGGTTGGACTTGATCTCCAGAGCTCCCTTCTAACCCCTACCATCCTATGATTCTATGACAAGTTTGACACCCCACCACCCAGTCAAAATACAGAGTTTAAGGCAAGCTCATTAATTAATAAAGGGGAGACTGGATAGTACACACACATGTCTGCATGAGACAGTCGTTAAGCTCCTCGGGTAAGCACACAGCTACGTGTTGTTCCCCAAGGTGCTGTCCTGGCTCATGCCACAGCCAGTGCGGCAGCACAGTAACTCTGCTAGCCAGGGCCAGGAAGCTGAGGGCTCAGACACAGCTGCCACAGCATGTCACACAGCTTTGCTTCTGCAGCCCTCTAAGTGCCCAGGGTCACAGCCCATGAGTGAGTGATCTGCAGCTGGGCTCCCTCCACAGCTGTTTCAGCTGCTTGCTTGGGCCCTGGTCTCCACTCTGTTTGACCCCAGCACCAGAGGCAGGGGAGCTATGGAAAACAGGGGGAGAAAGGTGTGGTTATTTCAGGACAAAGATGCCATCCAGCCTAATTCGAGGGTTCACATCCAGTTGTCCTCCAGAACAACTCAGATTTGCTTGCTTTTTCCCCTCCCTGTGGGGCCTGTAGCAATATCACTGCTATGCAGGGTGCAGTATCCCAGTCCCCTGACTATAGCTGGGACACCACTGGAAAATTGTGAGAAGGTGTGAAGTAGACCCTCCCTTCTCAGCAGTGCCTTCTAACTATGCGGACTTCCCTGTTAGCTCTCTGACTATGCATGGGATTAGGGCTCTGTTTGCAAACATCCACAGGAACCATCCTCATGAACACAGTCCTCATATCCTACTCATACTTACAGGAAATTCCTCCACCTGAATATAACTTTGGCTGCTATTTACAGAAAGGCTCAGAAGTGCTGCTTACTCTCCTTACTCAACTGCAGAAGGATCATTTCTCACTCTACACAGGGTCAGCCAAAAGGTGCATTTTGCCTGGGAGTCTGGTGTGAAGGTGATAAACATTACACAACTACTACCAATTTTTAAGTACAGCCGGGGAAAAAAAAAAAAAAAAAAACAGCTACTGGTAGTTATCATAGAATCATAGAATGTCAGTAGCCAGAAGGGACCTTGAAAGATCATCTGGTGCAGCCCCCCTGCCAGAGCAGAAACACCTAGAGCAGGTCACACAGGAACACATCTAGGTGGTTCTTGAATATCTCCAGAGAGGGAGACTCCACAACCTGCTTCCATTGCTCTGTCACCCTCACAGAGAAAAAAAATCCTCCTCAGGTACACATAGAACCTCCTGTGCCTCAGCTTCCACCCATTGCCCTTTGTCCTGTCACTGGGCATCACAGAAAAAAGGCTGGCTCCATCCTGTTAGCACTGACTCCTTATATATTTATAAACATGAATGAGGTCACCCCTCAGTCTCCTCCTCTCCAAGCTAAAAAGCCCCAGCTCCCTCAGGCTTTCCTCATAAGGAAGATGTTCAACTTCCTTAATCATTTTTGTATCTCTGTGCTGGACTCTCTCAAGCAGATCTATGTCCTTCTTGAGCTGGAGGGCCCAGAACTGGACACAATACTTCCAATGAGGCCTCATTAGGGCAGAGTAGAGGGGAAGGAGTACCTCAACCTACTAATCACACCCATTCCAATCAATCCCAGAATGGCATTGGCCTTCCTTGCCACAAGAGTACACCTGCTGGCTCATGGCCATCCCATGTTTGTTTGTGGTGTGTTTGCCTTGCTCTGCCAGGCTATCTTATGTCCCTGCCAACTGGCAGGGAAAGACAAGGGGGGAATGGGCAGCTTTGTGAGCACATTGTAGCCCTGCCACCTCTGGTGAGTTTACCTTTCTCCTCTACTTGTCAGGGACATACTTCTTCACACACAGTCTTGTGTGGTTTTGAGTACTCCCTGTGGACCACAGTAAGAGGACTCACAGGGGAACAGGAGAAAGAAAGCAAATACTGTGAACAAAGCTAACAATGATGCAGTTACTTGCTACTCCTACCATCCAACATATTTTTAAGGCATTGTTTGACAGCAAACACAGCAAGGACTTGGTGTGGTGTTAACAGAGAAGAACGTGACTTCATGAAATTGTGCTCAGGCAGCACTGGAGCAGTTCGTCTTGCTCTGGCTTTTCCAGACCTTTCTGAATAATATCTGCAGTTGCTCAGATTGGTTTTAGGAGACTGCAGATGGAGCTTTCTTCTCCCTCCTCCAAGAAAACACAACTCCCTATAACTACATATAGCTAAAAAAAAAAATCCTGTTAGCTTATGTATACAATAAGATATAGCTTTGTTTTTCCTGCATCAAGATGAAAGATAGGTAGAAGTAGAGCTATACACTTGGATAATTGACCTCCAAAACACTTATTTAATTACTTCACCAGATACCATTGTGATCTTCAGTTCTGAAGGCCTGCAGTGTCATCTGACACAAGACCTGTTATACCTTATAAGAGTTGTTTGAAAAGGGAAAACTTCCTACCATAATTATTTCTAAGCATTTATTCCATAAGTATTAACACATAGAAGCAGCTTTTCTTCTAAACTCAGCACCAGCAAGTTGTTATCCATGGTATGCTGTCATCTGCTGGTGTATAAGCAGAAGCTAATTCATGCAAGGGCATGAATTTCTACTCCAGAGGCTGAAGCCATGGAAGGCACTAGCAGGTGCGGTGCTTTCGCATACATATCTCCATTCTTTGTCCTACATTTCATCTTCCTGAGTGACTAGTGATCACTGGCAAAAGCATACCCAGAAAAAATAAAGGGAGAAAGATGTTAAAGAGGTGTGATGCTTTGAGCTAATTGGAGAATTTGGGTGAGAAATTAGACTATTGGCTGAGAGAGGTAAACACAGTATGTCACATCACCAGAGCTTTACTGAGGAAAAAAAAAAAAATTTTGTTTTTAAGTATTGTACCCAAAACATTAGATATCAGATGGTTTCTGACCGCTCTGGCTGCGGATGCTTCTCTTTGCATGGTCAACATTGTCTCTGCCTTGGTAGCTAATTCTACGTAGTTCTACTAACTACTTTCCTTCTACTAATCCTCCTGGCCAATCTACCACAGCTTATCTTCAGCATCAACAGGTGGTGAGATAAGATTGGGGAAGGGGGTAGAGGTGGTAGGGGTGGTTGGTTACCCCTCTTGGGGATTTGGGTCTCTGGGAGGGGTGTAGTGTTTCTGTATTACCTTTTCATTGTATATATCTGTTCTATCTTGTAAATATTTGCTTGTATATTGTGCATTGCTGTAAATATAAAGCTTCATTTATCAACATCCAGTGTCCTGAGTCCTAGTTGGGGTTTATTGCAACGGTGGGGGGGGGCAGGTAACTGCTTAAACCACTACATTTTTTTAATTGTCGCCCAATGTGGGGCACGAACCCAGGACGCTGAGATTAAGAGTCTCATGCTCTACCGACTGAGCCTTCACCTTTCAACAGTCCTATTTGGCCTGTGCGCAAACCCAGTGGCGAATGGAGACTGACAATTGACTTCCATGCCCTCAACGACGTAACTCCACCCATGAGCACAGCTGTACCTGACATGCTGGAACTCCAGTACAAACTGGAATCGAAGGAAGCCAAATGGCATGCTACTACAGACATTGCTAATGCTTTCTTCTCTATTCCCATAGCCAAGGAATGCAGGCCTCAGTTTGCATTCACCTGGAGAGGAATCCAGTATCAGTTTAATCGTTTGCCTCAAGGCTGGGTCCACAGTTCAACAATCTGTCACTCAGTGATCCACGACGCACTGGAGAAAGGTAAAGCTCCAGAGCACATACAATTCATCGACGACATCATTGTGTGGGGCCAAACTGCTGAGGAAGTCTTTGAGAAAGGTAACAAAATAATTGACATTCTGTTGCAAGCAGGTTTTGCCATCAAGAGGGACAAGGTCAAAGAACCTTCCACAGAAACTCAATTTCTGGGAGTGCAGTGGCAGGATGGTCGCCATCACATTCCACAGGATGTGATAAACAAAGTCTTCTCCATGGCAATTCCCACAAACAAAAAGGACACTCTACCTTTCTTGGGTGCAGTGGGATTCTGGAGACTACACATTCCTGGATTCAGTCAAATTGTCAAACCTCTGTATAATGTAACTTGTAAAAGAAATCACTTCAAGTGGGGTCCTGAACAACAAGCAGCCTTTGATCAGATAAAGCGAGAAGTAGTCCATGCTGTAGGCTTGGGACCTGTACGATCTGGTCTAGACATTAAAAACATTCTGTACACGGCTGCAAGTGACAATGGTCCAACTTGGAGTCTTTGGCAGAAAGCTCCTGTGTTGGTTTAAGCTAATTGGAGGATTTGAGTGAGAAATTAGACTATTGGCTGAGAGAGGTAAACAGTATGTCACTTCACCCAGACCTTTACTGAGAAAGAAAAAAAAATTGTTCTTGAAGTGCTGTGCCCAAAACACTAGATGTCAGACAGTTTCTGACTGCTCTGGCTGTGGCTGCTTCTCTTGCATGGTCTCCTTTCCCTTTGCCTTGTTAGCTAATTCTCAGTAAAACTACTAACTTCTTTCTACTACTAATCCCCCTGGCCGATCCACTTCAGCTTATCTGCAGCATCAACAGGTGATGAGATAAGACTGAGGAAGGGGGGGAAAGGTGGTAGGGGGTGGTTGGTTACCCCTCTTGGAGATTTGGGTCTCTGGGAGGGCTGTGGTGTCTGTATTACCTTTTCATTGTGTATATCTGTAAATATCTGTTATACCTTGTAAATATTTGCTTGTATATTGTGCATTGCTGTAAATATAAAGCTTCATTTATTAACTTCCAGTGTTTTCTGAGTCCAAGCCGGGTTTTATAAAAGGGGGGGGGAAGGTAACTGCTAAACCACCACAGCTCCAAATGAAACACGTGGACATCCACTTGGTTTCTGGGGACATGGCTACAGAGGTTCAGAGGTAAATTACTCTGCAACAAAGAAAGAGATACTAGCAGCCTATGAAGGAGTGAAAGCAG
>VWZI01016789.1:141402-160589 GCA_013396835.1 Psilopogon haemacephalus | reverse complement strand
CACCACCCTCACTATAAAGAACTTCCTTCTAACATCCCATTTAAACCTCCCCTCTGCCAGTTTAAATCTGTTACCCCACGTCCTGTCATAACAAGACCTTGTGAATAGTCCCTCCCCAGCCCTACTTTAGGCCCCCGTCAGATACTGGAAGGGCTACTATAAAGTCACCTCAAAGCCTTCTCTGTTATCCCAGCATAACACTATTGGTGTACACAGAGCATACTGGAGAAACTGGCCCAAGCTTTCTTTCTAACAAAATAGGTACTCTGAAAAAACACTGTCTAACAGAAATCTTTCTAGGCCTAGTAGGAAAGAAATGTTCTATCAAGACAAAAGCAGAATATTTCATTTATTTACACTATTTTGATAATGTGAGAAGCACCAATTGACTTGTGGTACTTAGTAGAATCTTTTTGACTGACATATCTCAAGGGTCATGAGAAGCTGTGTATATAATCAAGAAGGTGGATGCATTTGTGCCTAAAGACCTCCAACACTATCACATGTATAAATCCAGGTGAAGGTGTAGGCCAAATATTTGGAGTATCTTCCTGAAACCTCAGTTGGAGAGGTTAAAATTCCTGAGTTATGTGTAGTATCAAGTTCATTAAGGAGGAGGGAAATTTTAGAAAAACTGTAAGTTAAAGAAAAAAAAAATGCTTGCATTGAATGCCTATGTATAAATAAACCTCTCTCTGGATAAATGATCTGTAGTTTTCAAATACCATCATTGTGTTAACTGTACTGTACTACAGCTGTGGGCCTACTATGGTTTCAAAGGACAGCAGAAGTACAACACCTGAACTGCCAAAAATCATCCTGCCCCAATGAACTGCAGCAATGCTGCAATTTCTGTTAGGGTCCTTTCTGTAAATGCAATCCTGTATGAGTGCTACTGCCATTTGGCTGGTTTGACTAGTTAAGATTCTGTATAAAAAGAACCCACTTAAGCTGCAGCTTTTCTCCTAGAGAAAGGGTAAAATGGTTCTTTCTATGTATATATGTATGTGTGTGTGCATCTCTCTGTCTGTCTGTATCTACTTTTGTTGCTTTTTTTTAGCGTGTGCATCTGTAGTCTGTGTATGCAATATGCAGTCTTCAGTTTAAACATATGGCATATTAAAAAACCTGGATGTGGCACAAACACAGATATCTTCTTGAAGATAGGACAAAATTATTAAAAATAGATTCTGGGCACCCTTGAAAGAGGCAATTGAACCATCACTGGCTGCAGGGTGAGGAACCAAAATACCTAACTGCAAAATGATAGAATGGTAGGAATGGGAAGGGATCATAGAATCGTAGACTCATAGAATGGTTTATGTTGGAAGTGGCCTCAAAAATCATCCAGTTTCAAACCCCTGTCATAGGCAGGGACACCTCCCACTAGAACAGGTCACTCAAGGCCTCATCCAACCTGGCCTTGAACACCTTCAGGGAGGGAGCAGCCACAAGCTCCCTGGGCAACCTGTTCCAGTATCTCATCACCGTCACTGTAAAGAACTTCTTCCTAACATCCTGTTTACATCTCCTCTCTTCCAGTTTAAACCCATTACCCCTCGACCTGTCATTACAAGACCTTGTAGGCTCCTTTCAGATACTGGAAGGCTACTATAAGGTTTCCTCAAAGCCTTCTGGTTGAAAAGCCCCAACTCTCTCAGCCTGTCCTCATAGCAGAGGTGCTCCAGCCNTACTGGAAGGCTACTATAAGGTTTCCTCAAAGCCTTCTGGTTGAAAAGCCCCAACTCTCTCAGCCTGTCCTCATAGCAGAGGTGCTCCAGCCCTCTAATTGTCTTCATGGCCCTTCTCTGGACTCACTCCAGCAGTTCCATGTCCTTCTTGTGTTGCAGGCTCCAGAACTGCACACGGTACTCCAGGTGGGGTCTGACGAGAGCAGAGTAAAGGAGGAGAATCACCTCCCTTGCCCTGCTGACCACACTGCTCTTAATGCAGCCCAGGACACTGCTGCCCTCTGAGATGCACATGCACACTGCTGGCTCATGTTGAGCTTCTCATCAACCCAGCCCCCTAGGTCCTTTTCTTCAGGGCTGGTCTCAGCCATTAGCCAGCCAGCCTATATTTGTGCTTGAGATTGTGCTGACCCAGGTGCAGGACCTTACACTTGGAGTTGAATTTCATGAAGTTGGCCTGGGCCCACCTCTCTAGCTTGTGCAAGTCCCTCTGGATGGCATCCCTTCCCTCCAGCAAGTCGACTGTGCCACTCAGCTTGGTGTCATCTGCAAACTTTCTGAGGGTGCACTTGATTCCTCTGTCCATGTCGCTGACAAAGATGTTCAACAACACTGACCCCTGAGGGAAGCCACTTGTCGCTGGTGTCCAGGTGGACATTGTGCCCTTGATCATCACTCTCTGCATGTGATCATCCTGCCAATTCCTTATTGATCAGTGTTCCAGCCATCAAGTCTGTGTTTTTCCAGTATGATGATCAGGATGTCATCAGTTTGCTGATCAGGTACGAAGCCAAAGGCCTTACTCAGATCCAGGTAGATGACGTCAGTTGTCCTTCCGTTCTCCACTGTTGCTGTGCCTTCATCATAAAAAGCCACCAAATTTGTCAGGCATAATTTGCCCTTGGTGAAGCCATGCTGGTTACCACCAATCACTTCTGCTTTGTTTTCCCTTTGCCTTAGCAGAGCCTTCAGGAGAATCTGCTTCATGATCTTGCCAGGCACGGAGGTGAGACTGAGTGGTCTGTAGTTCCTGGGATCATCCTTTTTTTCCCTTCTTGAAGATGGGTGTTATGTTTGCCCTTTTCCAGTTGGCAGGAACTTAATCAGTCTGCCATGACCTTTCAAATACAATGGACAGTGGTTTAGCAGCTTAATCTGCCAGTTCCTTCAGAACCCATGGGTGGATCTTTTCAGACCCCATGGACTTTGCACATTTAGATTTTTTAGGTGTTCACAAACATGATCTTCAATTACAGTGGGTAGATCTTCCTTCTCCTAGTCCTTACTTTTGCTCTCTGGGACTTGGATATTGCGGTTGGAGCCCTTGCCACTGAACACTGATGATCTCCAGAGATCAAGTCCAACTCCCCTGCCAGAGTAGGGTGACCTGTAGTAGGTTATACAGGAACATGTCCCTGTGGGTCTTGAAATTTCGTCTCCAGAGAGAGACTCCACAACATCTCTGGGCAGCCTGCTCCAGGGCTTCAAGACCCTCACATCAAAGAAGTTTTTACCTTCTTCAATTTGTATCCATTGCTCTTTGTCCTCTTGCAGGACACCACTGAAGAGAGACCATCTCCTTCTTCTTGATACCCACCCTTAAGGCAGTATAAACATTGTAATAATATCCCCTCTCATTCTTTTCCAGACTAATCTTCGGGGGGGAGCAGTGACCATGAAATAATAGAGTTTTCAATATATGGTAAAACCAGGAGGGGCATCAACAAAACCTCCACACTGGACTTCCAAAGGGCAGACTTTGGCTTATTTAAGGAACTAACTGGGGAAGTTCCTTGGGAAACAGCCCTTAAAAACCAAAGGGTCCAGGAAGGCTGGATCTACTTCAAGAAAGAACTCTTGAAGTCACAGGAATGGGCTGTCCCCATGTGCTGTAAGGTGAGCCAATGGGAGAGACAACCTGACTGGATGGGCAAGGAGCTTCTAAAGGAATTATGGAGAAAAAAGGGGAGGTATCCCAGGAAGAGTTTAAAGATGTTGCTAGATCTTGTAGGAAAAAAATTAGACAGGCAAAAGCCCACTTAGAATTTAGACTGGCCACTGCTGTAAAGGGGAACATTTTTTGTTTCTATAAATATATTAATGGCAAAAGAAGCGGCAAAGACAACCTCCACTCTTTACTGGATGCGGAGGGAAATACGGTAACAAAAGATGAGAAAAAGGCAAAGGTACTTAACAGCTTCTTTGCCTCAGTCTTCAATAGTGGGACAGGTCGTCTTCAGGACAGCTGGCCTCCTGAACAGGCAGATGGAGCCAAGGACCAGTATAGTCCCCCTGCAATCCAAGAGGAAGCAGTAAACGACCTGCTGAGGCACTTGGATCCTCACAAGTCCATGGGACCAGATGGGATTCATCCTAGAGTGCTGAGAGAGCTGGCAGATGAGCTGGCCAGGCCGCTCTCTATCATCTATCAACAGTCCTGGCTTGCTGGAGAGGTCCCTGAAGACTGGAAGTTGGCCAGTGTGGTGCTCATCCCCAAGAAGGGCTTGAAGGAGGAACTGGGAAATTCCAGACCTGTCAGCCTGACCTCAATGCCAGGCAAGGTTATGGAACAGGTTATCTTGAGTGCAATCGCACAGCAGCTACAGGATGGCCAAGGGATCAGGCCCAACCAGCATGGGTTTAGGAAGGGCAGGTCCTGCCTGACTAAACTAATCACCTTTTATGATCAGGTCACCTGCCTGGTGGATGTGGGGAATGCTGTGGATGTAGTCTACCTGGACTNACAGCAAGCTAGGAACAGGTGTTGACCTGTTGGAGGGTAGGAAGGCTCTGCAGAGGGACCTGGACAGGCTGGATGGGTGGGCAGAGGCCAATGGGATGAGATTTAACAAGGCTAAGGGCAGGGTTCTACACTTTGATCACAACAACCCCAAGCAGTGCCACAGGCTGGAGACAGACTTGGCTGGAGAGCAGCCAGGTAGAGAGAGACCTGGGGATGCTGGTAGATAGTAGGTGGAACATGAGCCAGCAGTGTGCCCAGGTGGCCAGGAGAGCCAATGGCATTCTGGCCTGTGTCAGGAACAGTGTGGTCAGCAGGAAAAGGGAGGTCATTCTGCCCCTGTACTTGTCACTGGTTAGGCCTCACTTTGAGTACTGTGTCTAGTTCTGGTCCCCCCAGTTCAAGAGAGATATTGAGATACTGGAACATGTCCAGAGAAGGGCAGTGAAGCTGGTGAGGGGCCTGGAGCACAGCCCTGTGAGGAGAGGCTGAGGGAGCTGGGGTTGTTTAGTCTGGAGAAGAGGAAGCTCAGGGGTGACTTCATTGCTGTCTACAACTACTCAAAGGGATGTAGTAGCCAGGTGGGGTTGGTCTCTTCTCCCAGGCAACAAGATTCACTCAGAATGAGGGGACACAGTCTCAAAGTGTTGGGGGAAGTATAGGCTGGATATTAGGCAGAAATTCTTCACAGAGAGTGATTTGCCGTTGGGATGGGCTGCCCAGGGAGGTGGTGGAGTCGCCATCCTTGGATATGTTCCAGACAAGTCTGGATGGGGCACTTAATGCCATTGGATAGGGCTGGGTGATAGGTTGGACTGGATGATCTTGGAGGTCTCTTCCAATCTATTCATTCCATTCCATTCCATTCCATTCCATTCCATTCCATTCCATTCCATTCCATTCTACCCCATCTATCTCAGCCTTTACTTGTGTAATGCTTAGGTGTCAACTTATGCATGGTCTCATAGAGGAGTCACCAGTCAGCATCTGTATTTTGCTAGCCCCAGCAAGAAGAACTACTTCTGAGGCCCTGAGTGGCAGTACTATTCCCAATCTGTTTGCCTATTCAGAGATAAAGAGGTTCAGGATGCAAATGTCTTTTTTATACAAACAGACTCAACCTGCACAAGTTAGGTATAAATTTCAAAGGTTATTATGTCAGTAGAAGATGAAAATTAGAAAGTCCATGTCATGTTAATAAATACAATGCTGAAGGATGGAGATTCTGAGTTAGGGATGTCTAGCTTCAAAATACACCCTAAGTGTGATACAGTTATTATTTATTCGGTTGTCTACTGTCTGAAAGATGAGAATACAGCATTATAAAGAAGTGCTGTATGAATGTAGAGGTGGAGATGGAGGTGAGAATGCTTGATGAGCAACTGCAAAGCCATGTCATAAATTGTTTACTATTTACCTTTGATCACCTTTCTTACTGTGTTATCACTAGACATCTCCTGTCTTAATCTGACACCCAACTTCAGGCTGTTGATATAAATTGAAAATAAGCATTCCTCTAATGAATAATTCTTTCTACGAAATTGAATGCTTGAAGACTGTATTTTACCGACCTCATTTTACTTGTCTGTATTTACAGGTCTCCAGAGAGATGTCTAAAGTGCACAAAACTAATTATATGTCAGCAGATGCACTGTAAATACATTTCACTATGTGACTGTGCAGTTTGTTATGTGTTATCAGATCCTTGTTTAAAGATATCACTTGAAACAGGTATTAATGTATCATTTATGCAGAGAGACATGTTCACCACATGTATGGTATCAGCTCATACATTTTATAACCACTCCTGAATTTTTAATTGTGTAATGTAACATGTAATTGTAACAACATGTCATTGAGACATTGACAACTCATTTAGCAGATTTATTAGATGAAAATTAAGGACTTCCGAACTAAAGGCACAGTAAGAGAATAAGTTCATTAGAGCTGTAAGACAGCCAGACTTCACAGGAGTAGTGGCTGTATCAAAACCAATGAACAGTGAAGATTAAACATTGCTTGAGAAGATTCAAGTAGGACAGAAAGGAAGGATGTCATGTTACCTAATTCAATCTGAAAATTATTCAGACTGTAACTAATGTATGAAGTTAAAATTATAGCTTGCAACTGGAATGATTTTTGCTGCCCAGGTGAGTTCATTACCCAGTTTCAGAAAATGAGCTTACTCTGATTGGAAAGAGCTCCACTGTGCCAGAGTAACCAAATTAACCACAACTTTTAATCCCAGTGTCAGATATTTCTTCAAATTTTGTGGAAGAACTAGTCCATGGAACTAGTACCATGAGCTTGGTTCAGTATGTGGCACAGTTGAGAGCGTGGATCATCTTCGTGGTATCTAATGTTGTGGGTAGATGCCTAACAGGGATCTCTATTTGCTGGGGGCTTCTTGGACACCAAAAGCTTAATTTCAATGCATATTGCACTGCTGCAGGTCTTCTAGGGAGTACAGAAGCTGTAAATACTTTCAAGGAGTAAAAGTGCAACACTTCAGCAACTCCCCAAAGCCACGGGCATGTGTGCTTTCAACCAAAAGAGGACTGTAAGAGCTGCAGGCTCTTTAAAATACCTACTCAGATGCACTGTCAACCTCTTGTCAAATGCCAGTTTTTTTTGACACTTCTGTATCAGCCATTACGCAGATTTCTACCTTTTGCTTTTCACATTGTGCTAAGTATTATAAATCTTACAGCATCCTTATGTGGAATCAGTTGAAGCTGGTTATGAATAGTATATGCAACTACTTCTAGAGCTCAGATTCCTCTGTTCTCTTTTTAGTAAGTTTTGCAACTTACAAAAATTGTAATTCTCCACTCTTAAAGTTTTTGGGGTTTTGGTCTTGTTTTTTATTAAACCAAGAAGCTGCCTTAATGGTACAATGATTGGGTAATGGTGTTCTGTGAGCTGAGGATGTTCCTTAAGTCACAGTGTTGAACTGCTCACACAAAGACACTAAAGTTCTAAGAACCACAAGGAAAAGAAAGCCATTGCTTGCAATGATAAACTAGAATGTGGATTTTGAGATGTTACTATGTATAAGTGCTGTCATGTGTTGTTTTGTGCCTTCCAGGCGATCCTATGGATAACAACATTGGCAGCTAATTTAAAACAGGGTGATGGGAATAGGCTTGATTAAAACAGCCAAACAGCAGTTTATTAAAAATGGAAGAGTTCTGAGATGACCTTGGTACAATAAGACATCCTGCAGGATGTAGCTTGGACCCTGTTATGTCATTTAGGGCTATTTCTGCTTTAGCTCCTGCTGTTAACACTCACAGCTGTCACAGTAGAGCTGTATTAAGTATTTAATTAGACTG
The DNA here is from genome assembly GCA_013396835.1 of Psilopogon haemacephalus. NCBI lineage: Eukaryota > Metazoa > Chordata > Aves > Piciformes > Megalaimidae > Psilopogon > Psilopogon haemacephalus. Next base: position 152,823 of record VWZI01016789.1, on the reverse strand, counting down.
GAATTTTAGAGAGACTTGCGTCCCAGGTAAGTGGACAGATGAGATGAGAGCAACATGGCATTGGCAGGAGTGAATGTCTATTTAATTCACACTGCTAGTGTGGTATTGGGCAGCAAAGCCAAGCAATTCAAAATGATCTGTGTGCTGAAAGATGAAGACAGGAGACCAGAATTGGAACGGCAGTGAGCAGCCAGGGCCAGGTTGCCCAGGAGCTTTTAAAGTCGTGGTGAAAAACATATCTTCATGATATCACATCTATCATCTTAGCTGTACAGATGTGTAAGTTGTCTGTGAAATCATGGGACTGGATCAAATAAGGAATCCAGAAGAGGGGCACCTGTCAGATATTGCAAATGGATGTGCATGCTTTTCTAAGATACAAAGAGCTGTTGATGAAATGCTTATAAAGAACAGAAATACAGAAGCCACTGTGGAAGATCAAACATACACATTTAGGGTGGGTTCATGGAAGCACTTTTGGTTTTTCTAATTTGGAGGATAAGCAGAATATATTGGGAAATTGCCTTTGTCTTCATGAATGGACATTTCTGAATGCTATATATTATCAAAGATAAGAAATCTTGTGATGCTGTAAAGAAACAAATCTATCCAAACGTTTCAGTATGTGCCAGGTGGATAATCAAGAATCTAATGAGTTAACAGCTTTTAAACTCAGTTACATGATTTTATTGGGAAGAATGAGTGCCTGTACAAGAATGCCAGCTCCTGTTTTTTGTTTGATTACTCTTGTTCTTCCTGAAAGAAAACCAGCCTTGAGCTAAGGAAGCCATTTCTATCTTTAGCTTCCAGGCATCAGATACTATTTTTCCTTGCTATACTGTATGGGAATGTTTCCTGCAACTAGTAATTACTTCCTGCTACAATGTCTCCTTACTCAGTCACCATATGTTTGGAATAAGATTCATACACCTCTCAAACATTTTAGAACCCACGTAATTTCTGCAGGTCTTTTTGCAACTCTTGCTAGCATCTGGAGTCCTCAAAGATGAAATATCAGGAGTGGATGTGTTAATTAAGAAGAGCTGTTCAACATTATTGATGCTGAGATGTATTTTATCTTGCTTACATTTTAATACTTTCACTTTGCACATTTTATAGTGACATATTTTATTCCTAGCTACAGCCACATACTGAAAGTTAGACATCTACTATGCCTAGCAGACGAAGGTAGTAAAAGATTTAAACCAATTAATGCCAAGTGACATTGGCACTAGCCATTGATAGCCGAGAGGAATGTGAACATGTTTTTGATATATTTGTTGTGTCCAAGAAGAAGGTAGTCAGTTAGTTGCACCAAACTATATAAGAAAAAGCTATTGTTTCTCCAGCCTCCCACTTCATATCCATAGCCCCTTCTCACTCAGCTTAGTCTTTAAAGAACCACGCTGTTGTGTACAAGCCAACTCAGGCTCTCAAATAGCAGAAACAAAACATGCATTTTTTTGGCCACAGCCTTAGTGAAGTGTAAATTAATCTAAAGGCATCAAATATTTCAGCTTCACTTGCCAGTTCTCCCAGCAGGGGAATCTCATTTGACATCACTATACCCACAGGTGTTTTCTTTTGCAAGGTGTAGTGTGAAAGGTCATTCACAGTGGGCAAGGCAACACCTAGCTTGCTCTGCTCTGGATGAGTTTTCCAGAGCCTCTGTAGTCATGATACACTCCATCTCAGCAGGATATTTTGCCATGGGGGTCTGAAGATCCCATGTTGATATTGTGAGATGAACATGAGCCCTTGTGTGCTTCGTGGAGTGTGCTCTGATGTGCTCACAAGGTTCTGGAGTAGGTAAGGTGACTCTTGACCTGAGGTTGGCCATATATCTGCCCATGCTGATGAGTGTGGGCACTGCTAATTGGACGGTTCACTTAACTATTTAGCCTGCAGGGCTTAGTTCATTTATTCTCATTTCTTAGTAGCTGGGTAATGTATATTTTTGGAAAGATCTTTGTTTTTCCTGCAGGGTAGGTGGAATCCTTCCTGCAATACTCTGCAGTTAAGTGCTGCAGCCTCACTGCGAACAGTGGAGAATGAGCGCTGCAGGAATGAGTGAAATTAAACGAGAAGCAGCCCATGCCGGAAAAAGTGGTCTTGTTTAAAAGATGCCTGACAATTACAGTCAATTATATTTTAAAACATTTATTCAATATATCAGACAAATTAGGGCCTCAATCCAAGTGCCACTTGAAGACAGGATTGAACTCCCAGGCTTTTTAATTCATGTAGCACTATCGAGAAAAGCTTAGTTTTGATCAAAGCAGGAGCAGCCCAACTGCAGATGATCAAAGACCTAAGAGGTAGCTGGTGGACTGGGAAACCGAATTGCGTCTCACTGTGTGAGCCCAGTTAGCTGCTCAGCTGGAAGTGAGGTTGCAATAGCAAGCATGAAGGCTAGAAAAGAAGAAAGGTTTGGTTAGGGGAAAAAAAAAAAAAAAGGAAAATTAGAGTGAATAGCATCTTAGTTCTGGGTATTCAGTGCTGAGGGACATAGGAAAGGGTACTTTCTGAGCTGTTGCAGCTTGCATGGTGTTCAGACACAGAATCTGATTCTGTAAAAATGTAGATTTGAAAGCTCCATGTGACCTGAATAGACACAGAGCAGTGAGTCACATGCAGTTTGTGGTACCCTGGGAAAACACAATCCTATGTTTGTTGTGATTCAGTTGTTGTCATGTTCCCTGTTGTAAAGAATCATGGATTCCTGCGTGGATTTTCCCATAGACTTGTGACCTTCGAAGGATTAAAATTATTTAGATGTCAGCAGGAGAAGCAAAGGCAGTGCAGGGAGAGGACATTCTGGCAGTGACATTTTAACTCTGTTTTACGTATATAGAACGTGGCTTGTAAAGATGAAGCACAGCCTTTTCCTGTAGCAAAGGAGCAGTTTTGTCAGGTTCGTTACTTGTCACTAATCCACAAATCAAAACAAACTGCACTACATCCTTGCTTTCTTAGCTGGATATGAGACTAAGAAAGACGATGGGGAGGACAGTTTCCATTTGTGCTAATTAAGCTTTCTGACAGGCAAATGTATCTTCGTTTACAGGGAACTACATGGTTTAGAGTGGGAGTTAATAGGCAGAAGCAGCACTCAGAGGCCCGGGAGTGGGTGAGACTGATGCTTCCTCTGGGGGAGCACGAGGGACCAGTCTCCAAACACTCCCAGTAGGACCCGACCCTGCTGAGCGGAGGAGCTGAGTTTAAAGGACATGTGTGGGGGTTGAGGGAACCCATGTGCCTTGCGCTAGAGCCCAGTGTTGTGCACAAGCTGTATTCTGGGAAAGTACAGCTTGGAATACTTCTGTGGGAAGAGGTTGGCCGGTGCTTCAGGGAGCTGCCTCTGCTAATTTGCTTTGATGTCTGTAGCAGGAGAGGGATTGCTGTGAAGCAGATAAATAGCATGAACATGCCTGGGAGAAAGAAGGAAAACTTCCCCCCCACCCCCAAGTCTATTGTCCAGAGACTGTCTTACAAATGCCTTAATTCTGTAGTAGCATCATTGATGTTTGCAACCGAAGTGCTGCAGCATCAGTGACATTAGCACTGAAGAGGCTTAGTGCCTGTCTGCTTCCATGTGTTTCAGGGCTTATGAGTGACAGGCCAGATGATGATTATTCAGTGGCTCAGGCACACTGAGCCAGTTTCAGGTAAGCTCACCTGTCTCCCAGTAGCATCTTCTCCCTCTTTTGTGTAAAAGTGACACTGCTGGCAATGTCCCTTGCCTTCACTGCAGGAGGCATGTATGCCATCAGCAGTATGTCATCCATCCTCACAGGTTCTTCCTCTGCACTTCCAGAAGGTATCGCTGGAAAAGAGTGAGAGTCAGATATTTGCAGGACAGTCATGTGCTTTCTGAAGCTGTAGGTTAATGCAGTAATTGTTACAAAGCAATGCTCTGTTGTGGATTTCCTTTCAGATCTACAAGTATTTTATTTTTCACCTAATCCTTTGTATCTTATGTTTCAGCTTTGTTGACAGCATATCCTTTTCATTTCTGTTTTTGTTTTGTGGATTATTGGAACTGGATGATCTACAAGAAACCTACCAGTCCACTCTATGATTCTGTGAATGGTTGAACAGGCAATAATCAAGGGGAATTCTGGAACTCAGGAAATTTAATCACTGTTTCATAAAATACATATTTGTCTCCAGTGCCACAGGCTGAAGCCAGATTTCCCCTGCTGCAGCACTCCCACGTGATAGCATGTGCTGCTTGACATCTGAGCTGCAGTTCTCTAACTTAACAGCAGAGCCAGAAGCACAAGGGAAACATAAAAGTACATGTTAATCTGCATTTTTGCTGTTCTTATCTGTCCTGAGGCACATATGAGGTACTGAAAACCAGTGTTAGGTGAAAGGCAAGGATGAAGCTTACAGACATTGCTGTCCCTACTTATACCCAAAGAGATAGGAGTGTGGTTTAACATGCTGAGTGCTGCAGAGAGGCGTATAGCAGCCTCTAGCTGTTGTGTAGAACATGTATATTCAGGATCCGAGCCTTGTCTGACTCCACCAAAGCAAAGAATGGATAGACACCAAGCTGTGTGGTGTGGTTGGTGTGCTGGCTGGAAGAAATACCATCCAGAGGGACCTTGACAGGCTTCAAAGCTGGGCTTTCATGAACCTTGTGAAATTCAGCAAGGCCATGTGTAAGGGCCTGCCCATGGGCTGAGGCAATCCAAAGCACCTATGCAGGCTGGATGAGGAGTGGATTGAGAGCAGTCCTCTGGAGAAGGGCTTTGGGGTATTGGTTGACACAACGTGACAATGTGTACTCACAACCTAGAAAGCTGACTGCATCCTGAGCTGTATCAAAAGCAGTGTGGCCAGCAGGTCAAAGGAGGTGATTCTTCTCTTCTGCTTTGCTCTGATGAGTCTCCACCTGCAGTGCTCTGCCCAGCTCTGGAGTCCTCAGTACAGGAATGGCATGCACTTGTTGGAGTGGGTCCAGAGAATGGCCACAAATATAGTCAGGGAGCTGGAGCACCTGTCCTGTGAGAAGAGGGTGAGCGAGCTGGAGAAGAGAAAGCTCTGGGGAGACCTTATTGTAGCCTTCCACTGCTTAAAAGGTGCATCAAGAAAAGATGGAGAGGGACTCTTTTCCTGGGAATGTAGTGATAGGACTACTGGGGAAACAGTATTAAACCAGAAGAGGTTTAGATAAGATATTAAGAATACATTATTTACTCTGTGGGTGGTGAGACAGTGGCACAGGTTGCCTAGAGAATCTGAGTACCCACTCCCTGGAAGTGTTCAAGGCCAGGCTGGATGGGCCTTTGAGTAATCCAGTCTAGTGGAAGGTGTTCTTGGCAATGACAGGGGAATTGTAACTGGATGGTCTTTAAGGTCTCTCTCAACCCAAGCCTTTCTATATTCCATGCTTCAAAATACAGTAAGAAAAATGAAGATTAAAAGGTTGTCTGTTCAGGTAGCCAGAGGAGATTTCTGCAGCCCCATAAAGTTCTGTTACCAGCAAGAAGTCCTGTGTTGTTAGCTCCATGGAGAAAGATTGCAGTTTAATTTGGGAATTTTTTCTGGAGTACATCCAGACAGGCTTTGGCCTTGTGCAACCAGGTGGACTCTTAATCCATTTTCAGCTGAAGAAACTTTAAAGTTGCTGTGATCCATCTCATCAAGCCAACAATGCAGGTCATGTGCTAGTGTGATGGATTTGAGCTACTCTTTAATACAGGCTGAATATCCAGGTGAATAATTGAGTTATAAGGAGAGCCTAAGCCTTTTGGGGAGAAACCAGATGAAGGTTCCTATTACATGACTTTACTTGCTCTCTGGAGGGTGAGGAAGATTTTTCAGAGATTTGTCACTGAATATGAGGTGCTTTCAATACGTAATTTCTTCTACACTATTCATTGAAATGTACTGTTGCCTTGAAGACTATGCAATTACATTTACAAATAGTCATAATTTAAAGATGTTTGTGCCCCTCACTGTATCACAAAAGTGATTGGATTGGGATTTGGCAAAGATGAAGTAGTGAAAGCCTCAGGGAGAGGTGAAGGAGGCACTTCCTAAAGCAGCATTTGACAGGATAGAAGTGTTCTGCAGTTGGTAGCAGATTGCTTTGGGAGGCTCTTGGGCTTTTTTCCAGTCATATCCTATACCCCTTTTCTCCCTGCTGTGGATTTTTGTCTTCTCTATCACATTGGTTGTTGAATGTACATCACTTGCAAAATTCAGAAACCATTTCCTTATGGCCTCTGGAAGCCCTGTTGGAGATACCTGGACATTTTGTTCTCTGGACACCCTCTTCTTACAGTTTCCCTGGGGGGTGTTAGCGCTCAGCAGAACAGATGAAAATTCGAATCTTGTAAAATTCACTATAAACATGAGCAAATAGGGAAACTAACAAGGCCTTCCTACTTAGGGATTATATATTCAGAACTGAACATTCAGGTCAAATGTGAAATTTGATGTTGTTTTAAAATGGCACAAACCCCAAATATTATAGTTCCAGTAATAGTTCTAAATAAAACTCTTCCAGCAGTCTTGTATTTCTGTTTCATGCTGAAAATTCAAAAGATGGACTGAAGTTGCAGCCTCACGAATTATGAGATGGTAAAGGATCCATGAAAAATAACTTGCTCTAGCCTTGATCATAATACCAATTCCTCCAAGTCATCTCTTCTGTTTCCTCATCATGCTTGTAACTGCAGTAGGAGTATGCACAGTTCTTAGTCTTAAGTCTTCTAAGGATAAGTGGGGAAACAGCTTGGTTTGAATCCTTTTTATTGTTTTGATACACTCATTGAATTCACTGGGATTTTTGTCTCCTTATCATGAGTAGACACTATTGTGTTTTGTTTTCGCTTCACTCCAATATAGTGGCTAAAGTGGAGGAACTTAAACAAAAAAGTAAATATTTATGTCTATATTTTTATTAAAAAAGGGCACTGTCATTTGTGTTGTGTCTAGACAACAAAATCCTTTCATTCACAAAAACATATGACTTTTTTTTTTGGGGGGGCGGGTGGAACCAAAACAGCTTCCCTTGCTCTCCAAATATTCCAGAAGGGCAAATCCCAATAACAAACTCAATTTCAGAGAGGTATGTAACAGTGTCTACAGAGAATATGCAACCTCCAGCACTTTTCACCTAAAAGTGAAGTCTAAGGTTCTATTTTTTAAACTTACACAACGTTCAGACACCCAAAGGATGGGAACAGTGTTCCCTAAGTGACCAGTGCTTTTCCACTGGCTTTCAGAGGGACTTGTCATGCGCTGACTGCTGGGAAAGGTAGTTGTTCTTGTTGGTGACTACCAACAAGGATAGATGAATTCTTTTATGGGTGGACAAACAGGACATGGGTGGCTGTTCTAGAATCAGCAATGGTACCCCTGTTTTCCTGTGAATTAATAGTTTGCCAAAGGGCCAGGCAGTATAGTCTCATGCTAGGCATAAGTCATAGATGACAACATTAGGCAAAGTTCTGTTGATATTTAAGACTGTTCTAGATTAAGCATTATTTAGAATCTTATTTTTCTTGTTCTTCTTCAGGTATTTTGAGTTTTATGAAGGGCCTTTGGAATACAACTCAACCAAATGCCTGGAGTTACGGCAAGACATCATTGAGGTGAAGGTTCTGTCTATGTAAGTATGAATGGACACTTGCAAAAAAAGGTTAATTTTCTGGCAGGATAAAATCATGACTTACAATGGAATTGTCAAAAGATGCCAGGCTTAAGAGATCCCACCAATAAGAAGCTAATCCCTGATGTTCTCTTCTACATGCAAGTACTGACATTTGAATTTGAGCTGAGGACCACTCGAAAAAAAAAAAAAAAAGGATGGATTTCATGCACATTGAGGCATCAGGGTCTAGTATCACTGTTTGGAATTAACAGTGTTTGTAACAGTATTTGTGATATTATATTCCAGGTAGTTGAAGATTAAGAACAGTCAAACTGACTCATAGCTTGTGTCCATCTAGCTTAAGGCTTTGTCTTTGACAGCAGACGGTGGTGCAGTCTAAGAAATGAAGCAGGAGTCCTTCGTGATAGCAAATACTGGTATGGGGACTTGATGAGTGGTAGGTGATGACTAGACTACAGTACTTAAAGTGGACAACAGATCTCTCTATTTATTTGTTTAGATCTTTTCTGAACCCATTAGTATTTTTGACCTGCTGTGCCAGCAGTGAGTTTCACAACTTAATAACATTCAGTAAAAAGTATGAAAACATGATTCTGAGAAACAGTGAAGTTATCTATAATTTGTCTTTTGTGTGTCCTATGTATACACCAGGAACCAAAGGACTTGAGTAACGTGTGAAACTATGATGATGGAATGGTGCAATAAAGTGAGGTTGTCAATGGAATTCTTTCAAAAGAGCACAGCAGGGTATTTTTGTTTTGCATTTTTAGCATTGCTCTGAATTTAGATGCTTAGATTATGCTTAATCTCTTACTATACGTAAAACCAGTAGTTTAGTAATTTTGGCAACAATCCATGGGGTTTATTGAGGTCTGTAAATCTCAAGGAGAACCTCTTGTTGGACAATGCATATGTGCTGGTTTGAGGCTAATTGGAATATTTTAATAAGAAAAAATAGATTATAGGCTTTGAAAATAAAACAATCATGGTGCCTACTTTACTCATAAGTTTGCTGAGATGTATAAAAACAAGGATATAAACAGATAAGACATTCTGTGGAGTCTGTCGGTGTCTGTCTCTCTCCCTGGCTTCTAGCTGTATCTGTGTAACCCAACTCATCAATTCTGCTTCTAATCCCCCGCCCGATCCTTCCAACTCACCTTGCATGTAAGGCAGATTCTGGGATAAGAAAGAGGCATAGAAAGAAGGTGAAAGGGTGGCTGGGAACCCCTCCTGGGGACTCAGATTTCAGAGNTGAGGCTAATTGGAATATTTTAATAAGAAAAAATAGATTATAGGCTTTGAAAATAAAACAATCATGGTGCCTACTTTACTCATAAGTTTGCTGAGATGTATAAAAACAAGGATATAAACAGATAAGACATTCTGTGGAGTCTGTCGGTGTCTGTCTCTCTCCCTGGCTTCTAGCTGTATCTGTGTAACCCAACTCATCAATTCTGCTTCTAATCCCCCGCCCGATCCTTCCAACTCACCTTGCATGTAAGGCAGATTCTGGGATAAGAAAGAGGCATAGAAAGAAGGTGAAAGGGTGGCTGGGAACCCCTCCTGGGGACTCAGATTTCAGAGAGGGGCATTGTATTTCTGTATTACTTTTAACGTGCATATTTCTGTATATAGCTGTAAATATTAGTAATATGCTGTAAATATCTGCTTGTGAATTGTGCTAAGCTATTAATATAAAGCTTCTTCTTTAACTTCCAGCTGGCTGAGTCCAGTCTGGGTGAATTCATTGTGTGTGGGGGCAAGTAACTCCCAAACTACCATAGTATAGCATTAAGCAATCAAGGCTACAGAAAACACATTTTGTTGCTCCATGATTTTGAACATCTCCCTTGCTGACTTTATGCACAGAATATGTAGGTTGTGTCCTTGTCTTCTGTATTCAGTACTGGATGAAGGATACACGAGTAACAACTTTGCAGTGCTTGCTGACTTGCAGTGCTTAAAAATAAATAGAAGGGGTGAGAATGTCACACTTCTGTCAAGGTTCTGCTGAAGATGGAGAGTTTTAAATTGCTTTTCTGCATACTTATCAGATGGTACAAAGAACTTCTCATTTCTCTTCATCTTATCACATGGCATGTAGGAGTTAGTGGACTCTTGCTCAGCTGGATAGAGTTGGCCTTATTCTTTTGATAGATGCCTTTTGACACTAAGCACTTTTACTATGCTGGGCTCTCCTGATGTGGTTGCATCTAATGTGCTACATTTCCTAAGTCAGACCTTATGGTCATGGCACATTTCCAAGTTAATGTAGCCTGGTGGGCTATGGAAAGTACAGTATGACCTAATTCCTTCCTGTAACTTCCACAGCCTTGGAAATTGTAAATTCTACTTACTTTAAATATGTAATTATTTTAAAAGTCTTTCCTTTATTCAAACATTCAAACCATTCATGCTTGAAGTGACCTCATTAAGACCTATGATTTTCAAAGAAATCTCAGATTTCAAAATTCCTTAGTCAGATTATGACGTAGCTCTAGACACTTGCATATCCCTAGCTCCAGATATTTGCAAGGTCTTCATTATCTCTGTTGTCCAAATACAGAGGAAGATAAAAGTGACTGGGATTGGTATCATCAAAATGTGTCATCCTGTATCAATCTAGTATAGATAGGAGAGTAATTTTTTTTAATATATAAAACTGAAAGTATATTTATTAACAAAGGAGGAAAGAGACATCCTTATGTAAGATTTCCAAGTCCATTACTGTCATGGATACTTAGCCCTTCATCTATGCTCTTGCAGTTTATAAAATGGATTTACCAACACTGCTGTTTTATAGGATCTCATGAATTAAGATAATATCACCAAAATGTAATGGCAGTTGGCCAAATTATCTAAAACATTCTCTTTTGCAGTACTCTGTCTGCAGGGACCTTCTTTTGTGTGCAACTTTCCTGCTTACTCGCCAGAGCCACTCTAGCTTCCAGACACTCATTAGCTTCTCAGCAGACAGTGGAGGGGCTGATGCAGTAGATGCTTCTTGATCAGTATTACATTTTTTATCCTGAAGAAATTGAGAATGCCTAACAGGGACTAGAAATCAGTCCTAAACATCTGAAGAGCTCTATCAGTACATGTGTATATGCAGCTTAGAATTGCTGTATGTGAGCGAAAAAATAAATAAAAATGATCAATTTTGCACCAGCTAGACTGATTGTCTTGCCTTATCAGAAGCCTGCTGCATGGTACACTGGCTGCAGCTGTATTATGAAATGAAGCCCTTGTAAATAAAGTGATTTTATTTTTTTGTCTTTTAGGGTGAAGCAAACGGAATTGTTTGACAGATGGAAGAGCCTACAGATGTGCAAATGGGAGATGAATGTCACAGAAGCTAATTTGTTCAAGTAAGAATGGTCCACATCCCGAGTAAGATTTAATTTGGTTTGAGTTTAGCTTCCTGTAGAGAGATGAAACCTTCACATGGGCATCAAGAGTAAGCATTAGAGCACTGGTACTGTTGTAGTACCATGCTTTTGAATAAGTGTGGACTTTTTTCTACCTTAAAAATGTCCACAGCAGTAGTGAAAGAAAGCTCTTCTTGCATGTGAAACAATCTGTCAAGAAAAGGTAGGGAATTTGGTGTGGGGAAGACTTGCAGATGTGATTCAGGCAGAAGTGAGGATGGAGCCAAGACTTAAGGACTACACCTGTTACATCAACCCAACTCTTTGCTGGTGTTAAATGGTGATGTCATTGCTGACACTGCAAATTTGGCCTACAAAGTACTGAAACTGGATTTTTTCTGTGGTGTGTCAGGTATT
>VWZI01016789.1:118928-131515 GCA_013396835.1 Psilopogon haemacephalus | reverse complement strand
TGTGAATCATACATTTAGTTCTGAATTAAAATTCAGTATATGGAATCAGTAGCAACTTGTAAACCTGTGGTGATAGAAAGTGGGAAGCCTGTGATCTAAAATCTTAACAACAGAGCCTGGAAGTCTCATTCTCTGGCAAGCTCTGGTGTATTTGGTTTAGGCTAGCCCCCCTGAGCTAAAAAAAAAAAAAAGTTAAATAAATACTCGATTTGATTTGGAAGTAAAAGAGATGAACTTTAACAATAAATAAAAGGGTAGAGGGAATTACAAAGGCTGGGGAAAAGGGGAACCAAAAATACCAGCTATGGAAAATGAGAGGTGTTACACAGGATAAAGTGGAAAAGGGAGCAAAATATACAAAGTAGAAATACAACCCATGGAAAGGGAGTTGAGTCCAAACTCTGGGATGGATGGTTTGATGGTTGAAGAAACAGGATGCAGGATTTTCATGATGAAATGCAGTTAGTTAAGAGTTCCAAGGAAAAATGGTTGTTATCCCCATGTGTTGGCTGAAGAGCACATAGTGGTCTGGAAGCAGAACAGCAAGGAGTTGGTCAGGCAGGCAGGACCTGAGAGAGAGAGAGAAGACAAGATGTCCCCATCTTTTATAGCAGTCCTTGACTGGAAGTGGGAGGGGGCTAAACATGACACCTGGGAGCAGGTCAGACCACCCTCAGAGAGGAGTCAGAATAAGACTCCAGGTAGGCTTAACCCTTTACACTCTGGGCAAATGTCATTCATGGTGGAAACAACTGTATCCTACTCTACAACTGGGTCCTACTCTACAACTGACTTAAATGGACAATTGTCATATGCTTAAAAAGTTGTCATATTTTTTTGTAGATGCTAGTTAAACTTTATGCTTAGAATCAAGTGGGTGACTTTAATTTATAATCTGTTAATGCTTTAACACCATCTTGCTGAGAGGTTTGGGACCATGGGGCTAGTTAGTGCTTTCTATTCTTGCAGAAGGAATGTATTTCTTTCCTCAAATAACATAAAGTTATTTGCATGAATTTTGGATTTCTTTCAAATTTTGAAGTTGGGTAATTGCTCTGCTTTGGTGTATTGTACTTGTTTCCTACATTTCTGTACTGCATAGTACGTTGTACAGCTGACCAAACCTTGGGAAAAATTACACACTTCTTGTAATAAAATGAGAAGTGAGACATGATCTACAAACTTTGCTCACCGTTTAATGAATATATTACATTTTTTATTGCCTGCATTAATGGCCTGCTTTTCATACTGGTGCTTTAGATGCAAATCTAAACATAATTCCTCTTCTTAATTGAAACATATTTAAATTACCTCTGCGTCAGAAATGTTCCAGTAAAAACTCATTGGAGGTTTCCTGTCTGCTGAGTTCAGCCTGTTATGTCTGTCCTGTTCTGACCACCATTTGCAATGTTTTTCCCTTCAGGTTTCATAAGCTGGAGAAATGGAGGAAACCCTTCTATGATGTGCTCCAGGTCTACGAGAATGCTTCTGTGCTGCTGCCAGCTTTCTACAACACTCGCAATACGGATGTCTCTATCCGGGTCAAATATGTCCTGGATGATTTTGAATCTCAGCAAGCTGTTTATTACTTTCATCCCCAGTATCTCATCAATGTCTCACGCTATTGGCTTGGCCTAGGGGTGCGGGCCAAGCGGATTAGCACTGGGTTGATCTTGGTGACTGCTGCCTTGGAGCTCTGCGAAGAGGTCCACCTTTTTGGCTTTTGGGCCTTCCCCATGAACCCCTCAGGGATTTTTATAACTCACCACTACTATGACAACGTGAAACCTCGCCCTGGTTTTCATGCTATGCCCTCAGAAATCTTCAACTTCCTGCACATGCACAGCAAGGGGATCCTGCGGGTCCATACAGGGACCTGCAGCTGCTGTTAGCAGGGACGCTTCTTTCTCTGATACAAAAGTGTAACAGGAACTCGATGCCTGTATATGATGTTGGGGGTTTTATTACATCCTAAGATTATGCAATAATTGTTTGATATAAATTTCCTCAAGGCATTGCATCTCATAGGATCTAGAATACCAGCATCTTTTCCTGATAGCAGAGTTGGATCTGTAACAGTGCAGGAGAAACAAAATTCCTCTGTCCCAGGGTATACACTGCCCTAGAAAGCAAGTCAGCTAAGAAGCACATTTCTGATAGATTTAGGGACAAACAGAGCACATTAATAGAGTTATCATTTCACTATGAAGAAGAGCACCAAATTTTTGAGAAGAATCAGTGTTGGTAAATTTTAGCATAGACTATGATTTTACATAGGTTTCTGAATCAAGTACCTTGGGTCATTGCCAGATTTTATTGGAAGTAGTCTTCGCTGGCATTTGGGGTTTTGAAATACTCTTTAGCATTATAGTTTCAAGAGGACGTATATATCTTGAGATTTTTTTTTTTTTTCTGTAATGTTGCAAAGTACTAGTGAAAAATAGCAAAGAGATGTGATAGGAATAAACTAGATCACTTTATGAAGCTTTTCAGCCAGGCTAGAAAAGAACGTTAAACTTCCGCTCACAGCAACAAGTAATTGTGTTGGTCATGGTTAGCAGTTGTTTTAGAGTTTATTCATTCTTCTTTCTCATGTCTTATATAACTCACTTCCTCTGCTGATCCCATTCTCTTTCCCTTGTTTGTAATGCTTTTCTTCTAGCTTACACATGAGTAATGTGTGCACTTCTTCCTACAATGACTATTTCAGATTCAGAACGGAGTCCTTGTTGAAGAAGCATGCACCTTCACACTTATGCAAGCTTTAATCAGGCTCACTAGCGAGGAGATTACATAGGTGTATTTTCTGACTTGAATTTTTTGTTTAAAATATCACAGCATAATCTAGGAAAAAGCATTTCCTCTTTGATTTTCAGTAAAGACTTTGTAACAGTATCTGAATGTAGATTCACTGTTGTGCAGGGTGAGTTAAATACTTTCAGGTATCTGTGATGAGATCTGGCTTGAAATTAAGTTAAAATGCAGTGAATATACTCTGTAGCTTGGATTACAATTCTTCTTTTAAAATTATGCATCTCAAGATGTCAGATGTCTTAATGTGTCATTTTTGTGTATTTAGAGTGCTGTTAGGATAGTGAAAGGGATAGTGTATTCTTACAGAGGTTGACAATGTAACTCTGTTTGTTATGCCAAGCTTAATTTTTCACCTGATACAGTTAATTTGGCAAGATCCTGGTGCAGAAAAGATGCCACATATTGCTGGAGTTTGTTTTGGCTGCTGAGGCGTGATGTACTAGGTTGCTGATATATGCCCTTTCCTGCTGGCATGGCTGCATATACAGGATGGTAGGGTTTGCTGTTTCGGCTTTGCTGGCATAGTTAAATGAACAGAGTTTCCTCATTTATGTTCTTTGTCTAAAACACTTGGACTATTGTCCAGTGTCTTGTCTTGTCTTAGATTACCAGATCTTGATCAAGGATTTGGAGTGCTAATTCTAGATGAGTTATACTTATTTTTGCCTATCTCTTTTTTTTTTTTTTTTTTCTCTTCTGTGAGTTTAAATCCAAATACGAACTTGGAATTTGATTTTGTGATGCATGAATGCACAAAGCTTCTTTTAAAAGCCTCTGTGCTATGCTGAGAGCAGTAAAAGTTGCTCATACTGTAGATAAAGTGATCTAAAAGGAAGTGAAGCACCATGGCCGTAATTTCAAAAGTTCTGCAGTGATCTGTGTGGTATGTGAGTGTATTTCCTTAACTTTACACAAGACTCGAGAGGTCTGACTACTTTAAAAGCCACCCACATGCCTGACAAAAGTGTCAGAGTTCACTACCAGTTAGGGGTAGGTGAAAGGCCTGTGCTTAAGCTTTATACATTCCTGCTGTTGTGCTTTTGGTCTTAGACTCGTACTGTGTGTTAACGAGCACCTCCTTCTATCAGCTAGCTGTGAAATACACAACGCACTAAGAATGAGCCTGTGGATGAAATGGTTTCCTTGACTTAATATGCAAAAGAGATCTTTATCTGTGCTGTTTTGTAAATTTATGTGCAAAGGGCTTTGATAATGAAGTGCTGTAATGAAAGTGCTATTTAGAGAGCAATGTGACCCTATGGGTTGGCCATCTTGCTTGTGCATTAAGCTTTATGATGACAAGAATGATGCTGAAGCCAATACCTAGAGCCCTTGCTCCTTATTCTGCCTGAGTATGGGACTAGTTATGACTTCACTATTGCTTTGCTGCTGCTGCTTTGCTAAGGTTACCTTCTTTAGTAAAGAGTGTTTCCTTACTATGTTGATTGAAGTGAACAAAAACAACTGAAAGGAGTCTGATATGTTCTGCAAGATACTTTAAAAAAGAAGAAGGGAAAGCACTTGAGAAGCACCCATATGTTGGAAAGGAATAGTGCAAATCCCTCTTTTTTAGTTACAAAAAATCCTTTTGGACTTTTTGGATAGGAAATAGGATAAGCAAAACTGTAGTTACAGTTCAACTGTAACTACAGCATCACAGACATTTCCTTTCCTTTGTTTGCTTCCTATAAATCAGCAAATCCACCTGTAATAAGTGCAGTTTGGCTGTGTTTAGATTTTGATTGGTTATAAATCAATAGCTACTATATTTTTTTAATGATTTAAAAACTTGTGTGCAGGATACTAGCACATATGCACCAAAGGCCCAATCTTGCCACGCTTATTTGAAAAGAGCTCCCGTTCCATTGGATGGGTGCTTTATTTGTGTAGGGACTGCAGAAACAGGCCCAGATATGTCTGTGAAGATATACATAGGTATGTAGTTAGGTATAAGGAGCAATTTACAAGCCAGAAAAATAAAGAAATATATATAAAGTATTATTTGAAATTAAATGCATGTTTCAACGTGTTTACTTTCCGATTCATTTTTTGGGTGTTGCTCAAAAAATTATTGAATAATGTTGGTATTTGTCACAAATGCATATGCAAAAGCTTTTAATTTTTTTTTTCCTTTCCCAGAAGATATATTTTGGCCTCCTAACTGTCCTCTGGACTCTGAAAAATCATATTTCTCTGCCATACCACAGCATCTGTAGGGCCAAGTGGAAATGGCATGCTGGTATCTTGCAGGAGCAAGAGTATGGGCCCTGCCTGCTTCTCTGTTTTCCATGGGTAGAAAGTGAATACTGCCCCAGAGACTCTCTACTTAGAGGTCATGACCAGTGCGATGTCACAGGGTGGGTGGGTGAGCCAGCCTTGGCCAGGCTAAGATTCTGCCTGTCTGACTGAAGGGCTGCTGCATAAAGAAGGAGCCTCCTTGTTTTCTGCCATCATTGTTTTGTGTACTGAGCATAAGAAAATACTCTTTTAATATCAAGAGTTTGTCTGAGTTTGAGGCTGTTGTATTTTCCCTTCTCCCATGTGGCCAAAGCTCCAAAAGTCCCATCTTAAACTTCTTTGAATAATGGAATACCTGAGCGATAAGAAGTGACTGTCAAGAAGCCAAATGTGTTTGCTGCCCAGTTAGTGCAAGTAAGGGTGTGCATAGCATAGTGTGCTTTCCAACATAAAGGTTGCAAACTCCAGAGAAATCCTCTGATATAAAAATGTGATCTGCCTGAGGGAAAACATTGTCAGCTGTCTGGTACCACATCCTGAGCTCAAGCTGTAATCCCAGCTCTGTTGCTGAGGATAAGAAATCTGAGATAGTGAGAGGGAAAATTATAATATTATGGTTTAATCCCCAACTCCCATATTATATAGGGGAATCTCTAAA
Source organism: Psilopogon haemacephalus (assembly GCA_013396835.1). Taxonomy (NCBI): domain Eukaryota; kingdom Metazoa; phylum Chordata; class Aves; order Piciformes; family Megalaimidae; genus Psilopogon; species Psilopogon haemacephalus. The sequence continues at coordinate 125,805 of VWZI01016789.1, read as the reverse complement.
GAAGTCCCTGAGATCTGCATACACTGGCAGTGCAAGTTCATAAGTAGGACTGCTTCTCATTTATTGTCAGATCAACAGAAGAGGCTTATGAATCTGCCAGTGCTTTCATCACAGGGAAGGAGTCAAAATACTTTAGCTGCCTGCTTTTGATTTCTGAAATCTAGCTTTGCTGTTGGACAGAATGGATTAAATGGTGATAGAGCCATTAAAATATTTTAGCATATTTCCTGTGATTGCAATAGAATTGTCAAAGCCAGCTCATGATCGCAAAGGGAAAGCTATGCTGTGGCAGCATCTGCTGCTCTCTCAGGGAGGGAAGGCACTGTGCAGAATGCCTCTGTGTTCATCTGGAAAAGCAGTGTGAAGGAAATAAAGGAAATCGCAAGCACAGCTCTGGTCCAGACCCTTTAGCACTGTGGAATAACATGACAGACATGATACATGAGGCTTCACAGCTTCAAGTGGTTAAGAGTAGTTCCCCTTGTCCCTGACAAAAGGTGCTCCCATGATGATTAATTAAAAGTGGTGTTCTCTTGGGATCATAGAATCATAGAATGGTTTGGGTTGAAATGAACCTTAAGGATCATCTTGTTTCAACCTCACCGCCATGGGTAAGGACACCTTCCACTGGCCCATCCAACCTGGCCTTGAAGGATGGCTAGATGTAATAGATGGAAGGAAATCAACTCTACAAATAATCCATTCTGTGAGGGTTTGGTGTATCAGTAGAGGCTTTGCTCAGACCTTGAAGGCAAAAACACTGGTAGTGATGCAAGTGTTTAAGTGCCCTGTCCATGCTTAATTTTCTGTGGCAGGAAGGAGCAATCTCTGGTTTGCACTTTAGGGAAACTGAGGTAGATAAAACCATGTCCAATTGAGACATGAAGTGAGAAGGAATTTCTCCTTTTTAGTCTTATGAGGCTTCTTGGCTTGTCAGCAACACTCTAATTGCAGAGAGTACAAGCTTGGGTAGTAAAAAGGGAGAATTCTGAAACGGTCCTTTCCTCCTATATATCTTGTTTGCATCTGAGAGTGCAGGGAACTTTTGAGCTTTTACAAGTACATGAAGAAGGAAACAGCAAAATTCAGCATTTCCTAAGGGCCTGATTCCCTGGGAAGATCTATAGGGAGCTGAGGCTTTAGGGCCTTTTCCAAAACTTAATGAAGTCTGGGGAAAATTGAGTGTACTTTAGAGCAAGCCAAAACAGAAACACACCCTGATCATGGGCAGGAGAAGCAACCTCTTATTTCTTATTCAGTTGATTTCAGACACATTTTTTAACATATTGTAGATAGGATGCAGTATCAGTACTGTGGTTTTGATAGTGTGCATAAAGAACAAACTTAACTGGAAGCAGAAATGTGACTATTGCTTAACTTCCAGATTTTTGATACATTTCATCTTTCCAAACTCATTTATCCAAAGCATTTCATCATGGTAGTGTAAATCTCCATACAAAATCACAAACTCTCTGTACCTGACTCCATGTATGCGAATCACATGCCTTGACAAGAGAGTTTTTCTGCTTGCTTTAGAATACCAGTGTGGACTTCATCAGTGATATGAATGTGTTCAAGGTAGGAGTCAAGCCTGCTCTCTTTGAAGCCAACAGTGTTTGCATTTGGCTTGAAGTAAAAAAAAAATAATTAAAAAAAATCATCAGGTGCAATGCCTGTAAATCAAGCCAATAACCTGCCTCTCCCAAACCTTGCCTCCTAGACTATTGCAATCATTTTATGTCTTATTATCATCCTGTCTAATGTGGGTGAGGCTGCTGGGCATCCCTGTGTTGTTTGCATGGTATTAAAAAGTAAACAAGCAATTGTACTTAAGAGCTTTTTTAAAATAAGGGAAAGGCAAGTGTATGCTAGGCATAAGAGTGGGAGAGCTTGAGTTCCAGGCCACCAGCATCACAAAGCCCTGAGCATCTGAGAAACATGAGAAATAAGGGACTGGGCCATAATGGGAAACGTGAAAGAAAGACAAATCTGCCTCAGTGCTTCAAGGATTGAAAACTGTAAATATGTTACCAATGTGTCTGACTTTCCCTTTAGAAGCCATAACTGTTCTTGGTGTTTGATCTCTGAGTAATTAATGTATGTTTTTAACTGTACAATTCACTGTAAGATGTGTTAGCATGTAAAATGGTGACAAGCCAGCAAAACTCAGATACTGTGCTGGCTCGTTCTCAAAATGTCTGTTCTATCTGAAACTGTCCAATGGACCATGACACTGAAGTATCTCCAGTACTCCATACAGTTTGGTATTACCTATCTGGAAATACTGGAGAAATACTGTGTGTCATCATGCTAGGGGATCTTGGGCTTTTACAAAAATAAAACTTGTTTCATGTTTGCTTTTTTTTTTTTTTTTTCCCCTGTAAGGGGATAATGGTGGAGATGGAGAAATCCAAGCAGAAGCATGGTAGTTTCATGCTGATGTTGATCCTTTGTGTCCATTGACTCGCCTTTCTTCTTTCAACCTCCCACCCTGTGATTTTTGCTTATTGATTCTGTAGCTGTATTATGGTAGTAATAGAAAGCCTATCAATTGATGTAAGCCATAACTAAAGCAGTAATCAGGGTATTTTTTTGGTCTGTGTCACTGTGTTTGAAAGATGATTTAATTCTATTGAATAAACCACTCTAACAGTTTTGTTCGAAAGGCAATCCTTGTGCTTTCAAACTCATTCTGTATTTTCTGATGTTCTGTGTCTCTGAACAGAGAGTTGGAAGCTCACTTGACACAAACTGGTTCATATAACTAGAGAATACCAGTGCAGAAGTCTATGATGGTAGAGCATCACATATATATATATATATATGCATACATATACACACAGATAGAAAGTATGTAAAGGACTATATAATGATATAAATTGAAAATTTAGTGTTTTGGCCACTGGACATTGTGGTGCATTCTGGATTGTAGCCTACAAAATACATGGGCATAGTAAGGTAATATATTAGTAGAAGTAGCAATCTCTGCACAGAAAAGCTGTGAATTAGAGTCATAGAACTGTTTCAGCTGAAAAAGATCTTCAAAATCTTTGAGTCCAGCCATTATCTAACTCTACCAAGTCTGGTGCTAAACCATGTTTCCTAGCAGAACATCTATACATCTTTTCCACACCTCCAGGAGCAGTGATTCAGCTACTTCCCTGGGGAGACTTTTCCAATGTTTGATAACCTTTTCAGTGAAGACGTTTCTTCTAACATCCAATCTAAACCTCCCCTGGTGCAGCTTGAGGCCATTTCCTCTTGTTCTATCCTTTATTACTAGGAAGGAGACCAACACCTACGTCACTACAGGCTTGTCTTCCCCAGGCTTAACAGCCTCAGTACCCTCAGATGATACTTTTAAGACTTTCCACACTCTTCATCAGCTTTGTTGCCTTTCTTTTGACCTGCTTCAGGACCTCAGCACCTTTCCTGCAGTGAGGGCCCCAAAGTGAACACAGTACTCAAGGTGTGGCCTTACTCTTGCTGAACACAAGGAAACAATCACTTCCCTAATCCTTCTGGGCACACCATTCCCAACAGGAACAGCCAGGATGCTGCTGGCTTCCTTGGCCACCTGGGTGCACTGCTGGCTCATGTTCTGCTGGCTGTCAACCAAAACCCCCCGGGATTTTTCCACCAAGCAACCTTCTGGCCATTCTGCCCCAAGCCTGTAGTGTTGTATGGGGTTGGTGTGGCCCAACTGCAGGACTCAGCATATGGCTTTGTTAGAGCTTATACAATGGCATTGGCCCATTGATCCAACCAGTCAAGATCTCTCTGCAGGACCTTACTACCCTCAAACAGATGAACACTCTCACCCAATACAGTGTCATCTGCAAACTTACTGAGTGTACCCTCAATCTTCTCACCCAGATCATTGGTAAAGATATTAAAAAGGACTAGCTCCAGTCCTGAACTCTGGGGAATATCACTTGTCACTGACTTTACTTGTAAACAACATCCAGAGCCTTTCCCTCATTCACTAAGAAGGTCACCTTGTTGGAGAAGGAAATCAAGTTTGTTAGGCAGGATCTTCCCTTCATGAGCACATACTGACTGGACCTGAACACCTGGTTGCCCTGCACATGCTACATATAATCAAGGTGATGCGTTCCACAACCTTCCAAGATCAGACTGGCAAGTCTGTAGTTCTCTAAGTCCTCCTTCTGGCCCTTCATGTAGATGGGTGACACATTTCATAGAGTCACAGAATCATAGAATCAGTCAGGGTTGGAAGGGACCACAAGGATCATCCAGTTCCAACCTCCCTGCCATGCCCAGGGACAACCTACCCTAGATTAGGCTGGACAGAGCCTCATCCAGCCTGGCCTTAAATATCTCCAGAGTTGTGGCCCCAACCACGCCCCTGGGCAACCTATTCCAGGGTCTCACCACTCTCATGGTGAAGAACTTCCTCCTCACATCCAATCTGAATCTCCCCACCTCCAGCTTTGCTCCATTCCTCCTAGTCCTGTCACTACCTAATAGCCTAAAAAGTCCCTCCCCAGCTTTTTTGTAGGCCCCCTTCAGATACTGGAAGGCCACAATGAGGTCACCTGGGAGCCTCCTCTTCTCCAGACTGAACAGCCCCAACTCTTTCAGTCTGACCTCGTAGCAGAGGTGCTTCAGCCCTCTGATCATCCTCTTGGCCCTTCTCTGGACACACTTCAGCATGTTCACATCCCTCTTGTAATAGGGGTTCCAGAACTGGATGCAGAACTCCAAGTGTGGTCTCACCAGGGTGGAGCAGAGGGGGAGAACCAGCTCCCTCGACCTGCTGGCCACACTTCTGATGCAGCCCAGGCTCTGCTTGGCTTTCTGGTCTGCAAGTGCACACTGCTGGCTCATGTTGAGCTTCTCATCCACCAGCACCCCCAAGTCCCTCTCCTTAGGGCTACTCTCCAGCCAGTCACTGCCCAGCCTGGATTTGTGCTTGGGATTGCTTCAACCCAGATGCAGGACCTTGCACTTGGCCTTGTTGAACCTCATGAGGTTGGCTTGTGTCCACCTCTCCAGCCTGTCCAGGTCCCTCTGGATGGATTCCTGCCCTCCAGGGTGTCTGCTGGACCACACAGCTTGGTGTCATCAGCAAACTTGCTGAGGGTGCACTCAATGCCTTTGTCCATGTTGCCCACAAATATGTTGAACAAGACTGGTCCCAGGACTGATCCCTGAGGGACTCTGCTTGTCACTGGGTCCACTTGCACATGGAGCCATTGACAGCCACACTTTGGGTGTGGCCATCAAGCCAGTTCTTTATCCATCTGGTGGTCCACCCATCAAACCCATGTGTCACCAGCTTGGAGACCAGGATATGGTGGGGGACAGTGTCAAAGGCTTTGCTCAGGTCCCAGTAAATGACATCAGTTGCTTGCCCCTCATCTATTAATGCTGTGACCTGTTCATAGAAGGCCACCAGGTTTGTCAGGCAGGATCTGCCCTTGGTGAAGCCATGCTGATTGGACCCAATGACCTCTTCAGTATTCTCCTGTCTCAGTAGTGTCTCCAGGATGATCTGTTCCATGATGTTACCTGGATAGTCAGGACTGGTGGTAGATGGTGCAAAGTGGCTTGATGAGTGCCAGCTCCATCCATACCCTTGGGTGTGTGCCCCATAGACTTGTGCATGTGTAAGTGGTTCAGGAGGTCACTAACCAACTTGTGTTGGATTATGTAGGCTTTATTCTGCTCCCCATCCCTATCTTCTAGCTCAGAGGGCTGGGTATCTAGAAAGAACTGGTCTTACTGCTGAAGATGAAGGTAAAAAAGGGTATTGAGTACCTGAGCGTTTTCCTCATCCTTGCCCACTGTGTTCTCCCCAAATCCAACAAGGGACAGAGATTCTCTTTTGTCCTACTTTTGCTGATAATATATTTGCTGAAGGATTTCTTGTTCTCTTTCACAGATGAAGTCAAATTAATTTCTGTCTGGTCTTTGGCCCTTCTAATTTTCTCCCTGCATAACATGATGACAACTTTGTATGCTGCTCCTTTTTCCCAGTGACCACAGATTCCTCTGTAAGCATGACCACATCTCTCTTTTCAGGCAGGCCAGACAATTCTTCCCTGATGACATTACTTGTCTTTCAGCACATGAGGATGGCCCATTCCTCTGCCTTTGAGACTTTCTTCTTGAAAAGTGTTTAGCCTTCTTGGACTCCATGGCCCCTCAGGGCTACCTTCCAAGGGGCTCTGTCTGTCAGTCACTGAAACAGGCCAAGGCATCTCCTCTGGACATCTCAGGTGGCACTTCTACTGACCCTTCTCTTCTCTAACAACTGAGAACTCTTACAGTTTCATGCTTAGTGTACCCAGGATGGTTCCTAGCTGTTGCATCATCCCTAAGTCCTTCTCTATTCACAAAGAGCAGGTTCAGCCTGGCACCTTCCATAGGTGGCTCCCTCATCAGCTGTGTCTGAAAGTTGTCCTGTACACACTCTAGGAATCTCTTGGACTGCTCTCTCTCTGATGTTGTGTATTTCATGAAAATGAAAAGTTTCTGCAGTCTATCAGGTCTGCCTACTTACACCTTACTAACAGCTCTGTTTGTGCAATCCCAAGCACAAATCCAGGCTGGGTGGTGAGTGGCTGGAGAGCAGCTCTGAGGAAAAGGACCTGGGGGTCTGGGTGGATGAGAAGCTCAACATGAGCCTGCAGTGTGCACACGCAGCTCAGACAGCAACTGTGTCCTGGGCTGCATTAAGAGAGGCATTACCAGCAGGGCAAGTGTACTGGGTTGAGGCTAGCTGCCCCCACCCTGAACCCAAAAGCCCAATGAAGACTCAAAACGATTTGGAAGTAAAAAGGGTAAACTTTAACAACAAGTAAGAGGGAAAGGGATTTTTTACAGCAGGTGGGAGAAAGGGAAACAAGCT
>VWZI01016789.1:107321-118329 GCA_013396835.1 Psilopogon haemacephalus | reverse complement strand
GAACAGGTTGCCCAGGGAGGTTGTGTCTGCTCCCTCCCTGGATGTGTTCAAGACCAGGCTGGATGAGGTCTTGAGTGACCTGATCTAGTGGGAGGTGTCCCTGCCTGTGTCAGGGGGTTGGAACTGGATGATCTTTGAGGTCTCTTCCAACCTAGACCATTCTATGATTCTATGGTTCTTTACTGTCACCTTCCTAACACTCTGTTCTTTACATAAACCCATCTTCCCCAGGCCCTGATGCATCTAACATAGTCACAGGCTTACAAGTGTATACTTCCATCAGTAAAATGTAAAAAAATATTCATGGAAATACAGAATAGAAGATGAAACAAATGTTTATCTTTTGAAATTGGGTATTTTCCTGTGGCATTCTGTTGTTCCTAAATTATGCTCCAATATTGGAATGGGTAGTAGAAATAATATCGATATTAGCATTGGTACAGGAACAATGTAGATGACTTTGAAGACACAGAACAGTGGTGAATGCTGGAGGAATCAGATCTTATTCTTGCTGACATTAAAACTGATGGATAAACTTCCTTCCTCCAGCTGCTTGTGATTATTGTTAGTGATTAATCAATCAAGAAGAGGAAACAAAGTGGAGAGGGAAAAATGAATAGACAAATTGGCACTGGGTGGTATAATTGCTGTCTATCACAGTGAAAATTGCTCAGCTAAGCAAGCAATCAAAGAATGGTTCATTTCCTAAAGACTGCAGCATCTGTCATTTTCTGTTGTGGCTTTGCAGCCTTTCCTCTGAAAAAGTCTTGGTGAAAAAAACGTAGTCGATTACAGAGATGTTTCATCACTGTCTCTGACAGTTCACAGGAGTGGATACTTAGGGGAAGAGTAGAAGAAATGGGGAAAGTAATGAATGGCCCTTCTGCTGGTATTGCGTTACCCTCGAACTGGTATTGCTTGTTTGTGTTTTTTGCCTCAGCAATGCTATGTGATAACAAGTGTCAGATTTCAGCTCTGCATTTGTGTGATGAAGTAATTGGCTTTGCTTCTGTGAGCTGCTGCTTTCTCCCACACACACAGAGAAAGGTGTATTTGGGTTTTGGAACCAGGGCAGACAATTATTTCCCTTCTTCCGTCACAGACACCACCTCTCAGAATAAAAGAATAAAAGCTTTCTTGACTTTTTTTTCCCCCATTACTTTTTTTTTTTTTTCCCCCCCATGCTGGCTTTAGAGCTGTCCTGAGCACTGAGTACCAGGGTCACAAAATCCCCATAAAATGCTATGGGCTTGGGGAAGCGAGACTGGAAAGATGTCCAGCAGAGAAGGATCTAGGACTAAAGATGAGTCAGCAGTGTGCTTGGGTGGCCAAGAAGGTGAGAAGTTATCATGGCTTGTACCGGGAATAGTGTGGCCAGGAGACTAGGGAAGTGATTGTGCCCCTGTACTGGGCATTGTTGAGGCTGCACCTCAAGTATTGTGTTCAGTGTTGGTCTACTCATCACAATAAGGATATCGAGGTGCTGAAATGGATCCAGAGAAGGGCAATGAAGCTGATGACAGGTCTGGAGAACAAGTCTTCTGAGGATCAGCTGAGGGAAATGAGGTATTTATCCTGGAGAAGAGGAAGAGACCTTCTGACTCTGCAACAACCTGAAAGGAGGTTGTAGTGAGGTGGTTGATGGTCTCTTTCCTAGTAACAAGCAATAGAACAAGAGAAAACAGCCTCAAATTGCACCAGATGAAATTTAGGTCGGATATTGGGAACACTTTCTTCCCCAAAAGAGTTGTCAGGCCCTGGAACAGGCTGCCCAAAGGAATGGTGGATTCACCATACCTGGATGTATAGATGTGGTGGTTAGGGATATGGATTAGTAGTGGAGTTGGCAGTGCCAGTTAATGTTTTTTTGCTGCAAGGCTTCAATCATCTCTAAGCACTCCCAGTGGGTCTGGTTAGAGCAATAAGCTATTTGAATCCATAAAGCAGCTATTATCCTTCATAAGGAGAAAAAATATTCTATTAAAAATATTTAGCTGCTGATGTGGGCACCACTTCAGATGGATAAGGCACCCTCATTATGAGGATGTCAATGATAAATCTTTCTAAATGTAGAAACTGAGACTCCACTATTTATCCTTTTTTTCACCCAAAAAGCATTCAGTTAGCAAGTTCAGGTGTTAAATAAGAATTAATTTGCTGAAGGTGTCCTGTAGAAAGTAGATGACTTTATAGATCTCAGAAGCAATAATACAGACCTCAGAACCTACCACTAAATCAACACAGATGCTACAGAGGGTGTCCTACTAGTTAGTAGCTGTGATAGCCTTAAGCAGATAGCTGTAGGCAGAAGAGTTACAAAACAGAGCTCTGAAATAATTAACAGAATAATTATTTCCTTGCTCTGCTTTTGAATGAGTGACATCCACATCCTTCACCTGACTCAAATTTTATTTATTGCCTAAGCCCACAGTTCTACCCAGTACATAGCTACTGTCCTTTTCTCTCAGATGTGTCAGATATCATAGAATCACACAGTGCTTTGGATTGGAAGGGATCTTTAAAGGTCATCTCGCCCAACCCCCCTGGGCTGCAGTAAGCAGGGACATATAATCATAGAATTGCTCTGGTTGGAAAAGATCATCAAGTCCAGTTGACCACTGTGGCCATTAAACCATGTCCCAAAGTCCCATGTCCATGTTCTTCTACCACCTTCCTGGGCAACCAATTTCGATACCTGGCTGCTCTTTCCATAAAGAAATGTTTCCCAATATAAACCTCTCATGGTATGATTTCAGGTCATTTTCTCTCATCCTATCACCTGGCACTAGAGAGAAGAGACTGACCCTCAACTCACTACAACCTCCTTCAGGTGCTTGTAGACAGTAATGAGGTCTTCCCTCAGCTTCCTCTTCTCCAGGCTAAACAATGTGGTTCCTGTTGCTCATAAGACCTGTTCCCCTGGCTCTTCAGCTTTGTTGCCCTTCTCTGGAGGCACTCAAGCAAATCAATGTCCTTCTTCTAGTAAGGACCCCAAAAGTGAATAAAGTATTCAAGGGGTGGCCTCACCAGTGCCCAGGACAGAGGTATGATCACTTCCATAGTCCTGCTGACCACAATATTCCTGATACAGACCAGTATGATGTTGGCCTTCTTGGCCACCTGGACACACTGCTGGCTCATATTTAGACTGAAGTCAACCAGTACCCCTAGGTCCTTTTCCACTAAGCAACTTTTCATCCATTCTGCCCCAAGCCTGTAGTGTTGCATGGGGCTTGTTTTGACCAAAGGGCAAGAACCATCACTTGGCTTTGTTAAAGCTCATACAATTGGCATTGGCCCATTGACCCAATCTGCCAAGATCTCTCTGCAGAGCCTTACTACCCTCAAGCAGATCAACATTCCCACCCAATACAGTGTCATCTGCATAATTACTGGGTGTGCCCTCAATGCCCTCATCCAGACCATTGATAAAGATATTAAAGAGGCCTGGCCCTAGTCCTGAGCTCTGGGGACTATCACTTGTCACTGGCTTCCAAACAGATTGAACTTCATTCACCATCATTCTTCAGGCCCAGCCACCCAGACAGTTTGTCACTCAGCAAAGCATTCACCCATTCATGCCATGAGCAGCCACTTTTGCAAGGATGATGCCATAGGGGACAGTATCAAAGGCTTTACTCAAGTAATGTGAATGTGAATAACATTCATAGCCTTTCCCTCATCCACTAAGTGGGTCACCATATTGTAAAAGATCAGGCTTGTTAAGCAGGACAAGCCCTTGGTGAACCCATCCTGACCGGGCCTGAACATCTGGTTGCCCTGCACATACTACATAATGGTACTCAAGATGACCTGCTCCATGAGCTTTCCTAGCACTGAGGTTGGAATGACAGGTCTTTTGTGGTGGGACCTAGGTTTGCCACATGTAGGGTTGGGGTGGCTTTTCCCCCCTCTCCACATCAAGTTGTTCAACATAGCCTCCAGAGGGTTCTTAGCCTTCTCTCCAGATGAGATTCAGGGTGGGTGACATCTGCAGCAACAGCCCCCTTCCCCTTCCTGATGAGACTACTATAAAGGAGGGATGAACTTTCTGTTTCTCCCTCTTGGCCTCTCATCTCCTCGCCAGCCCAGCACCTTGTTGTCCTGCTGCTGCTCACCACATGCTCTGCAGCAAACATGTGGGGAGAGCAGCCATACTTGGAACTCTATAACTCACTGCATCTCACCATCATCTGCATCTACCACTAGTTTCCAGCTTTACTGCTTGGATTCAACTTCCATTCACTCACATCTATGTGTTGTATTTTATATTTTGTTCCCTTTCCCTCTATCCTCTGTAATTCCCCTTACCTTATACCTGTACCCTGTAATTTAGTTCCCTTCCCCCCACCCCCCAATCCTCTGTGACTCCCTTTACCTTCTATTTATTGTTAAAGTTACTTTTTAACTTCCAAATTGAATTAAATATTTACTGAGATTTTGAGCTCAGGGGAGGTAGCTTAACCCTAATACAGGGCATGATACCCTTGTCTCTAAATGGGTCAGACAAGGATTTGATAAATGGAACATTTGGTGGATGAGGAACTGGATGGTCACACTGACAGCACTGCTTTCAATGCCTCAACATCTGAGTGGAGACAAATGATAACTACTCTTCCCCAAAGATCAGCACTGGCACCGGTGCAGTTTGTCATGTTTGTTGATAAGGCAGAGAGTAGGACTGTGTGCACCTTTGGTAGGTTTGCTGATGACACCAGGCTGTGCAGTGCAGTCCCCACTTGCGGGGAAAGGATGACATCCAGAGGGACTTTGGTAGACTTGAGATTTGGACTCATGCAAACCTCACAAAGTTCAACAAGGCTAAGTCCAAGGTCCTGCACACAGGCCAGCAATCCCTGATATCAAAGCAAGCTGGAGAAAGAGGGGATTCAGAGCAGCCCTGAGCAGAAGAACTTGGTGGTATTGGTAGATGAGCCAGAAGCAAGTGTTTGCAGCCCTGAAGGTTGGCCATAGCCTGGATGGCATCAAAAGCAGCATGGCCAGCCACAGGGCTATGTGTCTGCACAGGCCTCTTATTCTGTAAAATAAACCTGCTGGCATCACTTTTTTTAGCCTGCTAGCAGAACTAAATATATACATGTCACTGCAGGAAGGAACTGCACATCTCTACAAGCTGAAAACACCTGAAATACATCCAGAACTGTCTCATGAGCTGTGAGACTGAGGAAAATGGCCTTATTCTGCTTTTAGGGATAATGACAAGCAGATTTTTTTTTTTTTTTAAAGTAAGGGCAGAAGTGGGTTTATGTTGTATTAGACCTTGTAGGACTGATCCAACAGACAGATGCTATGGATGCTTACATGAACAGAAGGGATGAGATCAGATACCCTGCCATGTTAGACAGCAGAGATTCTCTACCTAGACTCAGATTCTCCCCTCTGCAAGTTCTTCAGTATAATAAAATCACAAATATATATACTGTGTATTCACAATAGCTCTTTATTTCTCTAAAATGTTCCATAAACTATATAGGAAGAGATTGTCCCTAGCAGCAGTGACTGAAATTCAGCACAGGAGTTGGCAGAGGGGAGGGCCTGACAGACACAGACCTTTCTGTATGAAATCACATCAATGTGCAATATCGATCCCGAAAGATGAAGAGCTTGCCTGATAAATACTCTGCCAGTCTGCAGGCACTTGGCCAGGCTGATGCCAAACAGTCACAGAAAAGGGATTGATAAGACATACAGAAATGTAAATTGATGTTTTGGTTGGATAAAGAGCAAGCATTTGTACCTTTATGAGCTCTTATTTCAGGCAATTTTCCCAACAGCTCTCCAAGTGCTGGCTGTCCTTTGCAACATCATTGATGCACTGAGCTCTCACTGCTGTAGAGCTTTGTGTCATGGCTTGTTTCCATTTAGGCACTAATGTTAACTGCCCCTTGTGCAAGCTTTTAGTAAATAATGATAAGCTTTTTGTTTGAAAAATATGTTGTTATGATTAGCAAACTGGGTAGGTGTATTGGGTTTAAGCTAGCTACCCCTGAGCCCAAAAACCCAATAAATACTCAATCTGATTTGGACGTTAAAAGGTACAAAACTTTAACAGTAAATAGGAGGTAAAGGGTTTTTTTACAGAAGGTGTGAAAAAAGGGGAACCAGAATGCAGGGTATGGGGGAATGAGGGGAAAATTACAGAGAGGCTGGGGAGAAGGGGGTGAAAAGGGAAAAAAATATAAAAAATAGAAATACAACCCATGGAAGGCAATTGAGTCCAAATGCTGGGATGGATGATTTCGATGTTGGATGATGGATGAAAGCCGGATGCAGGCTTTCTTTATGATGAAATGCAGTTAGTTAAGAGTTCCAAATAAAATGGTGGTACTCCTCCATGTGTTGGCTGAGGAGCACATGGTGGTCTAGCAGCAGAGCAGTTACTCCAGGCAAGCAGGGCAGAAGAGAGCCAAGCTGTCGCTGCTTTTGTAGCAAAGTCCTTAGCAGGAAGTGGGAGCGGCTAACCATGATACCTGGGGGCAGGTCAGACCACCCCTTGGGAGGAGTCAGAAGGCTCCCAGATGGGCTTAACCCATTACAGTAGGTGCATGGGCAAAGGATGTAATTTCTGGGGATTAATTACCAACATTTTGATCTATTAGCCTTTTAATTGTCAGGTTTATACTAATAATTAGCAGGAAAACAAACAAAATGTCTTTACTGAGCAGTCATTTTTTTTTTTTTTACAGTAGATTCTTCAAAAGACACTTAAGTGGTTTTGCCCTGCTTCCTTATTCTAGCCAATATTATTTTAATAAAAAAAATTCTGTTACATAATTAGATATCATGATTATGGCTGTTTAAGAGAGCTTGGCTATGAAAAAAAAACCCAGGTATTTATTAATTTAACCATAAATCATGTAGACTTTGATGGGTCTGGTTGGGCTGTAAGCCTTTACTGTCACTTTTCAAGCCAAGTCATGCTCATTGCACAAGAAAACTGAACGTGGTTTATCCCAGTTTCATCATTTTTGAAAGGCAAAAGAGATCTCTGCCAAGTAGCAAATGCTTCTGTCCAAATCTGAGATGCAGGTCTTGCTCGCTGGATGTTTGGAGAGATTCTTTACTGTGAGGGTAGTTGGATACTGTAACAGGTTGACCAGGCAGGTGCTGTTGGCCCATTCCTTGAGACATTCAAGGTCAGGCTTGACAGGGCTCTGGGCAACACGTTGTAGTTGGGGATGACTGTGCTTACTACAGGGGACTGGACTAGGTGACCTTTAAAGATCTCCTCCAAACCTATAATTCTACGATTCGTTGACCAGTTGAGAAACAGCCACAGGTGCTAAAGCCCTAAAAAATGAAGAGGCGAGAACTTGTCTTACTTCTCTGGCCACTGATCTCCAACAGCATAAATTTAGCTATATATGATTTATATTCTCAGTTTATAACAGAGGGTCTGCACCTCCTTCAAAAATAAAGCAACAGCATTTCTCTCCTGATTGTGAGCATCTTTAGTGTAAAGCCTGGAGATGGGTTTCTTGGCACAGCTCTATTTGCAGAAACATACCCTAAATTCACCACCTTAGCCCAGATATTGGTTCTCTTCTTCCAAAATGACATCAGACTGTTTGCAGTTTTCTTGAGCCTCATGCCTTTCTTCTTTCTTCTCTGCATCACCTCAGGTGGACCAGACCTAAACAGAGATGAGATCATCTGGCTGTCCAAGGACAAGTTAGCTATTGTCTTCTCTGAAAGATGAACTCAGATAAATAAATTTATTTAAAAAAAAAAATTAAAAAGCTTGGGCTGACCTTACAGTAGGAGCAGTCTCCAGTTTTGCATAACTGGAGAAACAAAGGGGATACCTACCTGCTGGGTAATGCTGTAATTTAGAAAGGGCATTCATCCCAACAGAGCAAGCTTGTGTGGCAGAGCAAGAGTGCTCATGATATGGGCTCCGATATTGGGGCGTAATTGCTTTTCTAATATCCATGTATTATTTACACTATGCTACTGCTGCAGCAGTGCCAAATTCTTCTTGACTCCAGATCTGCTGTTACTACAATGTATTTATTAAACCAATGCAAGGCCAGGCTAACCTCAGTTAATTTGTTTGTAAATGACCCAGCTGAGACCAATAGTTTTAGTACCGTAACACCAATGTAAGTGAGACCCAAATCAGGCCCTGGGAGTATTAATTTACTTTATTGCCATATCTCATGGGATGATTAATAAGTACTTTAAGTATTAATGCTGATTATTTATTTATAACAAAGAGATATACTACAGTGTCTAACAGAAGGCTACGAGGATGCTGAACTGACTGTCTTTAGAGGAAAGGCTGAGAGACATGGGGCTGTTTAGTCTGGAAAAAAGAAAACTGAGAGGGGATATTATTAATATCTCAAAGATGGGTGGCAGGAAGAAGATGTCCTTATAGGACAAGGGGCAATGGATAAAAATTAGAACACAGTATGTTCTAGTCTAGCATGGAGAAAAACTTTATTGCAAGGGTGTCAGAGCACTGGAACAGGCTGCCCAGAGAGGTTGTGGAGTCTTCTCTAGAGAATTTCAAGACATATCTGGTTGCATTCCTGTGTGACCTGCCCTAGGTGATCCTGCTATTGGATTAGATGATTTCCAGAGGTCACTTCCAACCCCTACCATTCTATGGTTCTAGAACTCTATGCTTGCATGCCTTTCATATTTCATAGGTATTTCTTCAGGAGCACATACACACATAATATCAACAGTGACTGAGATGCTAGTCTTCAAACTCTCACTACAGTCAGTTAACTCCTTTGCAATCTACACTTCAGAAATCATCCCCAAAGATTTTGGACTGTGGTTTCCTTCAAAGTGAAATTTCAGACTGGACTGAACTAGGGAGAGTGTGGGAGCCTTTTTGTCTTTAAATCAAACTCAAAATACCGGTGTCAGATCTCCACTGTCTCTAGCAAGAGGAAACAAGCCTAGCCTGGGCAAAGTAAAGCCCAGGGAAGGAAAACAGTGAAGACCTGTGCAGAGACACTTCTGGAGATAATTTTTATTTGCCCTGTGAGGCTGAGAGTGTCTCCTGCTCACAAGCTGTTCATTGCTTTCCTTGCTCTGTGCATGTCTTCCCTTTCTTTATCTTTCCAACTACATGTCCTTCACTGTTCTCTATCTCTATCTGTGCTAATCAGTCCTAAGGCACAGGAGGGCAATCATCCCTATCAACATATGAGGTGCTTGTTTATGGCTTGAGCTAACTAATGTTTATGTCAGATGGAGGCT
Source organism: Psilopogon haemacephalus (assembly GCA_013396835.1). Lineage (NCBI taxonomy): Eukaryota > Metazoa > Chordata > Aves > Piciformes > Megalaimidae > Psilopogon > Psilopogon haemacephalus. The sequence continues at coordinate 109,092 of VWZI01016789.1, read as the reverse complement.
ACTGCCTGTATTTGGGATAACAGTTCTCTCTCACAGCACCTGTAGATCTCTCAGAGCAGCCCTGGGCCACCCATCCTGATCTGACCTCCATATAGTTATTAGCTCATGACTATGCAGGAAGTTTGACTTTCATGGTAAAAGGTGTAAGATATCCTTGTCAAGCCAGATAGCTGTTTTGATTTAGGTGAGTGCATTGTGTTAAATACAGTGGTGTGGCACTGTTCCTCTGCTCTTTGGTGAACTCAGCAACTCCAGATTGCAATGCCCTTGTGTGATGGTTCTTTGCCAGAGTCTTCATGCAAAATCGCTTTCTCTAGTTTGATGCTGGCTTGCCACAATAGCCAGATCTTCAGGAAACCACCTCTGTAACTCTTTATATGGTATTTAATTATTTAATTTAAAATGAAATAATTTCCTTTTTAACATGAAAGTGCATCTGGTGAGTTGTGACCTGAGGAAGAGCTGCACATGGTGTCTTCAACCCAGGGTTTCTGAATCAGATTTTTCCCTAAGACTTCTGAACTGACCTAATTTTGTTTCTATGTAAAACAGTGGAGACTTGCCCTTTGGCCAAGTGCAGGTGAAGCTGGCCATCAAGCATAACTCTCCCCAGTTGTCCTTGGCTCCTTTATCCAAGTAGAAAATGCTTGGGCTAAAGGGAGGAAATCTGTGTGTAGATCTGACTGAAAAGCAGAAAAAATACCATTAAGCTCAATTTAACTTCAGGACTGGAGATATTCTCGGTTATATATTCCATAAAAGAAACCTGGTCTGTGCCTTGAGAGGAGGATTTTTATATTCTTTGTATTGATGTTAAAAGTCCAAGATTGAAGGTTTTTTTCCTGCTCTGAATGAAAAGATAAAATAGATCTAGATTGTAGTCTAGGTAGAAAGTCAAAGTGAGTTCAATGGGAGAAATTAAATTGTGGGTCAGAATATCTGTTTAATTAGTTAGTATCTATAGTTATTTATAATTATTATTAGTTATTAATTAGTCATTCCTCCTTCTCTCCCCCTGCTCTCCTGCCCTTCCATGTTATCATCTCCACATCATCTCTCAGATGTCAATAGGTCTTTGCTGGCTTCATATTTTTTTAAAGCCTTCATTAACTCCAGCTCTCAGTTGATTGCCTTTAGCACTTAAATACCTTGACCTAGCCAGTTCTTCTGCAGAGAATACCTGAGGACTCCTGAAGACTTTTTTTTTCCTCTCTCCCAGGGGTCTTCATTTGACAGTCTGCAACCAGCAGCAGAAAAGAGAAACTGGGGGTTCACATCTAGAAGAAGAGCAGTAGTCATGCGGTGTGGAAGGAAGCTCCAGTATGCTGGTAGGTGTGTTGGTAGGGTAATGATTTTAAACTTTCTGTCTTTGATACCCACGAACTGTAGATACCTGCAGAACTTCTTCCTCTCTCTACAAAGTGAGCCCCAAAAATATCAATTTGAGATATATATGGGCAAGGGAGGTGATTCTCCCCCTTTACCCTGCTCTTGTCAGACCCCACCTGGAGTACTGTGTGCAGTTCTGGAGCCCCCAACACAAGAAGGACATGGAACTGCTGGAGAGAGTCCTGAGGAGGGCCATGAAGATGCTCAGAGGGCTGGAGCACCTCTGCTATGAGGACAGGCTGAAAGAGTTGGGGCTTTTCAGCCTGGAGAAAAGAAGGCTTCAGGGAGACCTTATAGCAGCCTACCAGTATCTGAGGGGGGCCTACAGGAGGGCTGGGGAGGGACTATTCACAAGGTCTTGCAATGACAGGACGAGGGGGAA
>VWZI01016789.1:76316-102494 GCA_013396835.1 Psilopogon haemacephalus | reverse complement strand
ACAGCTGAGTAGTTCTTCTACACCAAAGATTAGTGGAGATTTCTACCCAAGTAGTTCTGCACACAAAGTGTGGCATGGCTTCTACAAAACCTTCTTAGGAGGCTCAGTGACTTTGGTTTTGAGTCAGGCTCTCAGGTATTTACCCTGCTGATCTTCTGTACACAGAGTGACAAGAAACATGAGGCCCTCAGCACATGGAAACAGGGACCTGTTGGAGCAAGTCTAGAGGAAGCCATGAAAGGGTTGGAATACCTCTGGTACGAGGAAAGGCTGAGAGGGTTGGTGTTGTTGATCCTGGAGAAGAGAAAGAGCCAGGGAGAACTTACAGTGGCCTTTGAATACTAAACGGAGATGTATGACGAAGATCAGGAGGGACTCTTTCTTGAGGAGTAGTTACAGGATGAGGAGTAATGATTTAAAACTGAAAGAGGGGAGATTTATGTTGAAGATTGTGAAGAAATTCTTCATTGTGAGGATTGTGAGACAGCGGCACAGGTTGTCTGAAGAGGTAATAGATGTCCTATCCATGGAAGATTTCAAAGCCAGTTTTGAGACTCTAAGTGACTTGATCTAGTTGATCCTCCATGGTCAGGGAGTTGGAACTGGATGATGAAGACATAGTGTGTCATCAGTCAATTTGCAGATGACACCAACTTAGGTGGCATTGTTGAACTGCAGGAGGGTAGGGAGGCTCCATAGAGGTACTTGGACAGATTGGATCCATCAGCCGACATTAATAGGGTTAGCTTCAACAAAGTCAAATGCCAGGTCAAGCACTTGGGTCACAACAACCCCAAGCAACACTACAGACTTGGGTCAGTGTGGCTGGAGAGGTGTCTGGCAGAAAGAGACCTGTGGATTGTAACAGACAGGAGCTGAACATGAGTCAGCAGTGTGCCCAGGCAACCAAAAAGGCCAATGGCAACCTGGCTTGTGTTAGAAATGCTTTGTCCAGCGGGAGTAGAGAGGTGATTGTCCCCTTGTACTCAGCTCTGGTGAAGCCACATCTTGAGTATTGTACTCAGTTTTGGGCACCTCACTACAAGAGGAACATGAAGGTGCTGCGGGGAGTGCAGAGGAAGACAATGGAGCTGGTGAAGGGCCTGGAGAATAAATCTTATGAAGAGCAACTGAAGGAGCTGGGGCTGTTTAGTTTGGAAAAGAGGAGGCTGAGGGGAGACCTCACCCACTGTCTACAGCTACCTGAAAAGATGTAGAGAGGTTGGTGCTGGTCTCTTCTCAGAGATAAATAGTGATAGAACAAGAGAAAATGTCCTAAAGCTGCAACTGGGTAGGTTTAGACTGGACATTGGGAAAAAAATTTCACAGCAAGAGTGATCATACATTAGAATGAGCTCCCCAGGGAGGTGGTGGAGTCACCAGCCCTGGATGTGTTCCAAAGTCATTTACATGTGGTGCCTGGGGATATGGTTTTGGGTGAATCTTGTAGAGTATCAGTTGGTCTTGGTGATCCTGAGGGTGTTTTTTAACTTGAATGTTTCTGTGATGATGTGATCTTTAATATCCCTTCCAAACGAAACCCTTCCATAAACCAAATTTAAAAATGGGTATGAAGCCATGTTTATCTTGAACTCGTATTCAGCATGATGTGCCCTTGTGGAATCTCTCTGTGTTCTTCTGTCATAATGCTTCTGTAACACACTCAACATCAAGAGTGCAAAATATTATAAAGTTCAGATGAAAAGAGTGAAACATTTGGAAATGTACCTGAAAACTGTTAAGTCCAGCACTTTAAGTTGACTTTGAATTTACGTGGTTTCTATGTGCAAGTGTGTCATGGAAGATACATGTCCTGGCTTGCCCAGGCATGATCCCGTGGTCCCTTCCCTCTGCTGGGTGAAGGGAGCAGAGTGCAGGGAGTAGACAAAAGGCTTGGAGACACCCACATTGAGGGTTCAAGACTTGCCCAGATATGTTCCTCCCAAATAAGGGAAAGCAAGCTCCTGACTTCACCTAATATAGTCATGTTTGGCAAAGTGCCATTCTGATTGGTGAGTTTGTGTGGCCATGGTGGCCATTCACATTTGGGCAATCAATAAATAGGCTTCTGCCACATGCTTGGCTGCTTTCATTTTTTTACTTTTGATTTTCCTGCTCTGCCTGCCACATGCTCTGCCTGCAACGACATTAAAAATACTAACAGAATTCCCTTTGAGCTTTGGGTAATGTCTCATACTATTTTGTGAGTAAATATTTCAAAGCCTCTCTCTAAGAAATTCTGCAACTAGATTCTGTTGTGCCTTTCTGCCTTAGCAGCAGAAAGGAGTAAAGGAGTCTCTTGAGTCCCCAGGTGGGCAAGAGGAATATTTGAAACTAAAAACCTCTTTCCAGTTTTAATATTTGCATTTGCTACTTATTTCTTAAAGTGTTCTAGTTTTGCCTGTTCCCTGTTTTGTATAAGTATCCAAACCCTGGGCTTTGAACATTGTAAATAAGTTTTCTGGTGAGATTTAATGTTAATAAACAGTTTTCATAAACAGTCTTCACCTGGATCTAAAAAATAATATTGATTATTAATTTTGCATACGTCATAACACAGTGCCTGCCTGGGAAGCCAAAGTCAGTCTGCAGTTTCGTCGAATCATAGAATGGTTCAGGTTGGAAGGGACCTCAAAGATCATCCTGTTCCAACCCCATGCTATAGGTAGGGACACCTCCCACTAGATCAGGATGCTCAAGACCTCATCCAGCCTGGCCTTGAACCCCTCCAGGGAGGGAGCAGCCACAACCTCCCTATGCAACCTGTTCCAGTATCTCACCACCCTCACTGTAAAGAACTTCCTCCTAACATCCTGTTTAAATCTCCCCTCTGCCAGTTTAAACCCATTCCCCCTCATCCTGTCACCACAAGACTTTGTGAATAGTCCCTCCCGAGCCCTCCTGTAGGCCCTCTTCAGATACTGGAAGACTACTATAAGGTTTCCTTGAAGCCTTCTCTTCTCTAGGCTGAAGAGCCTCAACCCTCTCAGCCTGTCCTAATAGCAGAGCTGCTCCAGCCCTCTGAGCATCTTTGTGGCCCTCCTCTGGACTTGCTCCAACAGTGCAGTGTCCTTCTTGTGTTGGGGGTTCCAGAACTGCACACAGTACTCCAGGTGGGGTCTGAGGAGAGCAGAGTAAAGGGGAAGAATCACCTCCCTTGACCTGCTGCCCACTACTCCCTTGGCTATCTACACAGTTGGCTATCTGGGCTGCAGTTTAGCAGGCTTCAACACAAAAGATAATGCCAGAAACTGAAGTGAGGTATGGAAGATATTCACCAGGACAGATGCTTAACCTTTTTTACCACTATGTGGAATTCCCCAATATTAGAATTTTTTTTTTTTTTTTTTTTAATAAAACTGTACAGGGGACTTGAAAATNTTTTTTAATAACACTGCATTTTACTATAGGTATAAATACTGCCATCAAATCCATCCATTCTCAATGCTGTATGAATAGTAGGACCTGGAATGACCAGGTGTGGTAACCTCCATGTTACCATGATATGGTTAATTCTTGCAGTAAATATCTAGCTGTTTACCATGAGAGGCAGAAGTAGCTGCAAATAGGTGCAGGAGGTTGCCAAGCATGTTTTGCCATGAAGAGATTTATCTCTGGATGGCCTGTTGTATTTGTAATGGCAGAGGGTGGTTTGTTTACAGAGGGCTGGAAACCAGTCAGGCTGAGAAATAAATTTTAGGATGGGCTGGTTATCTGGTTTCCTAACGTTATGGGTGTGGACCTGGGTATTTGTCCACCACTGCAGGAGAGAGAGCATTTGTGCAGCTGCCATGGAGTCACCCACGGACAAAACACACAGGGTAGCTGGGCAGGGTCTGGTGCGGTGCATTTTGGGAGAGCTTACAGCGTTTTGTATGCCTACAGCTGCTTACAGGCACACTCAGATAAGGCACAGCAAGCCGAGTGTCCTGCAGGAAATAACTGGATCAGCTCTGACAGCCTGAGAGTAAATCCATAGCACAGACAGATAAGGGGTATTACTGTTTCTTGGGTTAGACCTGGATCCCTGTAAGTCTGAGAGCTTTTCTATTTTCGTGTCAGCTTAATAAAAAGTTTTGTATTTATTTGGTGTCATCTGGGCAAATTCAGCTGCAATTATTTCACTTTTATCCTTTCCCGGAAACATGTATACAGGCTTGCACTCCCTTTTCTTGGCAGCTTGTAACAATGTCTCTAATCCTCCTGGGCAGAAATCTGCTCAACTAATTCTCTTAGCAAAAAAGAGAAATAAATACAGGAGAAAAAAAAAAGGAAAAAAAAAAAAAAGGCTGCTAGTAATTTCGTCATCGATGTAAGAATGGAGGTGAAAAAATATTTCAAGAGAGGAAACTTTGGCCAGAAGGTGACTTTCTTTCTGTGCCTGTCTAGAGTAGTTTCTTTGCCACAAACTCTTCTTCAAGATAATGATCCTTGGGAGGAGGAGGAGGATGGTATGAGAGGTAGTTAAAGCTACTAGGGTGATTCAGAGAAGCAATGTGAATAGAAAGAGGCAATGAATTCATGTAGCCCACATGTATGTAAGCAGACTCACAGGTACCACTTGAAATCCCTCACCATGGTTTGCAGAGTGTTTGTAGGATTGGTAACATTTGTGGTCTGTGAAAGATCCGCAAAAGGCCATTTTTTTTTGTTCTCTCCTCACAAAAGGTCTTAGAAACTCAGCCTATCTGTCTTAATATTTCTGGGGGTGAGTAGTATTTGAAGGATGAAAAGATAAAGAGAAAACATATTTGTATAGGAGGGCAAAGACAAAGATTCTTTTTTTTTGTTTGTTTGTTTTGTCTTTCCTTCTTTTCTTAATTTTTAAAGGAAATAAAGCCCCAGCAGTTTTGCAGCTGTTCTCTCTGCTCTCCATCCTCTCTCATCTCTCCTAGAGCAGAGTTATTGAGCAGGACTTTCAGCTGAGGTCAGTCAGTGGCTGATGTGTTGAACATCTGAAAGAAAAGATGCCAGATACTTGGTGTGCTTTACTTCCAAGGTGCTGTGTAAATAAACCATTGTTTTTAGCAGCTGAGACAATCACCATGCGCTGAATAAGGACCCCAACTTTGACTTTTGCCAAGATATTTAACCTCCCCTCCTCTGAGGCCCGGTCTACAAATGGATGGTTTTTATGTTTGCTGGGATTTAGAGATGAATGCAGCTTTATCATTCTGGGTCCTCCAGTGAGTGCTAGCAGATGTGAGCAATATATTTGCAGCGTTTTTTTCACTTTCTTTGTAGAATGGGTTTGACAGCTGTGTCTTGAGTGTGATAGAGGCTGCCTGCCTCAGATCAATGAAGGATATTATACTGTCCATGAGGAAAAAAAAGAGAAAAAGAAAAAAAAGAAAACAAATCAATCAGTACAGCAGTATCAGAAAGGAGCCTACAATAAAGCCAGGAAGCTAGTTTTCACAAGGGCTTGTACTGATGAGAAGTGGCTTGAAACTTGAGGAGGGCATATTTAGACTGGATATTAGGAAGAAATGATTTACAATAAGGGCAGTGTGACACTGTAACAGGTTGCCCAGGGAGGTCATTGATGTCCCCTTGCTTGAGGTGTTTAAGGCCACCTTGATGGGGCCTTGAGCATCCTGGTCTAGTAGAAAGTAACCCTGCCCATGGCAGGAAGGTTAGATCTAGATTATCTTTGTCCTCTCTCTCAATTCAAACCATTCCATGAATGTGTGTTGCAGAACAGTGTGAGGGGCAGAAAGCACTTTCTAATCACAGAATTATCTAGGTTGGAAAAGACCTTTGAGATCACTGAGTCCAACCTATCACCTAACACCTTCCTATTAACTAAATTGTGGCACTAAGTGCTCCACAGAGTCTCCTTTTAAAGATCTCCAGGGACACTGACTCTACCACCTCTCCAGGCAGTCCATTCCAATGGTCAAACACTCTGTGAAGAACTTCTTCCTAATGTCCAGTCTAAACTTGCCATGGCGCAAGCAGGTGACCACAGCATTGAGATTGCTTCCTTACCATTTCTGCATCTCCTGGATTTGCAGAAGCCAGGGCAACCCTTACATTTTCCTGGATGGAATTCATACCTGTGTGTGGTGACACCTCATCTTAACAGCTAACCATCAACTCTGGCAGGTGTGTGGAGTGAGTTTCTGGGATGTTGTTATGGGGTGTTCCAAAATTCCTTCCCTGCCTCTGTCAGTGGAGGTTTGAATAGGGTAAGACAAAGGCATGAAACTGCTTTCCCCTCCCCCTGCAGGCTTGAATTGGGAAAGGCTTAAGGGCCTTTTCCTCCCACTCCCACACCTAGGATTGTGATTGGATGGATTCTTTGTGCCCTCTATATATTGGTCCTGGACACATTGTCTAGGAAATACTTTACATAGAGTGACCAGAAAGTGCATGCCGGTCCCTCAAGTCTGCTAGGTCCATTTGATCCACTGAGTGCATTTTGATCCATTTGAGAGATTTCCCTGTGGCACCCAGACCTGATGTCTCCTCAGACTCCATACCCTGGCTTCCTGCTCCCCACTCCTGAGCTGGAAGGACACTGCCTCTGCCATAAGCTGCTGCTGTTGGCAGGAACATGTCAGCAGTGCAGCTGTGTCTGCACTCTAAGGCAGTGCTGCTCCACGAAATCTGCCTCGTGAAAGCTCTGTCTGGAGACATATTGACTCTAGCAGGTTCCATTCCCACTGGATTTATGCTGCACGGTTCCCAAATTGGATTATAACTTGCAGTTTCCAGAGGCTGATGCAAAGGAGACCCAGGGACCATCTCCAGATTCCTACTTCTGCTGGTTCGGCAGTTCCTCGCCCCCTACACAATTTGAAATAACCCAGGCTAGACTCAGTCAGATGGAAGTTAAGGAATGAAGCTTTATATTTACAGCCATGCACAATATACAAGCAGATGATTACCATATATAACAGATATTTACAGATATATACAATGAAAAAGGTAATACAGAAACACACACACACACCCCCCTCAGAGATCAGGGTCCCTAAGAGGGGTTTTCCAACCACTCTGCCACCTTCCCCCCCTTCCCAATCTTATGTCACTATCTGTCTTATGTGCCAGATAAGTGGAAGTAGATTGGCCAGGGGAATTAGCAGCAGGAAAATAGAAGTTATTCAGATCCAGCTAAGGAGGCAGGGAGAGAGGTGCAGCAGCAGCCATGGTGCAAAGCAGTCTGTCTTATCTTTGTCTGGGTTCTAACTTTTACAACATTTTCAGTAACCTATGAGTGAAGTAAATCAAATTTTGTTTTCCTTTCTCAGCCTACAGTCTAATTTCTCATTCAGATTCTCCAGTTAGTTCAAACCACCACACTACTCCACACCCATGAGTAAGTCATCTGCTCTCTTGGCTTTTCTCTAGGGCTCTGCTCTGCCTCTGATTTCCAAGTGGGATAAAGCTGTCTTGTGGCTTAGCCTTTCACATTTCCTGACTTTCTGAAATTATAAAAAAATTGCCCATAAGCAACCTTGCTAAAATTCCTGAATTAATTAGAATCTGTAAATAAAATTTAACTAGTTTTGAATATTATTGTGGGGCAGGGCTTTTGGGGAAAATAAAAATAGCTATACTTTTATAGTTCCTGCCTCACCAAATTATTATCAATCAAATCAGATGTACATCTGTTGCACACACTTAAGTCAGATGAACCCCATGTAGTAGTCCCATGTAGAGCCCTGTTGAGGTTCATGGACCTGTGTGTCACAGGGTAGCAGCTGGACCTGCAGGTCTTACAGGTTGGTAGCTCAGTTACTGATGTGTAGGACCTGCCTGTGCATCAAAGCATTCATCTGCAAGGCTTTGTCTGATAGCTGGTGAGCTGAGGATAGAAATCTTCTGCCTGAGCACCTGACTGCAGGAAGAAGGTTGGGTTGGGGCTCTGAGAATCCTATTCTAATTGAAGATGTCTGTGCTCAGTGCAAGGTGATGGACTAGATGACCTTTATAGGTCCTTTCCAACCCAAACAGTTCTATGACTCTGTGAGGAAATACCTATGAAGTGGGACAAGTCCATTGACAAGGAGAGTGCTGCTATATTGTAATTGGTGTAAATGGTCACTGAATCAGGCCCTAGGCATGGTGATGTGTACCAAGACAGACAGTACTGAGAAGTCACTGCCAGGATAATAAGGGATCTGGACCATCTATTGAGTATTTATTTTGGGATATGCCACTGTAACATCACCTAGTGCTACGGGAGAATGAAGAGTTACATGCCTCATCAAACCTAGTCCCAGCTTAACCCATTAAATAGCTAATCCATGAAGGCTCCAAGGCCTTGCTGAATCCACCTGTAATTTTATGGTTTGGGGATGCTGTTTAAGAGCCCTCCTGATCTGATATTGAAAACCTTAAACTTGCTTATGATCCACTTGTTCAGGAGCTATGATCGCTTGAATTGTTCTTTAGCTGTGTGTGAAGAATATCTGCCACATCTCTGGGCCTGCTTGTCTACATGCAGGTGGCTGCATGCATCAAGGAAGATGTGAGGGCAGCAAACTTTGGATTTTTGGTGCACGTTATTGGTGATTCCCTGATATCACTGAAGCGGACAGGTGATAGAGTCAGGTGTGCCTGGTGTGGCTGTGATGACTTGCTCAGTTCTCATGGCACTTGTCCTCTTAGCTCTGGCTCTCTTGTCTACACAGAGCCTTTGGGACAAGGACTTTCTTTTTTTATGTGGTGGTTGAACCATAGAACCATAAAATTGTTTTGGCTGGAAGAGGTCTTTAAGAACCTTAAGTCCAACCACTGATACAGCACAGCAAGGACCCTGTTTTAGGTGGCAACTCTAATTACTGCACAGAGCAAGCATGAAATAAAAACAAATAAAAACATTCCCCCCCCCCTAATATCTAGGAACAGAGTAAGCAGAAGCTTCTTTGGTGCTAGTTACTTTGCTAACTGTCTTAAAAGCTAAAGTAACAATTGCAGTTTGTGAGAGTATTTAAGATACAAATCACAGGTGTGTCTGAGCATTGCTGCCAGGACGTTTCTGCCCTCTGATGGGTACAGGTTCAGCCAGGCTGCACAGCTTCTCCATTCCCCAGGGCAGGAGGTTTAGAGACAGCCCAGAGATGCTGAGTGATATTTTGGCAGGCCTATGGCAGGCTTTGAGGAGATTGTGGGCACGTGACTATTGCGGAGGCAATTGGGTAGCATCTGAAATGCTGAGCATTAAACTTCTGGGTTTATTGAATTGGATTCTTATCTTTCTAGAAGGGAGGTGAAGGTAGCTTACAGGATAGGTGTGTTTGCTGCAAACTCTCCTGCATACAAGAATAAGCTGTGTATTACATGCCTTACTCGTTACTGCTCTTCAGAGAGGTGGATCTGATACAGAAATACTGATTTGAAGCCTGTTGAAGTTGGAGAGTGTGCATCAGGCTCTGCATACTCACTGCCACTACTTCAGTTATGGGTCTGAACTCTGCAAATGCTCCTTTCTGTTAAATAATGTCAGCAGTGGTACTGACTTCACAGAGAGCAATGTATTCTCATAGGGTTCAAACTGTTCACATTAAATATTAAATGTACTTAGAGTAGCCTGTGCAGAGGTTTAAATAGAAAATGAAAATTTCTATTTTTCAGTTGTGTAACTTTTAAGTAAATAGAGGGGTAAAAACATCTGCTAGCTTTGATTTTAATTTACTGTATAATAGCTTACATCATAATAAATGATGCTGTGTGGTTTGGGTGTAATTTTGAATTTTTTAGGAAGCTTGCAGCCGAATCACTGAAGTTAATGGTAGTTCTGCAATCAGCTTCACTGTGTCAAATCAGAGGGACCATTATTGAATTTTAAAAGGCTGAATTACTGCTTTGCTTATATTAAATCTTAATGCTGTTTTGGATAATGGTAATGTTTTCCCTTGGAGGTATGTACTGGATAAGGTCTCTGCTTCTGAAAATAAAAACCAAACAGGGTTTCAGTGAAATTGATTGAATCCCATTTTTAAAGGGGTTAGATATATCCAAAAGTAATTTCAAACATCTCCTAAATTAATGTACTCCCCCTGTTAGATGTAGCATTATAGTGCAGTCCTTTCTGTGAATTAGTGTAATTTAACAGTGCACTGCAATGACGTTAATTACAGAAAATAATGTAATGACATGTCTGATATTTATGAGAGAAAGGATGGGGTGGAAAAGTGTTTACATTTCTCTGGGGATGGAAAAGAAATGGGAACTGCCCTGTACTTGCCTGTTCTGAGATAGACTCTCTTCCACTAACCAGTGCAAGATATGTTGTAAGAACCACAAGAGCACCATTGTGGGCTCTTCAGGGTGAGCTGGGAACCAGAAGGTACATACACGTACACCTTTCATAGGATTTCTAAAATTGAGGGGTGTATGTGGTGATTCTGCTCTCCTCCAGAGCCTCAAGTTTCTTCAAAGAATATTGTCTTAGACTGGTTGTGCTGGTAGCCTTCATGATTTCTCTTTTCATAGAATTATAGAATGATTTGACTTGGAAGAGATCTTAAAAGTCATCCAGCTCCTACTCCCCTGCCAGAGCCAGGAACACCTTCCACTAAATCAAGTTACTAAAAGCCCCATCCAATCCAGCCTTGAGCGTTTTCAGAGAGGGAAGAATCAGCAGCTTGCTGGGTAACACATGCCAGTGTCTCACCAGCATCACAGTAATGCCTTTCTTTCTAATATGTAATCTAAATCTACACTCTTTCAGTTTAAAACTGTTACTATCCATCCTATCACTACAGCCTCTTCATCTTTCCTGTAGGCTCCATTTAAATACTGAAAAGCTGCAATAAGGTCTCCCTGGAGCGTTTTCCAGGCTGAACAACCTCAGCTCTCTCAGCCTGTCATCACGGGATAGACCTTCCAGCCTCCTGCTCATTTTCACAGCCTCCTCTGTACCAGCTCCAACAGGTCCATGTCTTCCTGTCTTGAGGCCTCCAGAGCTGGACACAGCACTGCGTGTGGGACCTCACCGGAGCACAGTAGAGGGGCAGAATTGCCTCCCTCAGCCTGTTGGCCATACTGCTTTTGATACAGCATAGGATATAGCTGTCCTTCTGGGCTTCAACACTCATTGTCAGCTCACGTTAATTTTCTTGTCACTTAATACCCTGAATTCCTTCTACACAGTGCTACCCTCAATCATTCATTGCTCAGCCTGCATTCATGGTTTATTTTAAGGTAAACAGATAAAGTTTAAAAAATCTCTTCTTATAAAACACTTTTGGACCATGCCTTGCTAAGTTGAAACAAGTCTCATAGCTCTGGCCAGGTGTCTCCCTCTGGTGCTTCGATGTTACCTACCTGATCTGTGTAAAGGAAAGGCTATGTCAGCCTGAGGTAAGATGCTCAACTCTTGACAAGAAAGGGAGTGAGTTAGGACTCCTCTGCTCATGTTTCTATCATTTTTTTGTTAAATTATCTCTTGAAAGTGCTGTAGCAAATCCATTATCTACCAAAGCCCTAAGTAACTGTTCAGATAGTGGCAAAGACTTTCGGTTTGACTGCTGTAAGGATTGACTTGTGTTTAAGTTCTATTGTGTGTTTGGAAGAAAACCAGAGTTGCACAGAAAAGTTACTAAACTCAATTGTTTCTATCACTTTTTATGTTGATGATGGCATGAAAGTAATCTGGCCTCATTTACACATTGTTTCCACAAACATCATCTAGGTCAGGCATCTCATGGCAGAGAGAACCAGAACAGCCTCCCTCTGCACTTAATGTTGCAGACTAGTTAGGGGGTATAAAATATTCATACCTTTTCAGTTAAGTCAGCATTTCATGGGCATCAACATCCTTTAAAGGAATGTTATCTGAATTTTTATTTGCTTGTAATTTCCCATGGCAAATTGCTGGCTGGCTAATTCTTCTTTTTCTTTCTCTCTAGAATGATTGATTTGCTCTGTGTGGTGTCTAAGCTGGCAAAGCCTGTCACCTGCAGGACAGCACTGCCTGTGGCATCACTGGTGAACTGGGAGAGCTTTCCTGTCTCTCCTGGGTAGTGCATGACAGCAATAGATGTAATGGACTCGTTTAGATAATTTAGTACTTGCTCAGTGTATCTGGTTTCTTCAGTGACACTCCAGCGTTCATGCTTGACTTCCCTACCTCTCAGATAATAAATGAAAGAGGTTTCACCTTGTTGGCAGCATGGGCTTTTGGCACATTATCTTTCCTGACATTGTATACTTGAGAAATTAAATTACCTAGTTTCCTGGCTAGCTCTCTAATGAATGTCATTAATTAATATGTTTTTCAAAGGAGAATGTGTTTTAATTCTTAACTCACAAGAGATTCTCTTTCCTTAGCCACCCATGAGCAGAGTGTTTGCACACATGGGAGCAGATCTATCCCTGTGTTGACTCTGCTCTATGATGTCCTATAGGCTTGTGCACGTGGCTTTGTTTTTCAGGGAAATGCCAACCTGGGTATGGGAAAGTGAGACATACTCAGAGAAGTATGTGTAGAAAGTTGTGGCTGATTCCCCACCTCTTCCTCCTCTTCTCTTCTGTATCCATCTCCAGTCCACTATGAGTAACTTCTGCCCTAGCAAGGACAGCTAACAGTTGATGTTTCTGCCCTCTTGACCTTATTGTTTCTTACAACTCAACTTAAAATCCTCTCTTTGTACCTCTTGGGCTAACTCATACACAGTACAGCCACTCTTTGCTCTTAGGTCTTCCTCAAGCCTCTGAAAGAGTTGTAGGTGAAGCTATTTGCGGAAGACATGTCCACCTCAGTGCTCATTATATGTATGCTTTGGCTTATAATTTGCTTTATATCACTCTTCAGGAGAAGATCTGGTCCCAGGAGCAGCCAGATTAATGAAAAAGATTAACATCCCTCCAGGTGATGGACTAAAGTAACACAGACATGCTGCTCATGTAGCTAGAAGATTGGTGAAAGTGCAGCCTGGCTTCTTGGTAGGAACTGGCAGGAGAGTGTGGATCTAATATCCTCCCTCACTGCTTTCTTTTTTTTCATCTTAGGCCCAGTGAAGTGGGAACCAGGGTACAGATGGATACGAGGTTGTAAACCCAAGCTGAGAAGTACAAAATGCACACTGTCAAATGGTTTTGATAGTTCTTCTGGATGGAGAAAAAGGCACTGAATTAGGTCTGAAGATGATCAGCGCTAGGGCAGTGGGCACTAGAATAGTTTGAGGTCCTTAATAAAGATGGTATTGGAGTGAGAAGAGGGAAGCTTGGGATGTTGATGGAAGGAAGTTAGGTTGAGATGGTTCCTAGACTCCACCTTCAACATTATGGTATGGAATGACTTGATATTGGCTCAGATTCTCAATTCTGAGAATCTGAGTAGCACCCGGTGCTGAAGCTGGCATTTTGTCTGTGGAGAGTGGGAAATGGGCAGAAGCAAGGAGACCTGTGCTTGGGCTGGGCACAGAGAAGCAGCAACAGGAACATAGGCATTGGGATAGGAGCAATGCTCTCAGGGTTGCTTTTAACTGCTGTGATTGAGGTGATCCTTTAAACATCAATAGATCCCGTTGACTTCAGTGTTTCTATTCATGCTTTAAATCTCATCCTGTTTGGTACCTTGCAATACTGAACACATTTGTTTCTTTACACCTGCTACAGTGCCTGAAGATAAATGTTTTATCTCCTCGAATCTCTTCCACTTAGTCACTTCTGCTGCTACCTTTCATTGTGATCTGTGGTGTTCTTCATGGGAGGAAACAAGAGTGTCCTTTGAAATACTTGAAGCTGATGTGAGTCAGTCTGTGGAAATGTTGGATTTTATAGCCTTCTGGCAGAACAGAGATGTCAGAAAGTTTTAGTATGCAAGAAGGTAGGTTGGTACCTCCTGGAAGAAACTTAAAATAACTCTTGCACAAGATGATGAAGGAGCTTCACCATCTGTGGGGATGCTCAGTACTTGGTACAGAAGAGGCCAGTGCTCTGAATCCACCTTCCCACTTTTGCTGCTTGGTCTAATATATATATTATGATCAAAAGGAATAGAAGAATTACAGACATGTGGCTGAATCTCTCACTGCCTCAGAATCAAGAGGACTTGAACTGTTAGTCTTTAAGGCAAAAGTCTCTTCAGAAGGTAACGCCTTAGTTAGGGCTGGCTGCAGATCTAATTTAAATAGAAATAATGTCCTTTAAGTAGTCCCTTATGTGTTGAATTGTGTGTATGCCCTTGAAATTCCTTGTGTCAGTTTGTCTTATTTTCCTATCACTTTGCTAAAAGGCACTCAGAGAAGCAGGTGGAAATGCTTCTGTCCTGTTTCTTCATGTTGCAAAACTCCCTTGGACAAGAAGGCCTGGATGAAATTCTTCCAAAACTCATCTTGTGTGTCTGCTTTGGTGACAGTTCTAATTCTCAGCTTTGGGACCTCTCCGTTTAAACAGAGTTTTCTTTTGAGTGTGCCTTTGCTGAGTACATGTAGGTTCATCTTGACTTTTTAAGGAGACATAATCACAGTTCAATCTATTTTTAATTATCATTAATTAATTCTTAACAGTGCTTAAACCTTGGGAACTAAGTTGATAAAAAAGAAGAGCACCTCTTTCACCACTTACACACTCGTTCTTCTAAGGGCTGTGTCTTATACAAGCAACATTAAGATGCTGTTTCTTCCCAGGCTTGTGGCTTTTAAAGCAATTCATGACTATGAATAAGCCTCAATTGATTACTGCATGTATAACTTGCCAGCTGTGGGCATCTGGAGCAGATCCTGTACAACTAGCAGGAGCATTCAAATCAGAGGTACTACAAGCCCGGAGAATAGTAGATGAGAGCACTGCATTCTCCCAGCAACTCCTTATTTCAATCGGAAGTGTCATTGGGTAAAAAACCTCTGGGAAACTCTGGAGAACTGAACCTCAATCTCCGTGCTCCTGCAGCTCATCTGGCACCTGAAGTTGGAGAGATAATGTTTAGTAACTGCTTGGTTGTGTCCAAGAAGGTGCAGATGAGCTCCAAGAGGTGCCAGGGATACTGGCGGAGTCTGTGCTCTTGTGCCCGATTGTTGGGGTTGCAAGAGAGGATCCATTCTTCCATTCTTGTGGAAGTGTCACACAAAAATCCATATCTTGTCATGGATTTACGACCTTCAGCTTGGATCATCTGTTTCTAAAAGAACTAGTATGTACTCTTTTTTTCCTTCCCACTCCAGGCAAATTCTGCTAAGAGCCCTTGTGCTTTCTTCCTGTTTTCAAGGCTTCTTCTTACAACCCTGACCACAGCAGTGTCTCCAGTCTTGAGTCTGAGGTGTCTACAGGAGCTGCTGTTTTGTGGGCTTTTGAGGGCTCAGCGTTTATAAGCATGCCGCTGCTCATGGATGCCTGCAGCTGCCAGAGACCATGGACTGCTGCCCTTCTCTTTGCGGGACGCTTGACATCTCTCACTGCATTTTGCTAGTGAAATATCTCTCTTGACTGAACGCCGTTTAACCAGCAGAGGCCGTTATGCCCATACTCTTGAAGACAGAGAGCTCCCACTGAAGCTTATGGACCTGTTAAAACCTTCCCAGTCTGTCTGATATGAATTGGACTCTTGCACTCCGGTATCCCAAACCACCTCTCACTGAGATGCTGGGCTGATGGGACTGCAATGCAGATACAAATTTTATATGAGTTAAAAAAAAAAAAAAAGTAATGAGTAGCCAGCTGGGGCTGGTAGAAAGAGCAAAGCTCTTGGTAGGCAGCACGAGGTCTGATTGACTCTATAATGACTGGTGCTGTATGCTGGCAAGTGTCTCCCCAGCAGCTTCTCAGTCCAGCCTGGTGTAATACTGTGCATTATTCATGTACATGGGAGAGAAATGAAATGGTCTTATTAAAGGAATCCTTTGGTATGTGTTTATTTCTGTGACATTAAGTACATTTGTTTTGTGAAGAATGTGGACTGCATATATATATATTAGGCATATGATGTGCTAGGCTTCAGGGAGTGTTTTCAAGGAATTATCCAGAGAAGGGAGTAGGACCTGCCTTGCTTCTGAGCATACAAACATTAAATCCTGCAGTACATCTAAGGCTGTGCTCCTGGGGTTGGCAGTTGCCCTAGGCAGAGCATCGTATGCTTCAAAGTCTCTTGAAGGTACACTACCTGTGATAACTTCACTGGGGTTCAAGGATGTCCTTTCCTCTGGGTTTTACCCCAACCCGAACCCCACAGGAATGGTACCAGAGACAGGCTGCTTCATAAAACATCTGGAAAACTGCCTTGCTATTTCTGCCCATCCTTCACAGGAAGTTTCTTTGCCCTCATCTCTATGGGGGTACTTCAGTGCTTTTTTCTTGGGAAGGAGACTACAACAAATATTTCTTTGGAGTATGTCAACTCTGTTGCATGGTGTTTGGGTACAGGGCATCTGGATTTTATGGTAAAAGGTGCAAAAAAGGAACCACGTAGAAGGCAACAAACTAAAAAAGAGGTGCATTCATGCCTTGCCTAATATCAGAGAATGGTTTAGATTGGAAGGGATCTTCGAGATCATCTACTTCAACCTCCCTGCCATGGGCAGGAATACCTCACAACTAGACTTGTCTGGTCAAGATCTCATCCAGTCTGGCCTTTAAGACCCTCAGGGAGGAGGTATCCACAACTTCCCTGGGCAACCTATTGCAGAGTCTCACCACCCTTGTACTGAAGTACTTCTTCCTAAGATCCAGTTTAAAACTGCTCTTCCTCAGCCTAAAACCATTCCCCCTTGTCCTGTAGCCAGATACATTTCCAGCCTTCCTGTGTGTTCTGTTCAGGTACTGGAAGGCAGCTACAAGGTGCCCACAGTGTCTTCTCTTCTCTAGGCTGAACAACCCCATCTGACTCAGCCTATGCTCATAGCAGAGGTGTTCCAGCTCCTGGGTCATGTTTGTGGCCCTGCTCCTGACTTGCTCCAACAGCTCTGTNACTGGATCATCTTAGTGGCTCTCCTCTGGACTTGTTCCAACACATCAATGTCCCTCTTATTTGTGGGGACACCAGAACTGGACACAGTATTTGGCATGGGGCCTCATAAGATCAGTGTAAAGTGGAAGAATTGCCTCTCTTGATCTCCTGGCCACACGCCTTTTGATGCAACCCAGGATATGATTTGCTATCTAATAATTGTTGTTAATTATAACCTCATTACCTGATAATGGAATAATTCTGGTTAAGCACTGCATGAGTTTTAGCATCTCAGGGAACAAGAGAGTTAGGGTCTGGAAAACACAAATTCTGACCTCCTTTACTCCTCCTTACTGTTATAATCAAGAAGTCATCCTGGACTCATGGCATTCTGGGGGATTCCAGCCAGAGTCTTTTTGGGAGTGAGCATTTTCAGAAATCTTTTGCTGAATGAAAGATAAGAATATAAAGACATACAAATATTGTTGACATTTTAAACTGATGGTTCTCACCAATAGCTTGGTTGCCTCCCCAGTAGTTCTTTATGCACCCATCAACCCCATTGTTCTTCTCCCAGCTGTTAATCACAAGAAGAACAAAGGCAAGCTGGAACGTTCTAGTTTAATTAAAACAAGAAATAGAGGAAGTGTATGGAGAAAAGTTTGAATGGGACATGGCCAGTATACCTCTTTTCCCTGTTTTTCTACCCTCTTGATTTCCAGAAGTTATTTATTTCTGGCTTATATTTGAGGGCCTGCTCTGCTGCACCAGAAGTGGGGGAAAAAAAGAAGGCAAGTCTAGAAGTAGCTCAGAGGGATAGTTCTCACTGAGGTAACTACTGTGGTGTCCCACTGCTGTTTTCAAGTGTCTGAGATCTTTCTTCCTGACACAAGTCATTAACTGCAGTATTTCTACAAATGGAGCATGACCTCAGCCTGAGGCTTATCCCAGAGGTGCCCTCAGCATCCTAAAATGGAATCTTCTAGCAAGGGAGGGGGAAAAAAAAGCGTATTTTCTACTCCAGCGGCTCTGCTGTCAAAAGCAGGTAAGTTACTTTGGGAATGGAGGTAAGCAGATATTAGTCAAGATATTTTAGGTCTAGAAAAGACCAATCTTGCTCCTGAGTGATCTGTCCTTTTGGCCTTACACATGGATATGTCAGCAATTTGCTGCATAGAGCTGGAGCTATTTGAAGCAGCAGCACTCAAGGACTCTTTCTGATCAATTGTTGACCTAGTGAAACCAAAACAAAGATTGGAGCCTTGCTTTTCTGAGAGATCCCATGATTTTTATTTTTCTGTGGTTTTCTTCTGTTCTGTGGGATGTTTTTGTTGAAAAGGGGATGGGTTTTCTGCAGCTTGCAATTTGAGCTGTGAGCTGGTGGTTGTTACAGAATGAGGAAGCGTAACACTTATGAATGTAGTGCACTGCAAAGAAGTGTCTGGGGAAATGTACCACATCATGTAATATCTCTGCAAGATCCCCGAGTTCCTCAGGACAGGCAGCATCCACATACCCTGGGAGCAGCATGCCCTTGGTATCTGCAGAGCTAACCATCCTGTTCTCACTCTCAGAAGCACTGTGCAGAGATGCACTATGTAATTGCTGCTGCTTTCCAGAAAATACAGACCTGAAAGTAAATGAAGGATGTCAGGCACAGTGCAGGTTCTGCTGTGCTGTCTCAGAAGTTTGACAAATGAAAGCTGTGCTGTGAGGAAGGGCAGTGATTTATCTTTTCTCTTTATGATTTTAGGACCTTGGAAAAGTCATTATTGTGTTTCATTACAAACCTGTGCTTTAACCTACTTGGAAACTGTCCCTGAATAATTCACTTGATGATGTTTAATTCAGCNGTATCTGCAGAGCTAACCATCCTGTTCTCACTCTCAGAAGCACTGTGCAGAGATGCACTATGTAATTGCTGCTGCTTTCCAGAAAATACAGACCTGAAAGTAAATGAAGGATGTCAGGCACAGTGCAGGTTCTGCTGTGCTGTCTCAGAAGTTTGACAAATGAAAGCTGTGCTGTGAGGAAGGGCAGTGATTTATCTTTTCTCTTTATGATTTTAGGACCTTGGAAAAGTCATTATTGTGTTTCATTACAAACCTGTGCTTTAACCTACTTGGAAACTGTCCCTGAATAATTCACTTGATGATGTTTAATTCAGCAACAGAGACCAGGAAAAAAATACAGTGCTTTAAAAAAAAAAAAAAAAAATTGAATTGGTGAACCCTGGTGCCAATGCCTGCTAAGGAGGGTGGGCAGATCCCTGCCAGTCCTGGATCCTCTGGTCCTGATTCTCCCCATTCATTCTTATGAATACCACTGCTATCCTACTCGGGCTGCACATTTTGCTATCTAAACATCCGTTCCTCATTTTCCTGCTAACCCAGCCCAGTGATGACTCTCCCATTCAGTCTAGCTCCTGTAAACACCCAGATTTATCTAGGAAGAGTTTTAAATCATGCACATTAAAGACTCAGCACGACTGAGTGCTCTTATTTGCCAAATATATGTAGCATTGGTAACTTGGGCAGCGTACCATCATGCAAATCACAATTTGTCATTTGAAGAAGCAGTGGGCTGACTTGACCCACAGGCAGGGTGGGTGGTAGCAGGAGACACTGTATCATCATTCTACAGCCCTGACATAAATTCAGCTCTCACTTTCTCCATTAGTGTGATTTAGTGCCAGGCTGGCTGCCTTGCTTGCTATGCACACTTGAGCTACACCAGAGAAATTCAGCATGGTTTTCTGTATCACACCTTTTAATTAACACCATTTTCTAAGGTAAAACCTGTAACAGCACCATTAAGAAGATGAAATGATTTATCTTTACCTTTTATCTTTACATTCTTAGACTTTAAAACATCTGCTAATCACTGTGGCTGAGATCAACCTGGTCTCATGGTGTGTGTCCTTTCCTTACCTGCCATGAGCTCCTGCTAGAGTCTCCACAGATCTGGAGGCCATCCCAAGCTGAACAGTTAGGCATGTATGTTTATATCGTTGTGAGCCTTGGGCCACGGTTGCACTAGTGGCTCAGGTGTGAAAACAGAGGTCGAAGGACAATCTGTCCCTTCCTATATCTCTCTGGCATATCTGTCTCTGGTCATGGGAATGACAGCTCTGTCACATGTACTAGATGTTAGATGAGCTTCATGCTGATGTTTTTGGACACAAGCAAGGTGCTGGGCATGCTTTGTGCTGTAGTGCCCTTCCAACCATGAAATTACAACATTTATTTTTCCTAACCTCACCTGTCTCAGTCATCAGATAGTATAATTTTGCATGTGCTCGGTTATTAATCTAGACTTTATTTCTCTTTCGTTGGCCAAGATGGGCTATTTTAAGAGCACCTTGGATAAAGTACATTCAGTATCTTCTTCTGATTGTTGTGTTTATTAGTTGAGCATTGATTTTTCATTTGGTTGGAAATCCAGCCACAGTTACTGGAGGGTGGAGGAGCTGGATGCAGGAGTGCACTGCTGATGCTCTGGAGATCTCGAGACAGAAATTTTGGAGGTGTTTGTTTTTTCTGGTCACTGACCTAGCTGGTCAAAAGAAAAAAAAAAATCCAGGTAAAGTTGAGACCTTTGTTATCTGTAAGTTGATCCTGACACCATTAATAATGGAGAGGAAATGTAGACCAGTGTGATATGGTTGCTTGGTGGGTCTCCTTTTTCACCTGCCCATCTGTCTTATAACCATATGACTGGAGAACACTAAGTAATTTTTCATGATGTTCCTGAAGCTGCTACACTTTATGAGGAGGAGAAATGCCTCTGTTTTCTTCCATCCCTAGCTGGCATGTGAAAGAGAATAAATGACTTGACCACGTGCCTTCATCTGACTGATTTTCCAGGGAGCTACAACCTTGATTCGCACATCGTGATACCATAGACCCAGATTGTCAGCTGACTCTGAGTGGAGCCTGAGGTGGCACTGAAAAAAAGAGAAAGCTCTCAGCACAGATCAATGAATAAATAATACTAACGAAGGGGAGAAGACCCAAAGATCTGGATATACAAAAGAGAGAGGAAGGTCCTTCAATGAGGGAAAAGAAGACAGGAAGAGTCAGAAGGAGGTGAGCTGTCAGCACCTGTGGGTTGGGAATGACAAGAAACTCCAGAACATATCCATACTGAGTTGCTGGGGAGAAAGGACATTGCAAGACAACAGTAACTTAGCTCTTTGGCACAGAGAGAAGGACTTCAGTAATTGGCAAAGGAACCAGAGTAGGTGACAGAAGTGAGGTCACGAAAATCATAGAGTGTTGTTAAAAGTGTAGGGTTAAAAAACAATGACATGAAAGAAAAGACCAAAAAGAACAAAGTAGAAGAGGAGGAGGAGGAGGAGGAGGAAGAAGAAGAAGAAGAGAAGGTAGTGGAAGAGATAGTTGAGGATGCAGTTGAGGAAGACAGGGAAGAAGAGAGCCAGGAGAAGAAAACCAAAAAGAAATCAAAGTCTGAGGACTCAGAAATTGATGGGGAAGTGAAGAAAAAGAAAAAGAAAAAAGCAAAGCGAAGGGATTATAGCAGTGAGGATGAGGATGACTATGAACACAGAAAGAAAAAGAAGAAGAAAAAAGGGAAAAAAAGCAAAGACAAGAAAAAGAAAGGTGACAAGTCCAAGAAAGGAAAGACAGATGATAATTTCTTGGAGATGTATGAACAGGAGCTTCGGGAATATCATTCAGATGCCTCTAATGCGACAGAAGATGAGTACAACAAAAAAAAAGGTGAGCTCCATTGTTTCTCATCTCAGCTCTTGAGCAGGGAGTTGTGCTGTGGTCCTGATGATTCCTATCTTGAAATCTTCCCTGGAGGTGCAGGGACTTGTCTGTCTATGTGGGAAATATTTCTAACCAAATAAGAATTTTTACTCTGTGAGGTGGCACTGACAGATTTTGTCTGTATTAGCTTTTCATTTTATGAAGTCACATTGCCCAGTGCATTGTACAACTGTAATTGCATTGTTCTAATTAATATTTGCATTGTGGTGCCATTCAGAAGCTGCAATCATCAGATGTGGGCAGGCTGGAGAGGGTCCAGAGAAGGACCACAAAGACAACCCAGACTGAGAAACTGCCATATGAGGAAAGACTGAGAAAATTATGTTTGTTCAGTCTTGGAGGGGAAAAAAAAACAAAACAACAAGTTTAGTGGGGTGGGGGTTTTGTCATAATAATAAAGTGATTTGTGGCTACTAAGAAGATGGAGACCCCTTTTCTACAAGGGAGACCCTTGAGACTTTCTCCAGCCTGGTATTCTGTGATGACTCTTCTTAAATAATCAAGATGCATAACAAAGATGCAAAGTCTTACTCAAGCATAGGCAGCAGGAGCATGCTGGTCATTTCAGCAATCAAATGAGCAGGCAGTGGACTGCTTTACGATTGATGTAGAAGCAGATGGTCCAGAGCACTGTCCCTCTAACTACTGTAAGTAAACAAATAAGCTGGAGAAATATTGGTACTCATCTCTAAACATTAATAAATGGCCTACTCATTTTATGTGCTCAGGGTACTTTGGATCAATACATGATGAGCTGTACAGTGACTTAAGGTTTAGATGATGTACTTGGTTTCTGTAGAAGAGCATGGTCTGGAGAAAGATTGCAGCCATTGGCCTGACATCATCTAGACAGCTTGTGAAAAAATGCTACACTCAGCATTTTATCTGCTGGGTAGCAGCTTATAATTCCCTCCTCCTTGGCAAACCTGCAATGCTGCAGCGGAGAGGTAAGGAAGCTGCAAGGCAAATAACAAAGACTCATGGTGTAGTTCCATGATCAAAAGAAAAAGTCCTTGTTAGGTAGGAGGATGTTCCCAAGCACAGTGAAGTTATCTCCTTATCGAAGAGGTGGGCACCAAAAGCTAATGAGATGCTGAGGAGTGACACCAGCTGCCCATTATCTGTGTGATTGGATTGTGGCGTGACATTTAACCTATGAGCTCTATGGTTTCCCCATCAACATGTCTTGTATGTGGCAGTTTGGAGAACTGAACATACCTAGGGAATCTTGTAAAGCATCTCATGCTTGCAGTGCGGTTAGAGGTTAACTATAACTGATGACTTCTGTAATGCTACTCTAAAGCTCTACTGTGAAATGAAAAGATGTCTCTGATGCAGAAGCGAAAGGGCTTCCCATATACACTATAGGCAATGCGCATGACCTACTTAACTTGTGATGGCACGTTAGGGTTTGTGAGCTTGTGTCCCCTCATATCACATCCATTTTATAGCAAAGGAATAACAACTGTTGCACTTAAAAAATGAAGTTCCAGCAGATGTTTGTAGTAATTTCGCCATGGTCTTCTGCTTAGTTTCTCAATATTTTCTGCTAGGAAGGTAATAGCTTACAGTTGAAACACTGGGGAATGAATTAAGCAGGGACTTGATTCTTATAGTCCCTATCAGAAATTTTAAAAACTTGCTCAGAAACTTGCAACACTTGCTATCATGGCAGTCCCAGACCTTCCAAGAAAATTCTCAGGTGTCCAAAAGTCTCAAGGGTCCCAAGGATGAACCACAAGCTGCTCCCTTGGATCATGGACCGGATCCATATTTTGCACCCTAAATTTCCAGATACGTAAGGGAAGCAATGGAGGCCAAGAGGCAGACAAAAATGTTGGGTAGAGCACATGAAATCAATGAGCCACTGAAATTTTCTACCAGCAAAATCTTGCTGTGGGGCCACTTTGCACCAAACAACAAAAGCTCAGCAACAAACTCTTAACTGCCCTATCCTATTGCCTGAGTTCCAGCTATTCCCTCTGCCATACTCTGTGGTGCTGCTCTATTTGTACTGACTCAAACCTGCCAATTTTTGGTGACTCAAAACTGCCTTACTTCCAAATGACCATTGAGTGAGTTGACTACTGGTGAGGGTTTTGAGAAAAGAATAACCCCTCCCAGAAGATTTAGGGGTGTAAACTGCCCTTAGGACTGGTGAATATTCTGTAGAAATGTATTTCAGACCACAGTCCGTGATGCCTTTTCCTGTAAAAAGGGAAGATGTTGTAAATATTTTATAAGCAGGGAATCAATGGTGCCTGTGTCATCTGATGTCGTCTTTGTCATACTGTATTAGCACAGAGAAGAAGGGATCCCCTCATCACATCCAATCGATGAGTGAAGAACAAGGCAAACCCAGCTCCTGGGGACAGGAAAACAAAAGATATCAAGTGACTGGGTGATAGTGTATCTGAGAAAATTGTAACAGAGAGAGCAAACATTTTTAACTAAATTGCAGCTGTTGTCCGTTCCCGTGAACCTGGTGTTAATTAGAGTACTTATTTATTAATAAGTACCTGCAAAATCGTTTCTGCAGTGCAGTACAGAAGGCACTGGGGAGACACTATTGTTGCCTTTCCATACTTACAGAGGGCTTCCAAGACAAATCAACAGATTTTTAACCAAGGCTCTTAGTGATATGATAAGGAACAATGGTTTTAAACTGAAAGACATTAGGTTTAGGTTGGACAAAAGGAAGAAATTTTTTATTATGAGAGTGGTGAGCTGTTAGAGCAGGTTGTCTGGAGAAGTTTTGAATGCCCTACCATTGGAAATGCTGAAGGCCAGGCTGGATGAGGCTTTGAGCATCCTGGAATACTGGAAGATGTCTGTGACCCTGGTAAGGTGGTTAAAACTTCCAAGTCAAACCATTCTATGGTTCGGTGATTCTTGTCTTGTCCAAACAGTGCACACAGTGTTTAGTGTAGTCAGTAAAGTTCAATAGGTATCCAGAGACTGTTCATATAGCACCCTAGCTGGTTAAACCATCATTAAAACTTTCATAGGCACTAGCTGATTGAGGTTCAATGTGGATGTCTAAGACTTAAAATTAAACTTTACAGGTACTCTATTTCTTTCTTCATGCCTTTCTCTTAGCATTTAACGTCTTGCCTGTGATAGGGAAGAGGGAGACATGCATGGTTGTTTATCCTCCTCCTTAGGTTTGGGGTCAGAGAACTATGAATGAGGGAACCTAGTGTCACTGTGTTTTCAGAGCCACTTCTGCCAAAGCCATGGTTATCTGTAGGATGGCAGGAAGAAATAAAATGTTTCCTTCTCCAGACTTCTATGGCATTAATTGAGTCCTGCCTCAGGCTGAGCTCTCAGATTCTGCCTTGGTGACTCCAACCTTGACGTCCATGGGCTGTGGTAGATGGTGAAATGCTCCCTCCTGTACAGTGTCATAGTAAAGAGGAAAGTAATCTTTTTGGGATACTACTGCTGATAAAATTATAATTTTTTTTCTTTTATACTCTCTTTTTAATTTTTTTAAAATTCCCTTCAAGTTTCAGATCTAGATATTGAGAAGTTGATTTGCTTCTCTTTAAAAAAAAATGCCCTTTAGTGAGTTTTCCTTGTCAGACTTGTCACATTTGGTCTCCACCTCTAGGGCCAAAATTCCAAAGACTATTTCGTAGAGCATGAAGGATAAAAGCACTTCAATACAGTCAGCTGCTTAAATCGCATGTTTGTGTCACAGTAAATGGCTAGGAAAGCTTAGGTGTCTCATAATGATAAAGATACCATAGATGTCCATGGGAAACATGATTCTAGTGCAAGGGAGAAAAACTTGGATAAGGTCCCAGGAGATGCAGTTCTCTGAGGCTGCAATCATCTCTTCCAAGCACAGATGCTGAGCACTTTGTATGAAACACTGCTGGTGTGAAAGAGTGAAGCTGGACTTCAGTGACCTTGGCAGTGCTGGTAACAATTATAAGATTAAGAAAGCATACTTGGAGAAAAACATACTTTTATTAAGATATTGTCTCAAATGTTGATGGGAGGAAGAAAATGGATACTGTTGACTGGTAAGTAGATAACAAGTATTTAAGAATTTCTTTTAACGTGTGCCCTCTATTTTAATGTGCTTATCACATGTTCCTTTGGCAACTGCAGCAGAAGGTTACACAGGGGTTCAGGACATGATGAGTTTATTGCTAGATTTTGTTTAATGTCATTCAGCAGCAAGCTGCTGAGAGCAAGCAAGTCATGTGAGGTTGCCAGCTCTTTCCTTGTGCCATATACAGAGTTGAAGAGATATATCACGTACTCTTATGATAGATCATCTGTTGCAAAATCACCCAATCTATGCCCTGTGCCCACTGATCTTCCTGAAGTGGGCCTTAGATTAATATTCCAGGTCAGAAGGAATAAGAATTCCACCTTGCAAGAATTTTTCCCCCCTCACTAAAGTGAGCTTTGGTTTTAGGCATAGATTGTTCAGAAGAGCTTTATACCTGTTGTGCTGGTTTGAGCTAATTGGAGAATTTGAGTGAGAAATTAGACTACTGGCTGAGAGAGGTAAACACAGTGTGTCAC
>VWZI01016789.1:64897-76143 GCA_013396835.1 Psilopogon haemacephalus | reverse complement strand
ATATCTGTTATATCTTGTAAATATCTGCTTGTATATTGTGCATTGCTGTAAATATAAAGCTTCATTTATCAACTTCCAGTGTTTCTGAGTCCTAACCGGGGTTTATATCAAAAGGTGTGGGAGGGGGGGAGGGGGCAGGTAACTGCTTAAACCACCATACCAGTGGAAATTATTATGGAGAGGATGTGATGCTGTACCTGCCTTGGGTGTGTGATGGATCACTTCCATTTGCATCTCAGCACTTTCCATATCTACAAATGGTTGCATGAATCACTATTTTTGAAATGTTTAGATCAGTTTTACAGTGTATTTTATGCGTATACCCAAGAACTATCAGTTTGTGTGACAGAACAAAGCAACACTCAATTCATAGAATCATAGAATGGGTTGGAGTGGGAATGTACCTTTAAAGGCCATCTGTTGTAACTCCCCTTAAGTGAGCAGGGTCATCTTCAACTACATCAAGTTGCTCAGTGTCTTGTCCAGTCCGACCTGAAATGTTTCCAGAGATGAGTCTTCTACCACCTCTCTGGGCAAACTGTGCCAGTCTTTAAGCATTTTCAGTGTAAAAAAAAAAAATTAAATTTTGCTCATATCTAGATTGAATCTACTCTTTCTTAATTTGAAGCCATCACGCTTTGCTCTGTTGCTAAAGGTTGTTATAAAAAGTCTATCTCCATTTTTCCTGTAGGGCCCCTGAGAAAGTCACAGAAAGGTCTCCCCAGGGCCTTCTTTTCTCCAGGCTGAATGGGTTCGTTCAGCTTGGAGAACTCTCATTGTTTCGCTCAAACTAAAGAACTCCCTCAGCATTTTTCCATAGGAGAGATGTTACAGCCCTTTGGTCATTTTGTAGCCTCCTCTGGACTCACTACAGCAGGTTCATGTCTTTTGTGTGCTGAGGACTGGAGAGCTGGACACAGCACTGCAGAGGAGTGGCCTCACCAGAGAAGTAGAGGGGCAGAATCACTTTCCTTGACTGCTGGCCACATAGCTTTTGATATAGTCCAGGATATGATTTGCCTTCTGACCTGTGAATACATGTTGCTGGCCTATATTTAATTTTTCGTCAGCTGACACATTCAAGTTGTTCTTGGCAGGGCTGCTCTCAAACCATTTGTTCTCCAGCCTGTATTGATACAGGGTATTGCCCTGACCTAAGTGCAGAACATTGCACTTGGACATGTTGAGCATCATGAGGTTCACACAGACCCACTTCTCAAGCTTGCCCAGGTTCTTCTGGAAGACATCCTGTCACTCAGGTGTGTCAACCACACCACTCAGCTTGGTGTCACCTGCAAACTTGTGGAGGGTGCACTTTATTCTGCTGTCTACATTACGGATTAAGATATCAAACAGCAAACAGCACTGGTCCCAGTACAGGCCCCTGAGAGATACCATTTTGTCACCAATAATTGTAATCTTAATGTTAAGTTGCAGAAGCATTTGCTCACAATTTTGAGTGCACCAAAAAAACTCCTTTGGCTTGGCCTTTGGACACCCCTCACTACATGTCTGTGTTGTCCCATTGGAGAGTTAAAGTTGCCTAGAGGTAACCATGCTGAGGCAGGATCTTACAAGTTAAAAATTAGTAGTTAAGCTACTATGGATGGTGCTTTGCAAGGAGTCACAGTGGGTCTTTAACCTCTGTGGTTAACAGGCAGGACTGTTGCTCATCATTTGTATGAAAAAAACAGTATTGTAAAGCAAATTACTTCAACTGTGTTGTCAATGTTTATAAACATCTAAAGGGTGAGTATCAGTCAGAGTCTGGGGTCAGAACCATTTCAGTGTTGCTCATCAGCAGGATAAAGAGCAATGGGCACAACTAGAATCTGAGAAGTTCCCTCTTAACATGAGGAAAAAGATCTTTCTTCTTTTGAGAGTGGCGGAGAAGAGCACCAGGACGCCCAGAGAGGTTGTGGATGCTCTTTCTTGGAAGAAATTCCAGTCTCACTTGGACATGATCCTAAGCAACCTGCAGTAGGTGCACCTGCTTTGGCACTGAGGTTGGACTAGATGATCCCTTGAGGTGCCTTCCAACAACTCTTATTCTGTGTTTCCATGGCATAAACTTTTCAGAGCAAGCCACTGCTGGTATATAAAGGTTTAGGCCCTTGCAGATGTCTCCTTCCATTTGGGGGTATGGGCTCATCAAGTGCAGGCACAAAATTGTTTGGAGTGAATGCTTGTGCACCCCTCACCTCTCCCCTGGCAGGACCCATCAGCGCTAAGCAGAAGCCATTCTCTTAGACACACATATGGTCCATTTGGGATGGCTGGGCCCAGCTGGCAGCACCCAAAACAGCATCGAGGAACAGCTGTAGATGCCAGGCTGCCAAACACATGGCACAGCTGATGTGCCAGCTGATGCCTGTAAAGCCCACGCACACGATGGCTGCAGGTTTCCAGCACTACTGCTCTTCTCACACCCAAAATACTTCAAGCTGAACGGAATGGTAATTTTGGTTTTATAACCCTGATTCACTGTGGCTGCTTTTTAATCTAAAACGTTTGGCTTTTGAACTTTACAAGGAAATATCTGAGTGTTTCTGAAGAAAAAACTGATCAAGACTTTCCTGAGAGGCAGATGCTAAATGCAAATTAATATATTCAGTTCTTGGTGTGTTTCTCCCAACCCATGTATCCAACCATCTTGGATTTAATGATCTGTAACAGCTGAGGTGTAAGGCAAGGTGTCCTCTCTGAGGAAGGTGACCTTTAGAGGATGTGGGATTGGAATAATTCAAGAAAATACTTAATTTATTTTCTGGTTTGTTTGTTTGTTTGTTCTTTTAACCCTTAGGAAATGAAATGACACTCTTGTGATTTTAGAAAATTGAATATCTATCTGGGTAGTTTTTCTTTCTTTGAATGCAGAAAGAAAACTGAGAGGCTGTTTTTGCTCACAGATACAGTAGCCTTCTCCATTGCTACATCAAATTCCCAGTTTCTGGGCTGCATCAGTATTTTAAGGATTGTGAGTTTAGTTTCCACTTATACTCTGAAAAATACTATCTTCCAAGCTCTCTATGAAGCTGTTTATTATCATCTTCCTGGCAACTTGTACAAATATCTGAATACTGTTCCATTAAAACCCCAGAACTATCTCCATCCAGATGGAAAGTCTAGGCAGAAAAATACAAGGTCACATTTTAACTCCATCTTGAGTTAATCATCTCCACAGCCTCAGATCTGGTGTTTTACCCATCTGAGACCCAGGAAAAGATACTGGAGGTGTGGTTTGTACTAAGAGCATCTGACTACTGCTGACAAGCTGTGGTTTACTGGAGGTTTGTGTGGCAGCTGTTGGAGGATACAACTAGTATGTTACTTCCAGATCCACAACATACTTTTTTGTCCAGTTATGGCCTTCCCTTGGCTGAGTATTGCTAGCCCAACAAATACTCGTTTATTCTTACTACTTTGTGAGCACAGATATTTATCCAACCATTGTCAGGAGAGTTTTTCTTCTGTCTTTTTTGTTTGTTTGTGGTTTTGTTTCGTTTTGGCTGCTATGCAACATCATGTCACAAATACCTGAATGGCAACACACTAAAACAGCCTGAAAATGGTAATTGTGGCTTTTGTGGATGGATTTATGTGCCTTGCAAAATTCTCTGGACACATAGAATCATAGAATGCATTGGGTTTGAAGGGACCAGCCAACCAGATCCTGGGCTGCATCAGGAGAAGTGTGGCCAGCAGGTAGAGGGAGGTGGTTCTCTCCTTCTACTCCACCCTGGTGAGACCCTACCTGGAGTACTGCATCCAGTTCTGGAGCCCCTATTACAAGAGCAATGTGAACATGCTGGAGAGTGTCCAGAGAAGGGCCACAAGGATGATCAGAGGGCTGGAGCACCTCTGCTATGAGAACAGACTGAGGGGGTTGGGGCTATTCAGCTGTGGAGGGACGTTTTAGGCTATCAGGTAGTGACAGGACTAGGGCAAATGGAGCAAAGCTG
Organism: Psilopogon haemacephalus; assembly: GCA_013396835.1. Lineage (NCBI taxonomy): Eukaryota > Metazoa > Chordata > Aves > Piciformes > Megalaimidae > Psilopogon > Psilopogon haemacephalus. The sequence goes on along the minus strand of VWZI01016789.1, from coordinate 72,181 downwards.
GAGTTGGGAAGATTCAGGTTGGATGTGAGGAGGAAGTTCTTCAGCATGAGAGTAGTAGGCTTTGGAACTGGTTGTCCAAGGGGGTGGTTGGGGCCACATCCCTGGAGGTGTTTGCATCCAGGCTGGATGAGTCTCTGTCCAGCCTAATTTAGCGTAGGGTGTCCCTGGGCATGGCAGGGGGGTTGGAACTAGATGATCCTTGTGTCACTTCCAACCCTGACTGATTCTATGATTCTAAGGTCATCTAGTCTAACCCCTCTGCAAGGACATCCCCCCTAGATCAGGTTGCTTAGAGTGTCATCGTCTCTGACCTTGAATGGTCTTGAGGGATGCAACCTCCACCTATTGCAGTGGTCCCTCACAGTAAAGAACTTCTTCATACTGCAAAATTTAAATCTACCCTACTCTGGTGTAGAACAACTTCCCCTCATCCTAGTGCTACAGGCCCTTGCAAACGGTTCTTACCCACCTTTCTTGTAGGGCCTCCTCAGACATCGTAAAGCCACTATGAGGTCTCCTTGGAGCCTTCTCTTCTCCAGACTGAACAACTTCCACTTTCTGTCTTCATAGGAGAGGTGGTCCAGCCCTCTGATCACTTTTGAGGCCCTTCTCTGGATCTGCTCCATCAAGTCCATGACACAAAGCAGTTGTTCATTGTTGCTGTAATCACATGTGGCTGCTGGGAAATGCTCAGTCTTTTTGGCACTTCATCCATGATTTTAAGATCTGCTGGATTTTTTTCATGTCAGTTTGGTGTCCTCCATTTTGTAGATGTATCTATCATAGTATTATCTCTATCAGACTTGCTCTGTGAGCTGCAAGTGTTAATCAGGAGATATTTACAAAGAAGAAAGAGGTAGGAGATGGGAAGGTCATAGTTTGTATCCATTCAGATTGGTTTGCATTGTTGTTTTTTGTTGTTTGGGTTTTTTTATTTTTTTAAAATCTTTTCTAAGGAGCTAGTTGGATAGTAGTAGTTGTCTGTCATTTATGCTAAGTCATGGAGTTATGATTAATTTATAATAACATCTAACAACGTGCATGTAAATATAGGTAACACACATAACTTATATTTGTAACAAGGTTCTGACAGGTATTGATCCCTGTTTATGCTGCATACCAACCAGAAATGCAGATGGAAATTTGTTCTCAGGAGTAAAAGGTGCTGGTTCATCATCTGAGAGCTGACACTTGGCCAGTGTCACCCTCTGGCTTGCAGATGCTGTGCTAGCCATCCCTTATTCCTTGTGGCATCATCTGATCCTTGGTGAAATTGCTTTTCCTCCTGCCTGAATGTTGGTGGTCAGTGCTGGCAGCAAGGAGAGCTTCCTCATATCTAGAAAAGTGGAAGAAAGTGGAGCTCCTCTTTGAATCTGGTGTTGTGGTAAACAGTAGGTAATTAGTTCTGCTTGCATTCTGCGAACACATTACTCTACCATAGAGTTTCTCTAGTGCCACAGGTAAACTTAGTGTCTTATTTTTACCCAGGTTGCATTATGCACTTTTCATTGGACAGCAGTGTCTCATGTTCTCATACACAGTTATGATTCAGACACACCTCATGTCGTGGCATATTTTCCTTGTCTCCAAAAGATAATGGAAAAATGGAACAGGTTTATCTTGAAAACGATTCTCTCCCCTGAGGCACAGTGTTTTCCTCTTGTGTAATTTTAACTTGAATAACAAAATGATGTTGATTACTAAGCTAAATCGAATTTGCTCTTCCAGCAAAGAACTGAGGTGTTTTTCCTGGTGATGCTGAGGCAGAAGCTCTTTTAAGTGATAGCTGAAGCACCAGATGAATTGAATTTGGCTTCCTACTGTGCATGAGAATTAAATGTGAGTTTTGCAATAGCTGTTGAAGTAAAACAAACTCCAAACCACAAATACTTTTGCCTGTGGGAGCTGGCAGGATGATATTCTGCTTTGGATTTCATACTTTCAGAGATAAATTATGTTTCTGAGCTCAAGATAATGCAATTTGCCTGTACTAGTGATAAGTTTGCAGGAAACTTCTGTAATTCGTGTCTATGAAGTGTCTCAAAATGCAAAATTTGATTAATCATGGAATTATTTGTATAATCTGTGACTAGCAAAATGTGTAACAGTGAGCAACTGGTCCAAATATTCATGAAAAAAAAAATCCTCTCTTTTGCTTTGAAAAATTAATTTGGCATCCATGCTGTCCTCAAAAGCTGCTTTTGCTAAAGCATATAAAAAGCAAGCAATGTCTCTTAGTGTGTGAGGCCCAAATCTGTTCACAGTTTTGCAGCATGAACCCAAAGTCATTGTGCTCAAGTAAATGGAGTTAGTTAGGATTTTCCCCAGAGTGAAAGAGAGAAGAATTTGACTCATTTTGTGTATGACAAAAGAGTGTTGCCCAAAACCTGGCCTGAAAAAAACAAGCGAGCACTGATGTCAAAGGATGTTCTTCATGGTTGAGGATGGTCCTGATAAAACTGTAGTGTACTAAGTGTTTAACTGGTGTGTTCACATGCACAGAGCATCAGTTTTGGTAAACATAATCTGCAACAGTCTACATACAACCTTGAAAACTTCCAGGTAGTTTGCATAAACGTCAGTGCTCTTCAGGTGCAAACCTACACTGAAGTGCTTCAGAAGAGGCCAGAGTGATTAGTGCTTTGCATGAATCTACATTAAGTGAATATTGAGAATTATCACTGAATCCCAACTGGAAATTTATCAAAATGCAAAACATTGCTGCACCCTAAGGTAAATACATTCTACTAAATGGGCGCATCTGTAGGTAACTCATCACCTTCGAAAACAGACAAACAATCAAAGCAGTTTGTGTTGATTTGACTTCATATTCAAGGTACAGACAGCGTCTTGCTGGGTTGTTCCACTGCTTTGGTATAGGAGGGCTTAGCTCTTGCTCACTTTGTACGTGCAACCTGGGGGTATGAGTTTGCAGATATTTGAGGAAGCAGTTCATGATGAGGGTGGTGACAGTTACTGTGTGTAGTTTATGATGGTATATCACACATCAGTTCAGAGAGGAGTAAAAAACTGAGATACTGGAGGGTGGCAGCCTGCCTCCAGAACACTGGTGCTTCATGTCTGCAGCCACCTTGGACTTTTCATCCCTGCTGTTCACTTACTTTTGCTCACAGCGTGGCTCATCTGTTGTTTCTGCTTTCCACCTTCCTTATCCAAACCCACTGATGACTCCACATCAGCTACGCTGTCTTACTCCACTTGTTTAATCATTCCTGTGGCATTAGCATTAGCCTTATTTTTTTTTTTCTACCAAGGGCCACTCTTGCTAGATAACAGTTAGACACTGTCATGAGATCCAGCTCAGTTCTTCATACTCACCACATGACAATGTGACTTGAAGGGATCTGCAGTCACTGCCCTAGATGGTGCTAGCAGTTCCATGTGGTTGGAATCAGAAAAACCTGAATTTATCAGACGAAGCATTCTTCTGCCCTAAAGATATTCTTTCTTTGTGAAGCTAAGGAAATTTTCACACTCTTAGCTAGAGTATCTCAGTCTCCTCATGTCAGTCTTCACAATGTTACGATAATTTTAGCAACCATTTTGAAACAAGTGCTTCTTTACTCTGGCCATTGAATGAACAGGTTTATATGATCAGCTCTTTCTGCAAGACAGGGAGATGAGCGTAGGTTCTTCCAGCAACGCTGCAATGTAACTTGATACTGATTTTACCCTGTTTGTATCTTGTGCTTGAATTGACAATTTTTGAACGCTTTCTTTTCAGCGAAGGAGCTAGTGACTGTCATCTCTTTTATTGAGCCTGTGTATGCCCACGAAAAGCAGTAATAGCTTTGCAGTCCATAGCAAATCAGTTCTGTTTAGCTTACTGAAACTTTCTCCAGTTTCTGAAGTCTCTATGTTGGATAGCTGAACAGTGGAGTCAGCTGGGGATTGTGAACCAAATTCCAGTTCACTGAAACAATATTTGGAAGAAAAGAGTCTGTATTAAGAGGCTTTATTAAAGGCTTTGTATTGACTTCCCAGACCCATGGGAGAAAAGATTCGGAGACTACCCTGAAAGTCAAACATTCCCTTAAAGTTATTGTAGATTACTGTAAATTGCCCATGTTCTGGACGCTTGGACTTACCTTCACTTTGAGAATGAGAATTTATGCCAGTGACAAGCACCTAAACGTAGGTGTCCTGCCTCTATGTGGCTAATGAAAGCAGGATGATGTTCAATCTGGGCTCTAGTATCCTCCCTTTTGTTTTTGCAGCCTGTCTTTGGGGCTCCTCTATGCGTGCATGAATGTCATGATTTGCACCTTGTTGTTTGATCATGAATGAAATAGGTGGATGCAAAGCTATCCATCCATAGATAGGCTAAGAGATCATTGATAAAGTCATCTTAGCATGCAAGGCCAGCAGGATTATATATAAAGATTTTTTTTTTCACATCATGCAAACCAAAAGTTGCCGTAAGGCTTTGAAAAAAAGTTTATGTTAGAAGTCCTACTTATACAGGAAAACCAGAAACTATAAAGGTGTGCAACCAGTAAAACATTGCAGTGTCTGCTTAGGACTGGTCTCTCAGCTTACTCTGTGGAGGAGATGTCAACTGGGTTGAACTAACCCTCCCAGCCTCCACTTTGGCAATAGACCACATTGCACATTATAGCTCTCAGCTAGAGGTGAAGCCACTACATAATGACATTTCATAAATTAGCAAGAGGAGGGAGACTTTGTGGATGCACTCGGAAATTTCAAGGGTAAACATGAAATCCTCCTGAGTGCTCTCTCAGTTTGCATTTAATGATTGCTTCCATTGATGAGTCTGAAGAGCAGGAAACAGACAGATCTGGAGTAATATACCCAAACTTCCTTCTATCCCAAATAGCTTTGCTGTAATTTGACTTTATGAGTTGGACTAAGCAAAAGCCCCAAAGGAAATATTGAATTAATTATGCACACCACTGTCAAAGAATGGGGAAACAGCAGTCTTTGCTTTTCACAATTTTGCAAAGAAATATTGTAGTTTTGTGGTGGGTTGGTTATTATTGTGTTTGGTTTTCCCTTCCATTTAACAATATAAACTGGATGATTTTTTTTTTTTTAAATAAACTTTGTCTGGCAATAAATGTATGTTCCATGTGAAACTGATGCATGTGGAGGATAAGAAACTTATTTACATGGTGCTGGCTGTTAAAATCTAATAGGAAGATTCTAAAGAATCTAGGTAGACATTTTCCATTATTCAGAGGATTTTAAAGGCTGCGTCTTCGCTCCAGAGAAAGAAACCCTTGGTGAGCATTAATGCCCACAATCTTGAGAATATTTACAGTAGTGATGGAAGTGAATTCTTATTAGGCAATTGAGTTGCCTTGAATGGTGGAGAGGAGTTTGAAAACTTGGAGCTCAGAATGAAGAAAAGACTGGAAATGTCAGGATACCATCCAAAAAGATAGTAAAGAAGTCGGTGGGAAGGAAGGACATAGCTTGTGTGATGAAACGTATACAATCACTGAGATATTTAACTTCTGTTTTTTCCCCTTAACAGCTGAGGCAGTGAAGTAGCAAAAATCAATCTTGCTAGCCTGGATTCCACCCTTGGCTAAAAGTGTGACTTCAACAGAAATCCAATTTCAAGCTTTTCAGCTAATTAGGCTTTATTGTCTCAAATGATAAAGTACAAGATGTTTATGTTTGGGATTTGTTAAGGCTGGGGACATGTTCTCTCAAAGCTAGAATGGCTAATTATTCACAAGCAAACTCCTAGGATGGTTGATAAATGTAGCTAGTCTACAGTTCTTGTAGTCTTATATCATGGATGCTGTTCACAGAATCACAGAAAGCTAGGGGTTGGAAGAGACCTCTGGAGATCATCTGCTCCAACACTCCTGCTAAAGCAGATTCACCTAGACCAGGTTTCACAGAACTGTGTTCAGACAGGTTTTGAATCTCTCCAGAAGAGTTTCCATGACCTCTCTGGGCAGTCTGTTTTAGTGTTCTGTCAACCTGGCAGTGAAAATGTTTTTCATTATATCCCTGGGTTATAATTTATGCCCATTGCCCTTTGTACTGTTACTGGGCACCACTGAAAGTGGACTGGTCCCATTCTCTACACACCTGCTCTTTAGTAATTGATAACATTCCCTCTCAGTCTTCTCCAGGCTAAACAGCCCCAGGTTTCTCAGCCTTTCCTCATCAGGGAAAAGCTCTCACTCCCTCATTATCTTATTCCTAACAAAGGGGCTTGGGGTACAAAATCCTTCCTGACCCCTGTCCTGCTGCCACCCCAGCACTATAGCATTTTCTTCCTGCTGGGCTCTCAAGCTGCAGATATGCTCACAGCAAAGCTGACACCAATCAGCACTCAGTGTCTAATAGAAAAATAGAGGAAACAATCCTGTATCCGGAGAGCTGGGCTATCTTGTGTCTTCAAAGGAAGTAACTAAATACAATGTGCTTGTCAACAAGTGTCTTTCCCAGACAGAGATAGTATCAGTACTAGTATTAAAGTTTGATTTTCTTCTTGTGAAGGGTGTCATGGTCCATGTGTCCATGACACCACTGAAAAGCTGTTTAAATCATTTACTTGCATGGCTAACTACACACATGCAGTGCTGGACAAGGGATGTCAGAGCTCCCTTCTGCTTCCAGGGCTGCACTATGGCACTTCTCAAACGTAGTGAAATGTTGGTGTCACTAAGCCAGCCCCTCCTTTTGTCTCTCTGTGCAAAATTTATTAAAATAGTGCTATCCAGAACATATGATCAGTAATGACATGTGCTCCTTGGGACACTTCTGTCCCAGTAAAAAACGCTCATAGTGTGCTACGTTTTCAGTGCAGTCATGTGGATGCTGAATTTAGGTTTGTGAACCTAAATCACAGATTTGTACATACCTCTGGCTTGTGACTTCTTGCAATTGTGAGATTTCTGTTGTGGAATTAGAAAAGGGGCTTGATTTTTAAGGGAGTTATATTGTGGCTTGGTGGTGGTGTTGTCTTAAACACTTAATTTCTTTGTATTCAATTATCCCTGGGTTTTTAGGAATTGAAAAGTGGAAGTAGATCAGTCTGATTTACAACTTCTGTTAGGAAATTAGAGTTCAAAATGCAGACAAGGTGACACCTGATGCAGCAAATTAGTTAAGAAACAGGTTTCACTTGATGTAACGTGGGTAGATGTAATGTGATAGGCATTGCCTGCCACATTACAGTCCTAGCACTTCTCTAGCATCAAAAGAAACAAAACCCCCAAAATAACCCCAAACGAAACAACAACAAAAGTCACAAAACCCCCCCCCCCAAAAAAAAAACAA
>VWZI01016789.1:31232-41835 GCA_013396835.1 Psilopogon haemacephalus | reverse complement strand
TAAACCTACCTGGACATGTACCCTGACTCCTCCCTGGAGGTGGCCTGACCTGCCCCCGGGTGTTGTGTTTAGCCCCCTCACACTTTCTGCTGAGACTACTATAAAAGAAGAGGGACATCTTGTCTCTTCTCTCTCTCTTGGTCCCTCGTGCATCGCGCCACCCTGTTGCTGATCACCATGTGCTCTCCAGCAAGCACATGGAGGACGAAACCTTTTTTTTTTTTTTTGGAACTTTTTCTCAGTGCCTTTCACCNCTCTATCTCAGTGCCTTTCACCATCAATCCTGCATCCTTCTGCCTCCACCATAAAATTGTTGATTCTCAGTGCTTGGACTCAACTTCCATTTCATGGGTTGTATTTTTACTTTGGGTATTTTGCTCCCTTTTCCCCCTTTACCCTCTGTAATCCCCCTCATTTTCCATACCCTGTATTTTAGTTCCCTTTTCTTCATCCTATGTAACTCCCCTTACCTCCTTATTATTACCTCCTATCTCTTTTTACTTCCAAATCAAATCAAGTATTTATTGAACTTTTGAACTCAGGGGGTCTAACTTAAACCCAATACAGCAGTTCTGGAGCCCTCAACACAAGAAAGACATGCAAGCATTGAAGCAAGTCCAGAGGAGGGCCATGAAGGTGCTCAGAGGGCTGGAGAAGCTCTGCTATGAGGACAGATGAGGACAGGCTATGAGAGTTAGGGCTCTTCAGCCTGGAGAAGAGAAGGCTTCAAGGAGACCTCATAGTAGTCTTCCAGTATCTTTCAGGGGAGGGACTATTGCAAAGTCTTGTAATGACAGGACAAGGTAATGGGTTTAAGTTCTTTACAGTGAGAGTGGTGAGACACTGGCACAGGTTGCCCAGGGAGGTTGTGGCTGCTCCCTCCCTGGAGGTGTTCAAGGCCAGGTTGGATGAGGCCTTGAGTGACCTGTTCTAGCAGGAGGTGTCCCTGCCTGTGGTTGGGGGTTGGAACTGGCTGTCTTTGAGATCCCTTCCAACTAAGCCATTCTATGATTTTATGATTCTAAGTCTAGCTTTCACTGAGAAATAGTGGATTGGAGAACCTCCTTTATGAGGCTGGAGCACCTCACAGACAGGCTAACAGAGTTAGAGTTGTTCAGCCTGAAGAAAACGCAGCTCCAGGTAGATCTTACTGCAGCTGTTCAGTACTTTAAGGGGACCTACAGGAAAGATGGAGAGGGATGCTTTGTCAGGGAGGATAGTGATAGGATGAGGGCAAAGGGTTTCAAACCAGGAAGGAGTAGGTTTGGACTAGCTATTAGGAATTTTTTCACCATGAGGATGGTGAAACACTAGAAGGGGCTGTGTAGAGAAGTTATAGATGCCTCATCTCTGGGAATGTTCAGGGACAGGTTGGATGGGTCTTTGAGCAACCTGGTCTAGTGATAGCTAGCCTGGTGCATGGCACAGGGGATCTTGCAGTTCTTTTCCAACCCAAACCATTCCGTGCTTCCAATATGCTGTCAGAAGGAACTTCTATTTTGACAAGTCAATGCTTTCTGTCAAGAAGAGATTTTGTCAGACAGTTCTGTGATTCTGTAATTTCTTGTGGGCTGGAATGACTGACTCAAACTGACAGTGAGGAACCAAGGCATATGGATGTTACACTACCTTTCTGAGTGAGAGCAAAAAGGCTGTGGCAGACTCAGGTTGAAACTGCACCTTGCCTGCAGATCCTCTAGCAACAATTCTTTTCTCTCTTTGTACTAACCAGAAATGTATTTCTTTGCCAGCAGCAATTCAGAGACAGTAGCATTGCCCCTCCCCTACCTGTCCCCCTAGCTCTCTTCTGAAATCTGCCTGCTTAGTGCTGAGCAGTACAGGATGGATCTTACACATTATCACCCTTGGGAACACTGTGAAAACAGAAGGATAATTGCTAAATGTTGCATTATGAGAAGAATTCATCGCTGCCTATGACTTAAGTCCTTGTTCTCAACCCAGTGTGTGTTGCTTCTGAAGGCTGTGACATTTCTTAGTTGTTGGATACAGTACTGCTGCTCTGCTTCACAGCAGGTCATGCACAATGGAGGTAGGTAGACATGTCTAGCAGGGAATTCAACTGTACCCTGCAGAAGGTGATAACTCTAGGTAATGAAGCATGGTTGACTTTGTTTCCCTGGCTAACTTTGCTGCTTCTGCTGCTGCAAACTGAGAAGCTTGTGCATAAAACACCCTGTTGTGTTTCACAAATAGTATCAGTGAGAAGATTTCTCTGGGCAATTCCATTCTATAGCATTTCAGGTAACCATGATAACATATTGCTAAATAAATAGCACTAACAGATTAATATCACATGGCTGAGTACTCACCTGCAGCTTGCAGATGGAAGGATTTGGATGAGATATATCCAGGCATTCCATGGTTGAAGGCTGGAGAGAAGTTGAATGAGACCACCTAAGCATGCTGGGGCTGGGCAAAAAAATATTGTGAGCAATGTGCTGGGCTAGTGCTGGATAATGGCTTCTTTGTATGGAGACGGTTGTGGGATCAAGCTAGAATGAGTATACCAGGTAGTATGAGGGCTTCAGCCCAGTGCCCTTTCCTTCCCCAGAACCAATTTCTGCAGTGCCTGTGACATCATAGTTCTTCACCAGAATAAACCTCTTGGCTCTCCATGGAAAGATTCTGACTCTGTTCATCTTTACTCTTAGCTGCTGAAAGCTGCAGCTGAATTGATTAGTAACAAACAAGCTCCTTGACTGTCACACCTCTGATAAATTAATACAGTAGAGTGTTATCAGTTAGTGTCACTGTTGTGGAGGCAGGGTATTGATGTGGCTGAGTCAGGAATTATAAAAATAGAATTATTTTTGTTTCCTGAAAAGCCCACCCCCAAACTATATACAGAACTACTTTATATTTATTTACAGGCTCAATTAGACTGGGAAAATCTTCACAGGATGTTATGGACAAATTTAGAGATTTGGGAAGTCAGACAATGGAAAAGGCTAAGCTACAAACACAGCTTTACCCCAGTATCAGTCAGGCTGAGCAGAGAATTAAGGCAATGCCAGGCTTTACTCACAGAAGTGAGATAGGTATTTGGTGACGATCCCTTGGTGGATTTCTCTGCTTGGCTGCCTTCTGACACTACAAGAATCATCCAATCGCAAATCCAAATGGCAAAAGCCCAAGGCAGGTGGACAAGCCACCATAATCAATAGTGTCTCAAAAATAAGGCTTCCACAAGACAGATTCATGGAAGCAATGCTGCTTCAGCAGCAGCAGGGGAGAACCAAGCTGCTAAGGTCTCCCTCAGACAGAATAGCAGCCAGGAAGTTGGCTGTGGTAGAGTCCCAGAGCAGCCAGGTCTGGGTGCTGCTAGCAACTGTCTCTCAAATGGACCCTAGGACTTGCAAAACTGCACACAAGAACGGTGCAAAATTTGGGGGCTGTCCAAAACAGGGATGGTGCAAAACGAAGAGCCATGTAAAAGGGTAGGAGCCATCCAAAAGTGGGGACAGTCCAAGTAGGAACTCTCATGGCAGGGACACTGTCAAGGCAGGAACTGTATCAAGGCAAGAACCTTGCACGTTTTTCCCTTGCCGTATTTATACTTTTCTAGACAAAGTCTCCATTTGCCATTTTATACTGGGCATGAAGGACCCAGCCAACCACCAGCTCAATTTCCAGCACAGGCTTTCACTCAGGTCAGTACACGTGTGGGGAAATGTGCCTTTTGCTGTTCCTCTTTCAGGCCCTCAGGGTAGGATGGGGAAAGCAGTCTTTGCACCTTCTTCTCCTCCTTCAAACCTGCAGTGGGGAGGGGAGGGGTTGAGGGCAAGGGAAAGGAAGGAATTTGGAGTGCTCTAGGAGAGTCACCCCACTGTTTCCCAGAGATGGTATCCTTGTATGTATCTAAATGCCTTCTTGGGACAGCTTTACATGTTAGAAGAGATATGTCAGCGGGAGCCAGACATCCACCTGCAAAGAACAGGAAGTTGCTGTAGCCACACAGGACATTTGCACTCGTGTTGTAATGGGGCAAGGAAAGACAGCAGGCAATAGTTGCCACTATTGCTACTGAATTTCTCCAAAGCTGCTAATTTTACTTCTAGAAAAGCTCCCATCTCTGTGCCTGTGCTGCAATGAACCTGCACTGCTAGATAGAGTCACAGCTTTTAGCAACCACATTAGCATTTTGCATGTTCCCAGTGCTAGGAGAAGCATTCAGGGAAAAAAAAAAAAATTCCAGGCAACATCTTGATCTCTGTTTTGCAGCTGAACTCAGAGCCATGTATTGAGATTTAAAAAAAACCAAGTGGGTATTTTTGAAAAGATGATGCTACTCTTTTAAATAATGCATGGTTAAGGGCTTACAGAACAGGGAATATCCACATGTACATAAAATGAAGAGTGCTTGACTTCAGCCAGATCTCTGCCTGGCTGCAATGAGAACCATTTCCTGCTTCTTGCAGTGAAATTCTCACTGCTCTTTTTTGAAATGTAGAATCTCTTTCTATTTAAATTTGCACATCCACCATGTAATTCTGTAAGATGTGCCTATGTATGAAGCACAGAAGGACTCCTGTGCAGAATGAAGAGCTGCAGCTGAGTGTAGAATTGCTTAGAGAGAAAGAGAGCGCTGGCAGAAATTCAGCATGGCTCAGGGCTGATCATCTTTGTTTCCTGAAGGCAAGAGACCCAAAATTGTTCTGCTCACAGAGCTGAGTAGGGTAGGTATGGAGAGTGTCTTGGGTGCACAGTTTCAGAGCTGAGAGCAAATGAGTAAAATAAAACAGAAAAGCTGGTGAGCTCACACTAAACATAGAATCGTAGAATAGTCTGGGTTGGGAGGGACCTTTACAAGGACCTGTAGTCCAACCTTCCCTGCAGTAAACAGGGACATCCTCAACTAAATCAGGTTGCCCAGAGCCCTGTTGAGCCTCACTTTGAATATCTCCAGGGATGGGGCCTCAACCACCTCCCTGGGCAAACCACTCCAGTGCTCCACCACCTTCATGATAAAGAACTTGTTCCTAACATTCAATCTAAATCTGCTCTTCTCTAGTTTGAAGTGGTTGCCCCTCATCCTACCACTACAGGCCTTTGTAAACAGTCTCTCTCCTTCCTTTTTGTAGCTTCCTTCCTCTGGGTCTGCTGGCAATGCATCTTTTGATGCAGCCCAGGGTGCAAGCACACACTCTCTGTTCATGTCTAGCATCTTGTCCATCAGCACCCTGAAGTCCTTCTCTTCAGGATTGCTTTCTATCACCTCATCCTCCAGTCTGTATTGAGAGTGAGGATTGCTCCAGCCCAAGTGCAGGACCCTGCACTTGCTCCCATTGAATCTCATAAGGTTCCTTTATGTTCAATTTGTCCAAGTCTCTCTGGATAGCATCCTGTCCCTCTGGCATATCAACAACACCACTCAGCTTGGTGTCATCTGAAAACTTGCTGATGGTGCACTCAATCCAACTGACTATATAACTGATAACAATATTAAACAGTACAGATTCCAGCATGGACCTCTGAGGTACACTACTTGTCACTGCTCTCCATCTCAGCTTCAAGCTGTTGGGCACTACTCTCTGGATGTGACCATCCAGGCAATTCATTATCCACTAAGTGGTCCTCTCCTCAAATCCACATCTCTCTAACTTGGTGAGTAGGCTGTTGTGGGGACCATGTCGAAGGCCTTGCAGAAGTCCAAGTAGATCACATCCATAGGTCATCCCTTATCCACTCACAGTCACTTTGTCATAGAAAGCCACTAGTTTGGTTAGGCAGGATATGCCCCTAGTAAAGCTATGCTGACTCTTGAATTACTTGCCTGCCCTTCGAGTGCATTAGCATGGCACCTAGGAAGATGTTCCCATGGTCTGCCCATGTTATACAACCTGGTCCAAAAGACCTCTAATATACAGACACAGACCTGCCTTAAGTGAATGGAGGACCTTGTTTCATACAAATGAGTGGTCCCTAATGTCATGCACCCCCCCCAGACTTCCTGTAGCCCCCCTGCAGATACTAGAAGGCTACTATAAGTCCTCGTCAAAGCCTTCTCTTTTCTAGGCTGAAGAGCCCCAACTCTCTCAGCCTGTCCTCATAGCAGAGGTGCTCCAGCCTTCTGAGCATCTCCGTGGCATCCTCTGGACTCACTCCAAAAGTTCAATGTCCTTCTTATTTTGGGGGCTCCAGAACAGCACAAAGTAATCCAGGTGGAATCTGACGAGAGCAGAGTAAAGGGGAAGAATCCCCTCCCTTGCCCTGCTGGCCACGCTGCTCTTGATGCAGCCCAGCACACAGTTACTGTCTGGGCCAGGTGTGCATACTGTCAGCTCATGTTGAGCTTTTCATCAGTCCCTCAGGTCCTTTTCCTCAGGGCTGCTCTCCAGCCGCTCACCACCCAGCCTGGATTTGTGCTTGGGATTGCAGCGACCCAGGTGCAGGACCTTACACTTGGCCTTGTTGAATTTCATGAGGTTGGCCTGGGCCCACCCCTCCAGTCTGTCCAGGTCCCTCTGGATGGATTCCACAGCAAGTCGACTGTGCCACACAGCTTGGTGTCATCTGCAAACTTGCTGAGGCTGCACTCAATTCCTGCCCATGTCACTGACAAAGATGTTAAACAGCACTGGTCCCAGCACTGACCCCTGAGGGACGCCACTTGTCACTGGTCTCCAGGTGGATATGGTGCCCTAGATCAGGCATAAAGCCTGATACCACAAGGGTAATCTAAGTTCAGTTACTGATGCTTGTACATCGGTGGATCCTTTTATCCCCTGGCCCCTTTTATCTTCTGGCCTCTGAAAAATGCAGTGGAAAATTAATCACTAACATCAGAATAAATATTCTAGAGAAGGTTCATGGAGCAAATTTTCTTGAGAAATATGTTCTGTGATTAGTTTCCAATGTACAATGGGTCACTTCTAGTCAGAGCAGCTTAGTGGCCAAATGAGAGCTGTGACTTACACCATCTCCATCCTTGGCTAACACAAATAAAGTCCTTTGGTGTTGGCATATGCCTAGCATGTTGTCAGAGCTCTATGAACTGAAGCAAAATAGTTAAAAAGAAACACCANTTTTTTTTTTTTTTTTTTTTTTTTTTTTTTTTTTTGTTTGTTTAGTATTTATTACACTTTTATAATTATTAGTTTATTTGTCATGACATGTTTTGTGACAGGGCTCCAAGAATGTCAGCTTGATTTTTAGCTTTTTCAGAGCATGTTCATTAAACTGTGACAGGTGATTGTCTTTTCTTTTTAGTCTCTGCCCTTGTAGTCCCCACCACAGGAGCTGAGCACATCTTTATAATTCAGGGGAGGGTTCTCACATCCTCTGCTTCAATGGGAACATAGGATCACAGTGTTACAGAACTACAGGGGTTGCAAGGTACCTCTGGAGATCACAGAGTCACAGAAGATTAGGGGCTGGAAGTGACCTTGAAAGATCATCTTGTCCACCTACCCACACACAAGAGCAGGATCACCTGTACCAAATCATGCAGGAACACATCCAGGCAGGTCTTGAATATCTCCAGAGAGGGAGACTTCACAACCCCCTTGGGCAGACTGTTCCAGTGTTCTGTCACCCTCACAGTGAAAAAAACCTCTTATGTTTACATGGAACTTCCTGTACCTCAAATTCCATCCACTGCCTCTTCTCATCTTGTTGGGCATCATCGAGAAGAGCTGACTCCATCCTCCTGGCACTCACTCTTTACGTATTTATAGACATTCATGAGGTCACTTCTCAGTCTTCAAGCTAGTGCCCCCAGATCCCTCAGCCTTTCCCCATAAAGATGTTCCGCTTCTTTAATCACCTTTGTGGCTCTGCACAGGACTCTCTCAAGCAGCTATATGTCCTTCTTGAACTGAGTGGCCCAGAACCAGATACAATATTCCAGATGCAGCCTCACCAGGGCTCTCTTGACCTACTATGAGAGCCTTTCTAATACACCCCAGGATGCCATTGACCTTGGCCATAAAGGCTCATTGCTGGTTCATGGTCATACTTCTTTCCACCATGACCCCAAGTCCTTTTCCCCTTGAGTGCCTTCCAACAGGTCAGTCCCCAACCTATACTGATCCCTGGGGTTGTTCTTTCTCAGGTGCAAGACTTGCCCTTATTGAGTTTAATTACATTTCTTCCCACCCAACTCTCCAGCCTATCTAGGTCTCACTGAGTGACAACACAGCCTTCAGGTGTGTTAGCCACTCTTCCAGTTTTGTTTTGTGTCTTGGTGTCTGTCTCCACCATTGGTTCTGCACAGGGGATGTGGCACTAGACATCCATCATGGCTGAGTTTGCTTGGAGGCCCATGGTAATCAGGTGGATTTTGGTGGTAGATTTGCTTGTGTTTGCCCCAAATATAGTCTCACTGAAGGCCATGGGAGTTTCTTTACTGGTTGTAGAAGAAACTGAACTCACTCTTGCTGTGCTTTGGAACCAAAGGACTGATCTCTCTGAAGAACTTTCTACTCAGGCTTATTGATGTGGCATGAAATGTTTATAGAGGTATGGTCCACCCATATGAATTTTACATTATTTCATGCCACACAGTTTCACAGTGTCACAGCTCCGTGGCTTTACTTCTGTTTCACCATTAAATGTAAATTACTGTATTCTACTTTTTTTGTTAAAAAAGGCAGAGTGACAGAGCGGTCAGTTCCTGATCCTTGTGCTCATGCAGTGTGACAGACCTTTCCTCAAAATACTTGGATACCATTTAGACCTGAGAAGTCAGGTCTGAACTTGCACAGATGGCCAGCTCTGTAACTCATTGATGTTTTGAATGAAGGCTGGTGGGTAGGCCTGAGTTCATTTAATGGTCACATATCAATACAAAAATTTGCATATTCTTCTCCTCTCTTACAGCCTTGAGAGTCAAGGCCAGGAACCAACTGATCTGTTCCTCTTGCCCTGGGGCAGTGAATGCACAGTGTCAGAGGACTGCCAATGGATTTTATTCTTCTTGTGCAGGACAGGGTCATTGTATCAGAAGTCATGGTTCAGATGTGCTTTCAAGACAACATCAGCACAGCCTGAATTGGTTTGTATCAAACCACTGAGTTATTAATGTGTTGGGATTTCTGCCTTTTTCCTTGCAGTCAACAAATACGTGGTCCGAGTTTTTACCGGTGAAATCAGTGGCAGCGGAACAGATGCAGATGTCTTCATTAATATCTTCGGTGAGAGAGGAGACACAGGTATTCAAATGCAAATAATTTCCCAAAATATTTCTTCCTGCACTGCAGGTCTGCGATCTGAACAACACACAGCAGCATTCTGGCAAATGCAGAGTTATTTGGCTGAGTGAAAGGCACAACAAATGATGCTATTAGCTCTGGGGTTTCTCACATCCACAGCTTCTGGATGCTGTGTCTGCAGAGCAGCACTCATAGTAGGGCTGTGAGCATGACTCAAGTTACCTACCAACAAGAACCCAGACCTTGGGAAATGCAGCATAAATCACCTGCATAAACTAGTGCCAGTCTGCTGAGGGATGCAGCACCGATGTGTATTTACAAAGCATGCAGTGATAGCATCTTTCTTTGTCCCTGGATGGATGATGTGGTTCTTATTGTGTGGCAAATGTTGTGTCTGAGCCTGCCTGGCCATTTAGAAAGAGAAGCTAACCAAGGTTTATATCAGCTGGCTTTAAATTGATGATAGTTGCCCTTTTTAATTTTTCTTTATTTTGTTTTTTTTTCACTGTTTTTTTTTTTAATTTATTTTATGTTCCTTTCCCCTTTTTTCTTATTATTTTTGGTTTTTCTTCTTTTTGTCCCCACCCCCCACCATTTATTCTCCTTTTCCATTTCCATTTCCACTTTTCTTTGTCAGTTTTGTTTTTAACTTTCCTTTTCCATTTTCTTTTTTTTTTTTTTCAGATTGTACTACAGCAGTAGTCTAGAAACTAAAATTTAATTTTTAAAAAGTATGTTCAACTGACTGTTGACAATAAAATATGTGCCAGGACCAAACTCTGGTTCATACCATGAAGAAGAAAGAGACTCTTTCTGGAGACATAGAGAGCAAATACTTTCTCTCTTATATTGCATCTATCCTGTCAAATTCAAGAAATAATGATATGTCGTCTACCAAGAACCCTTGAACAGATTGCAAAACCTATTGGATAGGTCTTACCCACAAGTAATTATCCAGATTTTTGCAAAGGAAATAATCTGATCTCAGTTCAAATGTCTGAAAGTGGGAGCCTGAACCTAAGCTAGTTGTCCAGGCACACTGTTGTATCTACACAGAGCAATAACAGCCCTAGAAGATAATTCATCCACTTCTATAGTATGTGGGATGAACAGCACTCTTAGAGTTTCCACTGCACTGATGCCTTGGATGGATTCAATCCCACTCACAGCATCAGTTACACATGAGTAGCATTGGTTGTAACTTTAATAGTTTTCATAAAGGCAAGCTCCTGTGAGACCAGGAAAAGCCAACAGCCCTAACTGGGTCCTAATTTAAAAATAAGGCCTTTGTAGGTCATGCAAGAAAGAAGTCTGTATCCTGAAATGTCAAAACCTACAGCTTGTGACCAAAGCCTTTTTGAAACAATTTAGATATTTTAAAAGGCATTAAATATAAAAGGGAAATGTGGTGATATAAAAAAAAAAAAAAA
>VWZI01016789.1:4396-24086 GCA_013396835.1 Psilopogon haemacephalus | reverse complement strand
GGGGGGGAGGGTAAGGTAACTGCTTAAACCACCACACTGCCTGCCTGTTCTCAGGTTCTCCTGTTGTTGCTAACAACATTGATACTAACAGTATCAGTGGTTCTAGTATCTTTGCTGCCAAGAGGGTCTCCCTACCTTGACTGATATGGCAGACTAACAGACTTTCTAGCACACCATCCTTCAAACATAGGTGTGCTGCCTTCGAGGCTCATTTCTAGCAAGTCCAGTTTTGTGCTCTTCCCCCTTCAAATCTAATTTAAAACTCTTTCAGTGAGCCCTGCTGTCTTCTAGGCTAGAATCCTTTCCTTGTTTTGAGACAGGTGTATCCCATCTCTTGCCAGCAAGCATCATCCCATGATTAAAAAACCCAAAGTCCTAGTGGAGACACCAGGCTTAGGGCCAGACATAATAGAAGGCATAGAGGAGAGCACTACTTATGTTCCCAGGCCCTTAACCAGTTGTCCCAAGACCCTGAAGTCTCTCTTCAATTCCCTTGGACTTCTTGTCATTACTTCTTCACTGTCTGCCTGAAAGATCAACATGGGCTGATGGCCATACTGGGGAAGGAACTTTCTCCTCACAACTCTAATCTGGGTCCCTGGGAGGCAGCAGACCTCCCAAAGACATGGGTCTGGTCTGCATATTGGGCCTTACGTTCCCTTCCAAAATGAGTCACCGACAACAATGATGTGTCTTTCATTCTTTACTGAAGTATTTTTGATGCAAGGGCTACTGACTAAACCTCAGAAACAACTCTAATCTGAGTGATCCACCACCTTCTTCTCTATTGCAGAGCAGTCTATGCGTTTTGCAAGGGCACCTGAGAAGGCAGGAGAGTTACTGGGGGCACACACCTGCAGCTCCCATTGTGTAGGGCAGGAACTTGCTGCCATTTCCCACTACCTCCTAAGTCACCACGTTTAGTCAGCTCTGTCTGCCTCAGGTGTCTCACAGGGGACAGGGTGTGACTTCAAAAGTCTACCTCTCTCTCACAGGTTATCCTGATCATTCTCAACATACCTCCTCTCAGAGCTTCATGACTAGGTGGAGGAGGTCCTCTACCTGAGCACAGCTCTGACAGGCATGCTTGCTGCTCTCAGTTGATCTTCTGTAGGTAGCTCTTGGACTGTTTCCTACTCATAATATGAACCCAACAATAAAATATAGTTTTAAAAAAAAAAAGAGAGAAAGAACAAGCTCCTGCTTTTATTTGGATCACAATACCCCTGGTTTAACAAGTCGATATTATACATAATGCAGTATCTGATTGCCTCAAAGGCACTCTGGATGCATAAGTCAATCACTTGCTAATTGGGTTGATTGCCCTTCTGCAGTCACAGAGATAACGATTATTGTTTGCTCAGCATCAAAAGTACCTTCAGATATTTGCCCAAGAGGCCAGAGAGAAATGCAGTCTTGGATTTTGCTGAGCTTTTGAAAGTTATTATCTACATTAGGACTTTCCTCAAGTTTTCACATGCTGCTTTGGAGCTCAGGAAAAAAAAGTAGCTGACCACAGCTGTTACTGGAAGGTAGTGGAGCGTATGAGACTATCAGCAGGACCTAGTGGGAGGGAGGAGTGAGAGGCAGATGCCCTGAAGCTGGGAGGAAATGTACTTTTCCTGAAAAGCAAAACAAGGCTTGCTCTATCTTATGTTTCCTACAAAACCTTACTACACAGTGCTGTGGTTCAGGTCATGTGCTGAGAAGTGACATGACCCTGGCTTCTGCAGCTACACAGCTGTTCTGATATTTTCTCCTTGTGGTGTTTTACCTCTTCTTGGTTCACTCATTTTGATATACTTTTGGAAGTGGTGGAATAACAGAACAAGTGTCTTCTAGCTGTACTCCAGTTTGAGAATTGTGCAAGCAGTTCAGTTTATCTTGGTCTAGAAAATGTGACTTTGGGAGTAGGACCAAGATCCCCAGTTCTGTCTTTGCTTCAGTTGCTTAAACTTTCAGTATCAATGTCCAGTCCAGTGGGCAGTCAGTAACAGAATATTAAAACTCACCTTTCTAGTCTCTTTTCCTAGGTGGTGGTTTATTGCCCGTTCACTGGTATTGAGCAAACCTTCCCGTGTGGGAAGTGGCTGGATGAAGATGAAGGAGATGGCCTCATAGAGCGGGAGCTCTACGAAATGGTCTCCCTGCGCCAGAGAAGACTGAAAAGTAGGTGTAAGTGCACAGGAGACTCCTGTATTACACCTTCATGCAACAGTACCGTGAATGTGACCCAAGAAACATGACATGTGTAGTGACATGGGGAGATCAGTCAAAACCTAGGATCTGGTAGATCTTAAACCAGGTATTGCTTTTATTAACAATGATGGGTGCAAAGAGGTAGCCCTCCCAGTTTGCATAACCAAAGGTAGTCTCCACATACTTTATATACACTTGAAGTAACACATGTTCATTCGATTTCTGGGAAATTTTTTGCATATGCATGGAATCACTTAAATAGATAAAGTCTTTTTACTTCCTTGTCTGTGCTGTCGTTTTTTGACCCACTGACATTACAGTCTCATGTTGATGTTCCAGCTAGCTTCTTACTGTGTGAATCTTTATTCCTTTAGCCCTTTTGTTCTCTGCAGTGATATCTTACCTTCTTCACTCTAGCCAGCTTAAGGCCTCACGGTTATTTATCATAGAATCATAGAATGGTTTAGGTTGGAAAGACCTCAAAGCTCATCCAGTTCCAACCCCATGCCATAGGCAGGGGCACCTCCCACTTCTAGACAACACTTATATCTAGAAGTCTAGAGGCTAATCTCTGTTAACTACTGGGAAAGTTTCTAATTGTAAGAAAAACAACTAGTAACTCTCCCTGCTTCATTTCACCTGTGGTCAAGCAGAGACTCAAGTGAATTGGGTCCTGCTTGAATTTAATCTTTGAGCAACGCATTTTGAGGAGTCAAAAATGAAATTTGGAAAATATTTTGAAGAGTTGCGTTCATTTTCTTAAGGAAAGAAACTGGAACTGTCAATCTTCATGGGTTCACTGCACCTGGGGCTACCTCCATTACCATTTCACCTTTGCAAACAAGCCAGGATGTGTTTCTTGTTACTACAGAAGCAAACCTTTCATGTTCCTGTTGGAAACAAAATCTCATTATAATGAAAAGACAAACCTGAGGAAAAAACAGTAAGAATAAACAAACTCCTTCCACTAAATTCAACTGTTTTACTCTTGGCCTTAGAAATAAAACAGCTCTTAGTCCTGTTCAGCTGCTGAATGTATCTCCTGAGACATATGAGCATTTGAATTCTGTTCTGTAGAGGGAGGCAGGGGCACATGTTTGATGGGAGGTGCTGCTTGAGGGTAGTGTACTGGCATGTTCATCCATCCATCCATCCGTGACTCCAGCACCCAGTCTCACTAACTGGTTTTGTAGCAGACAAATGGAGCACTGCTATCCTGCCTGTGCCAGTGCCTATATGTAAGCAGAATGCTTTAATTAGGATAATAGATACAGTTTAATCCAAATGCTTTGGGTGGGCTCTTGCTTAAGCAGAAGTTCATTTAAATAAGCTTTACCTAAATGTTAGTCAATGTTACAACCACATTACGCCTCTGACTCGGTCCATTTAACTACAGCATCTGCAACCTTTAACCCTCTATTATCAGCTCTGATTGTTATTGACAGGCTAATTCCTCTGCTGCTGCAGTGCAGGAGATAGACAGAGAGCATTAGCCTTGAGAAATCTGTGACCTTTAGCTGCCAGATTATAGAAGCATAAGACTTGGAGTTAGAAAAGACCTATTATGTCATCTTGCCTGTGCATACAGGACTGTCCCTTTCCGTAGAGATGATCAAAGCTTGGTTCAACCTCACGTTGGGTATCCATGGTGAAATGGCTCCCTGAGCAGTGTCTGCAAGCTGTTTCCTCTTCAGATTGCAGCTTGATGCGTAGCTTGTATTTATTCGTAGTCTTCTCAGTCTTTTTTTATCTCCACCCTCCATCCCCCTCTTATTTTGAGTGTTATCCTGGAAACTGTGGTGTCAGGTCTAGCCCTCCTAGGGAACATTTACTCTGGCTCTGAGAATTTCTGAACTGCCTGAATCCCTTGATAGGAAGGCATAGGAAACAGAGAATGTGCCCAGCAAGCCCTGGCAGGATGGTGATGAGTATGTGAGTATGCCTGCTTTCCTCTGGCAGCTGCACCTAGCTCACCCACATTTCTCCCCGTGTGGTTTCTCCCTGGAAGCCTTCTGTCAGCATTTAATCCTGATACAAGTTCCTTTTTCTCCCTGGCTGCATGCATCCCTCCTCCTTTCCTTCAGCAAGAGGTCAGGGAGGCCATACCAGACAGATGAGAGAAGTCACTGGTGTCTGAATTGCCCTTGCTCTTTTCCCCAGGGAGAGCAGTCTGCTCTATTAGATGCCATATGCAAACTTACCTCAGATTCATTTCTGCTCAGATAGGACTGGCTGGTGCTTTTTAGAAAGGAGTGGTCATGAACGTGCTGCATATTGCTAAAATCAAGGGAAGCTTATTCTAAAAGAGAGTTTTTCCTTCTCCCTATTTTTTTTTAGTATCCATTGCCTGGTTTTTGGTTTTTTTTGCAATCAGATACTGAGTAGATCTGCAAGAGTCTAATTTATATACATGTCATCATATTTTGATATTCCATTTTGGTCTTTGAAGGTCGAGCTGTGCTTGTGTGGGCTTGGGCATATTGAAAGGGTTAGCAATTTGTTCATTAGGTTTTGTTAATAATTTAGCTGATGTCTGACTCAGGAAAGAAGCCCCTTCCTCCCCCCACCCCGGCTCCGTCCCTCCGCCCCCTCACCTGCAGGTGCTGCAAGGCCTGCAGAAGTGAAACAGTTATTTACCAATAAAGAATGCAGATGAGGGGTTCTTCAGAGTAAACACTGTTACTCTGTGTATGCAACTGTGCCCTGGTATGAAAATCAGTACAAGGTTACTGCAGGGGGACCACTCTTTCAGTAAAGATCTCGTCTGAAGTCTTCAGAGATAAACATTTTGTAGCTTTGCCATGTTCTTTGGGCTTGTTACTTAGGTGTGTTAGCAAAGTCAGTTGGGATTTAGCCATTTAAATATTGTAAAATCTTTTGAAGGACCTCTTTAGGTTGCTCTGAGCACGGTTGCCCTACATGACGCAGCCTAGCTACAATCACCTGAATGAGCTCCTATTCAGCCTGTCTGGCAGAAGATCTATGTGGGGTGAGTGGTCCAGATATTATTATCTCAGGATGAAGACACACGTGATGATATTCATACTCTTCCTTGTTCTAGACACAGACTATCTGGAGCAAGTTTTAGGGGCTACCTAGGGTTGCATTTCACTGTACACTAGTGACTGTAGACACCTAATCATTGATAAAGAGAAGCTAACAGCATTTCCCTCTCTTTAAACCTGCTTTCAAAACTAGAACTGTTGATGTTGGAGAAGTGCACGGAAACTGCAGAGATGTAGACTTCCCTGGGTTACTCTGTTAAGCAATATATGAGAGAGAAAAATATGTTTCCTTTGGAAAGTGGGCATTTTTCTAATTTTATTTTAAGTGAAGATGCAGAATTATATCAGATTTTCCAGACAGTCTCACTCCTGTATGTCAAATAGCAGCTGGTTGTGTTTGGACAGAAAAAGATAAAATATCCTGGACGTATTTCATACCATCCTGCTCTCTCTACCACATTGGGGGAAAGAGTAAAAATTTTGCATTTTAATAGAATGTTTTTTAAAAATATAGTTTAAACAAAATGTTTTGAAATTTTCTTTGCAGAAAGTCCCTGGTCACTGTGGATCTGGACAAGTGACATTAAGAATGCAGGGACAGATGCCACCATCTTCTTCCAAATTTATGGAGACAAGGGGAAGTCAGATGAGATGAAGCTGGACAACAATTCAGATAATTTTGAAACTGGTCAGACTGACAAGTTTATGGTATGGAACTTGTGCAAGTCATAAATTTGGCTTGATAATGTTTTCCATCCTTCTGGTACCCAAAGATCACCTACAAGAAGGCTGAGAAGAGGCTGTTTGCAAAGGCCTATGGTGATAGGATGAGGGCCAGTGGTTTGAAATTAGAGAAGAGTAGATTTAGATTGGATGTTAGGAACAAGTTTTTTACTATAAAGGTAATGGAACATTGGAATGGGTTGCCCAGGGAGGAAGTGGAGGCCCTGTCCTTGGGGCTATTCAAGGTGAGGATTGTCAGGGCTTTGGGCAACCTGATCTAATGAAGGATGTTCCTGCTCACTGCAGAGAGGTTGGACTAGATGACCATTGGAGGTCCCTTCCAGCCCAAACCATTCTATGATTCTATGATCCAATGGAGCACAGAAAAATCATCACCATGAGATCTTTACAACAGCAGATCTTTTGGAAGTCGAAGTGAAGAGATTCAGTTTGGTGGTGATGCAAATCATTTCACCACCTATGGATGATGCTTGTCTTCTCTAAACAGGGCTTAGGCTAGTGCTCCTGGATGCTCAAGTAATGATGTCTTCAAGTCATAGTGTTACCAAATGCCACATCTCCTCCCAGGAGAGGACCTCTCTCCTGCTCAGGGGAATAGCAGATAGTCTTCACCTCAGGCACAGCTCCATTCATGTCATAGATTACCTCAACCATTTAGATCATACTTCTCTGAAGCTATTTCTTTCCCCTCCCAGCAGGAAATGCATGTGGCCAAGTCAGGAATTATAAAAATAGAACTATTTTATTTCCCTGCTCCCAAATACACAGAAGTAGTTTTTTAGGTTTATTCACAGGTTTGATTTGATTGGGAAAATATTCAAAAGTAAAATCTTCAAAAGGATGCCACAGACAAATTCAGAGATAAAGGAAATCAGAAAATGGAAAAGGCTAAGCTATAAACACAGCTTTACCCCACTATCAATTGGCTGAACAGAGAATTAAGGGAAACAGGCCTTTACTCACAATGATGAGATAGGTAATTGTCAATCATTCCTTGCTGAATTCTCTGCAGCTTGGCTGATTTGGCTGCAAGCAATATCCAATCAGAAATCCAAACAGCGAAGTCCAAGGCAGGTGGCAAAGATGGCCAAACTTAGCAATATCTCAAATATATGGTTTCCATGAGACAAGGATCTGTGGAACCCACACTGTCTTCGGCAGTGACAGGAGGAGAACCAAGCTGCTGAGATCTCCCCAGCCAAAAGAAAAGCCAGGGAATCAGCTGCAGTAAGGTTCCAGAGCAGCTGGGTCTGGGCGTAAGGTCCCAGAGCAGCTCTCTCAAATGGACCCAGGACTTGCCAAGCTTGCAAAATTGCACAGAATGGCACAGCAGTGGGGACTGTCCAAAGACAGGGACAGTGTAAACGGGGGAACTCTTCCAGGTGGGAATCTTTCAGGAGGGAACCCTCACACCTTTCCCCTTCCTCTATTTATGCTCTTTTGGATGAAGTGTGCATTTGCCAATTTATACTGGATGTGAAAACCCCAGCCAACCACCAGCCCTACTCCCTGTGTGGGCTGCCCCACAAGCCAGCACACGTGTGGAAAAGTTCGTTTTGCTGCCTCCCTTTCAAGCCCACAGGGCAGGGTGGGGAAAGCAGTTTTCCTACCTTCTTTTCCCCACTCAAACCCGCGGTGGGAGGAGGGGAGAAAGAAGGAATTTGTGGTCCTCCGGGACAGTTAGCAGTGGTGTTTCGTCTCTTCCATGTAGTCTTCATCCACCTTGGATGTGAGCATACATGAATATTTGAGAATTAGCTCTACATTATGCTGACTTGGAAGGATGAGGAGGATCTTGTGCTTAGGAACACATTTAAAAGTTATCTGGGGATTGGCCAGAGAAAATCAAGGAACAAAGGATTTTAATGCATAGCTGTCAACAAAACATTTATCCCCTTTTGTACCAGCAGCCGTAGATGTCTTCTGGAGGAGTCATGGCTATGTTTGTGAATCCTTGTTCAAGAAAGATCTAGAGCTTGAGACCTGGTTTTAGTTCTTATTTGGAAGAGTTGTTTAAATGATCTCTTGTGATCAAAAGTGTAATGATTCAATTTCTATGTTCTCCTTTCCTGAAAAGAGAGGCACCCAGCTGTCTTTGTCCAGCAGTGTTTATTACTTTTAAAGAATGTAATTTTATTTATTTTACATTGATTTTTGGTTCCTCTTTGATTTGGCTCTTAAAAGATGTTCAGAGGTGTCTTCTGTATGCATGCTCTACTGACTTAAAGACATGGATAATGCACTTTTTCTATCATCTATAGATTGAACTTCCTGATCTGGGCACATTTTATAAGCTTCGGATATGGCATGAGAAAAGAAATCCCTTTGCTGGCTGGCATCTGAATAAGGTGAGAGGACAGAAAGGGAAGGTGTCACATCCTGCTTGATCCGAGAGGGAGGAGAGGGTGACTCAGATTTGCTGATTCCTTAGGTTGGAATAAAAGGTACAC
Organism: Psilopogon haemacephalus; assembly: GCA_013396835.1. NCBI lineage: Eukaryota > Metazoa > Chordata > Aves > Piciformes > Megalaimidae > Psilopogon > Psilopogon haemacephalus. The sequence goes on along the minus strand of VWZI01016789.1, from coordinate 15,688 downwards.
AATGTCAAAAGTCCTCTTTTCTACTCTCATTTTATTTTTCAGTTTTTCAGTAACAGCGAATCAGCCAAGCTCTGGTATTTCCTGGGCTGCCATGGCTTGTCACCACTCGGACTTCTCCCAGCCTCCTGCTAAAAGGCTGCTTCTCAACTCTTCATTCCAATTCTGTTTAGGTGAAGGACTGGAACCCAAAAGGACTGGAATCCACTAAAAGAGGAATCCTGTCCATGACACCAACAGAAAAACGTCACATCCCACTCAATGAAGAGGGGAGAAGAGAGTGACTCAAATCTGCTAATTTGCTTGAGTTGATTTAAGGAGACTTATATCATCATAGGTTCATATAAAAGAGTGTTTTAATTGTTAAATGCCCAGCTAAAGTTATATGTATACATGTATTATGTGTTTAAAAGAAAGAGGTAGAGGGAGCAGAGAGAAAGAAAAGGTTAAGTTTTGGATCACCACTCAGGATGCAAGCAACATCTCCCCTGCTCTGTTCTTTGCGTCCCCTGCCAATGCATCCAAGTCCTTTCTATGCCTTGCCAAAAGAAGTGTTGCTTCCTGGCTTTATGACATATCCTTTCATTTGCATGGGAAGCACTGGAAGGCATTGCCTACCAAATGCATGCATGCATGGAGGGGACAGGTTAGCATTAACCTTCCTTTACTAATTGAGTCAGGGGTCACAGAGACCCTGTGTTTTATTACCCTTTACACAGTGTGCAGCAAACTCCCTTGCCTCCGTGGAACACAAGCAAACTTGGGAAGGCAGAAAGGCCATCCACCCTCAGATGTTTTGCAAATCCTCCTGAGCTGGCATATTTTGTCCCATGTTTGTCCTAACTGCAAGGTAGCCTTGCACATTGCTTCACGCAGTGTTTGAGATATTAACATATTTGGGTCAGAATCTGACAGAAGGTAGATATGAAAAACCACATTGGTCATAGAGGGCTGCATTGCTCATCTTGGGTCACTGAGTTCTCCAGCTAGCAGCTGATTTTGATGTGCAGTGATCACAGGCACTTCCCTTTACAGAGATCTCTGGCTCAAGAGTTGAAATGGAAATCCTAACCTAAAAAAGAGATGTGAAGAGACCTTTTGAAACACTATGTGGGGAGAGAATAATTCATTATGTGATTTTCTTGTCCTTCTTGTCTTTCAGTTCAGCCCAGATATGTAAAGGAAATGAGACCTTATAGCAGTCTCCCAATATCTAAAGGGAGCCTACAGGAAAGGTGGGGAGGGGCTTTTTATCAGGAAGTGCAGTGACAGAATGAGTGGTAATAGTTTCAAACCAAAAGAGGTAAATTTACTAGAGGTAAATTATTTACTGTGAGGATGGTGAGGCACGGGAACATGCTATCCAGAGAAACTGCGGATGCCCTGTCATTAGAAGAGTTCAAGGTCAGGCTGGATGAGACGTTCAGTAACCTGGTCTAGTGGAAGTTGTTCCTGCCTATGGCAGGGAGTGTGCAAGCAATCCAAACCATTCCATTCTCTTGTTCTATCACCAGTGCCTTTGCAGCTGCAAATAACTATGATGATAAATCACAATTTACTGCTTAGAGAATTTTCTTGCATGCCTCTAATGTGTTTTGACAGATCCTGCTCTCTTGCACTGTCAGGGGAGCACACACAGCCAAACACCTCTCCAGTGAGGAGTAAGCATTAAGTACTCTCGTGTTCACAATACGGTAGGAGCAAATGTCTGGCTATGATCTTTACCAGAAAGAAAGTGTTGGTCACACTTTGGGCTACTGCAATATTCTTTATTAGTTTTTTCAGAGAGGATGACCAAGAATGCTTAAACTTCTCTGGCATGTTGTCTTTCCATGGACAGAAACTGTGCTGAAGAAGGCCAAGTGGGATCTGATAGTGTGTCCAGGATTTTGGGTCAAATTGTCTGAGCAAACTTTGTGAAATTATGAAATTATTCACCAGTCTGGTGTTTTCTGAATACATCAGGTTTGTGAATCCCATCACTAGTTCATCTAGGAATTTAGGTGAAACTTTAGTGATGCTTTGTTCCAGTCCTCACACATTTCACTACAGTTTTGCTTCACATTAGGTTAGGCACACTTTCTTTGCTACAAAAGTGCAACAACAGCTATGCTGGTCAAGTCAGAAGTCCATCTAGCCCAGCATCCTCTCTCCAGTGCCGCATAAGTGCATGACTAAATGAAACTAAGAAGAGGATGAATATTTATGACACTTCTCCTCAACTTTCATCCATTCATTTTTTTACTGTTTCCAGCAGGAGACTTACTTCCTGAAAGATCTACTAAATACAAAGCATTAGGAATTTTCCATTTATTTGTTCAAAGGTTCCAATCTCCCCTTGAACGTTGAAACTCCTAGCAACTATAATAGCTTTTGGCAAGGACTTCACAGGTCGATTGTATTTTTTGTTTGCTTTCAACTTTACTCTAAGATCTCTTTTTCTTGTAGAGGAAAAGTGAATAGTTAATCCTTCTCTGATTTCTCCGTGCCACCTGTGATATTGTAGATCCTCATACCCTCCCTTTACCCTTTCACCAGCCATTTTCAAACCCCCAGCTCTTTGGAAGGTCCTGAAGGTCTCTGATCCTGCTCTTTGCTGTTTTCTGAGTGATTTCTCAATGTGCCATACACCAATTTTGAGCATGAGAACCAGCAGTGCAAATGCCGTCTGTGATTTGCTGTACAGATTTATACAGTGGCATATGATGAGCAATTACTAAGGGCTGTGGTATCCATTAAAACTTCCACAACACCATGGAATGACTGGAGAAAGGCAGAACAAAAAGCCATCAGCTATGACAGTCTTTGCTTCATGCATCACTGCGGTGCACGAGATAGAATGACAGTCTTGTTATTAATGTGTGTTATTTCTCTGCCACTACCTACTTTTGCTTCCCAGGCAAAAATCTGTCAAGTGCTTGCTGCTTTTTTGTCTTTAAGCCTCTGAGCTCACACAGTGTTTTTTTTTAATGAAGGTAACTTTGCTGAAAACGCTGACAAAAGAAAAATACTCATTCAACTGTGGCCGCTGGCTAGATATAAATGAAGACGACAATGAGATTGTGAGGGAGCTCCCTGCAGAAGGGTCTCTGGTGACTGAAGTCATGCCAGGTGAGAGCCACAGGCTCTTTGCAGGAGCTTGCTTAGGACCTGAATAGAAAGAAACCCTCTTTGTGTAAGGGATGCACAGGCAGACCAAGGTAATTCAATTAGCTTCCCTTTGTGGCACTTTCTGTAGTATTCCTATGTACCTCATCAGGTGCATGAAGCCTCAGACATCCCCAGGCTCTTCTAAGCAGATTTCTCTGTGGTGGGAAATAACCACAGCACAACTATTTCTAGAACTATGCGTATAATTTTTTTTTTTCCCCCAAACCTGTCCCTTTTTTCCCAGTGTCCCTTAAAATGTGGAATGCCAGGTTTGAAGGGATGTTAATGTAAAGCAAGGTTACCCAAAATGGAATAAAAAGTTAACAATAATTTTTGGGCTTTAGTTTTACTTAATCATATATACATTTATGCAGCTATATATATATAAATGTAGTAGGGAAAAGTTTCACCAGAGTATGGACACCTTGTCCTATGTATGAGCAAATACAATTATTTATCAGATTAAACATGCTTGAATTGGACACTTACTGAAGGAAAGCTGCAGAATTTTGCATGATTACTTCTATCTTGACCTTGTGTCACAAGAACTAAATGTACTTGGAGGGCAGAATATCTCAAGATAGCCATTGGGATTTCTCTTATTTCCATCAAACCACTCAATGTGGCTGCATACTCGGTGGACCACAAGCCACCGCCACCTGTTTTCTGGAATTTCCAATGAACTCAGTGATCTGCATGCAGCTGAGCAGTTCCTCCAAAGAGGAAGAATAATTGTAATTGCAGATGTTATTAAAATGTAAATAAATCTGGGTTTAAAATGTATTTTTAATCAACTGTGGAGAGAATTTCTTAAGGTCAAATGAAGCTACCTTCCCATGAGGAACAGTTCTGCTGAGCAGAGGCAAGACACAGCATTTATATGTTGGGCTTGCAGAAAGATTTTTCAGGGAGTATAGAAGCATTCATGTCCCTGCTATGTGCTGGAGAAAAAGGTTTCTCTCTTCCTCCTGGTTCTTCAGTGTGAAATTGCTTCTAGAAATGCTTCACTCAGTGGGATGGGGAGGGGTGGGGCAGAGATGAGGGCAGGGTAGTGGGAGGAAGATGGAAGCTCAATATCCATCCAACAAAATTCTGAATGAAGATCTAAGACGTGATGAGAGAGTAAGACACAACTCAACCTCTTGCACTGTGGTGTCCCAAGGAGGCTGGGCCAGCTGGCCTTGTCCTGCCCCATAACACCAACATGAAGAGCCCATTGCTGAGGTCCCCAAGCGCTTGGCCCCTCTGAACTCTTTTCATCTGCATCTCATGCCCCTGGATATTGAAAGTTTTGTTTTCCATAAATATGTTGTAACAAGGTCCCCCATCACCAGCACTCTCTTGGGAAGCCAGGAGGGGAGGCAGGAGCTCTGGTGCTCTAAAGAGGCTATACACTCCATTTCAGATATAATCTGAAGGGAATGGCATTTTGGTGTTCTTCTCTGGAGAGGTTTTTTTGGGTGTTTCTCACTGTTTAAGGTCTTCCTATGTTGGCTGGTGTTTTGGTTTTTTGTTTTTTGGTTTTTTTTTCTTTTTTCTAGTGATAACATGGAAGTGTAAAAGTCAATACATCAGCAAAAGTACCAGCTGAAAGTAACAACCCTCAAGACTAACTTCAATTGTGTGGCAAATGCAGTAAGATTAAATGACAATTAATTGTGTTACTGAACTTTATGTCTCTACAGTGATAAAATATCGAGTGACAGTTTGCACTGGGACGGTAAGTGGGAGTGGCACAGATGCCAACGTCTTTGTCTGCCTCATTGGTGACCAGGGAGACACTGGAGAGCGTGTTCTCTACAACTGCATCAACACTGTCAATAAATTTGAAAAAGGCAATGTAAGTTCACACAGCAGCTGCTTAAACTGGGTTGTAAAGTGTGTGACTACTTCTAGATATTCTTAGAGATGTGTATTTGCAAACCCCTCTGATTTTTTTCCCAGCTTGGGCTAAAACATTAAGGAGAAAATATCCACAGAGCATTGTAGCAGGTTGCAGTTGGTGGGAGGTTTAGGTCAAGGACAGTGTGCCCTTACTTGATATTAGTCTGTTCTTAATGGAGTATCTTCATTTGCTCTCCAGCTGATTACTGACTACTGAAAGAGCTTCTTCTGATTAGGGAAAGCTTGCAGGGAATCTGTCCATCTTCCAAGAACAAGAGGGAGACTTTCCTCCTCCATCTGATAACAGAAAAAAAAAATGCCTTCAGGGCAAAGGAAGAGAAAATACTGTATTTAATGAGAAAATCAGAACAGAAAGCCCAACATATTTCTTTCACATTTCCTCCAGTCTCCCCTCAGTTGTCCTAAATTTTAGTGTTTTGTTTCAGTCTGGTTTTCAGCATGTTTTTGCATGTCTATGTCCTGAATGAAGGGAATTGAAAGTAACCTGAACTGAAAACAGAGGTTGTTCTCTGGAAAGCTGGACATAATGAAGAACTTAAACTGCAGTTAGAGTCCTTGCAGCATTAGCACACAAATAACATGCGGGTCTCATCTATGGGGTAAATCAACTTAATATATATTCAATTATGAGGCACATTTTGGGCCTTTAAGGTCCGGCTTAGGTTGGTAAAATTTAGTTAGCATCTCCTGAAGGGGAATTTGAGAATCTGATCACAGAATGCTGCAAACTTCAAATCTTTTGTGCCATTATTTGATTTAAAATTTGGAATAGAAAGAAAATTAGGATAAAGGGAGGTCACATTTTCATAACAAATCATTTAATTTAGGCTTCTGACATATACATTAACATGCTAGAGTTGCCTTTCACTGTCCAGAATTTCCAATTCTTCACTGAAATCACTAAGAATTTTAGACTTAAATGGAGCTTTCATCAAGGTTTCCTTGTACCTGTAAGATCTGTCTTTGGGGACAGGTGGCATTTACATAGCATGGAAGTTCTTGCTACTTCTAAATAGACAAGTTTTCAGACATGGGCACTGAAGACATTATATCTTTGACTATGCAATTACATTACAGATTTTAAATTTTTTTTATTTTATTATTATTTCTAAAAGGCAGTTCCAAGCTGTAAAGTACAGCATTTTGCCATTTGGTAAAGCCTAGTTTTGTCAAAATGATAGCAAAATGAGTCATATTTTGGTGGTGGTTTGAAGACTGTTCAAACGGACTAACAAAGAAAGATTATTGGGTCACACGCACAAAAAACCTCCCAAAACACCAAAAACCAATCAAACAAAAAAACCCACAGAAAACCCCCACAAACCCTCTCCCAGAGATGATGACTATTTTAATTTTACTCTCAACTCTGAGCTACAGGATAACTTGCATGCAGTATTAGAAAGAAAGCCAGGAAATTTATTTTGGAAAACAATTAGTGTGATTAATAGAAACCAGACGATATAAATGAAATTGGAATCTGTTAATGAAGAATTGCTTTCTTGGCATGAGGAGCTGAAAGCTGGTGAACAAATTGGAAGCCGTTTAAGGATTGATCCTGACAAACTCATCAGAGCTTGTATATTCAAGTGGTTCAGTGAGTATATCTACACTGATTAACTCAGATACCCTGTTAAAAAGAAATGCAGCTAAGTCCGTGCAGTCTCTAATCTACAGCCACTTAAGCCAATAGTACCTTGATTAGCAATTTAACTTGAAAGGTCTGCTTGCGGATGCAAACTAACAGTCTGCATAGAAGGTAAAATTTAAAGATGCCTCTAAATTAGGTGCTTGCTATGCTGTGGTTTCAGTTAGTTACTTACTCATTAATTTATGTCAACCATTAATAAGTAAGATAAACATTAGGACCGGTGAATTAAGCTTTATTGACTTAGACTGAGATTTTAATACCTTAAATCCCCAATCCAGCAATTTTGAGTATGTAAGCAACACTCACTTATGTAACTAAGCCCATCATTAACACTTAAAGCAGTAGTAATATGTTCAGTTGTCTTCAGTTTAAAGGTGAGTTTGGAGCCTGAATGATGGGAAAATTGTGATTGTTTTAACAAATTTAAATATTTAAATAACTACTGCCTTGCCACCACACTTGCTGGGAGCAAACTGGATATATGCTACCAACATATGTACTTCACAGGATTTGGGGATCTGAGGAACAATTGAATTGAGTGTTTGAGTAACTTTCTCTTATTTAGCAAGACATCTCAGCTAGATAGCAATCACAGCAGTTACGTGTGCTGGAGTAGGTGCTTTAGGTATGTTTACACACAGTATTTATGATACATGTACTGTATATACTTGCATGACCTGATTCCCAGTGGAGTAACTTGCTCTTTAAATGGGTACACACACATGGACATACATACATATATATGTATACATACGTTTATTCCTTCAACCATCAGAAACTACTTCTTCCACTATGCTCTTGAGTACCAGAAATCTGGTCTTGAGGTCTGTAGGTTGGTGGTTTGAGCCCCTTTCCAGGAAACAAGCAAACAAAACAAAAGGAAAGGAAAACCAAAAGTGACAAAACACCCTACAATAACAACAACAAAACCAAACAAAGGGGAAAAAAAGACAGATGCATGTCTCTGTAGAGTATTAAGGGTATTTAGCTGCTGGGTTAAGTTCATATCAGCCTCAGAACACAACTCATGGAGCAACTGTAAATACTCCTGTGGAGGCATGCCCAAAGCTTTGATACCATGGCTGGAGTTAAATAGTGCCCAGTAGTCCATCATCTGAATTTGACATGGGGTAATGTCTTTGACCTGTACCTCTAAACACCTCTGTGCACTTGGTCTGAAATAATCTGCCTTGGATTTCCCAGAGAGAAGTGGTTTGGACTTGGATTTTCTGCCTCTCTGTATGAACTTCTAAACAATCAAATTGCATTCTTTTTTTAGTTTTTGAAGGCATGCAATGGCATGGGAGAATTAAAACACTGACAGATCTTATAAATCTAATGTTAAACATCTACTACAAATATTCAAGCTTTAATTATTTGGTAAATTAATTCATACTTTCTCCTTCATCATGTGAAGAATTATCTTGCAGCGTGTTGATGATATTGGTTTGATTGCAAAGTAAATATTTTTGTTAGTTTTTTGAGGCGAAATATTACCTTACCTTTTTTCTTCTCCTTCTCAAAGGCTGATGAATTCTTCATTGAAGCAGTAACGCTGAAGCAGGTGAGGAGGGTGAGGATAGGGCATGACGGCAAAGGAGGAAGCAGTGGCTGGTACCTTGCCAAAGTGATAGTGAGGGAAGAAGGACAGCCAGAAAGTGAGGCTGTGGAATTCCCCTGCTACAGGTACTAGAAACAATGCTTGCAAATGTTGCCTTCATCTACACATTTGCCAAAGTTGGAAGAGCCTAGTCGTTGTTCCAAGCCTGGAATTCTTGAGCACAGCTTCATCATTTTTATTTATTTATTCATTTATTTTTGATAAACCCCAAAGCAAAGATTGAGAGGTTAAAATACAGATAACTTCCTTTACCAAATGAACAGCAGTCTGAACTGTGAAATTCTCAGCAATTAGCTCAGTAACACAGAGAATTTCCAAAAAGTGGAACACAATCTTCCAGTACCACATCTAGTGTCACTGCAATGGCCTGCTGCAGAAACATACTCTGCAATCTGCTGCAATTTGCTAGTTTTATTGCATGTTTGGGACAAGGTTCTTGTCGCTCACATGCACATCTCATCTTTCTAGGAGAAATGAGATGCTATTTTTTCTATTGGAGTAGTGCAAAATTTTTATATTCCTCGCATGAAAGGAAATTTATGTCATGCAGACAGAGATACCAATACAGAAGAGGGCTGTAACTTATCCCTACAGATGAAGATTCTTTTTCCTAGACAATCAAGTGGCCAAAAGGAATGTGCTGCACTGAGGTTACCCACAGGGTACACCATCTGTGCTGGCACTAGCTAGAGCCTGCCTCAACAATGCAGCACAAACTAGAGATAATGGGATGGAAAGAGAGACAAACTTCAGTGTAGCTCATTGTCCTGTAAAATCCTAAGTGCCTTTTCAGGATGTCCACCATGTAGGATGAAAAGTCCATTGAGCTCCACTTGTCATCATAAAGTACCTGTTCTTAAAAGTAGTCTTTAGGGGAACAAGCGGAATTATTTTAAAATTTGAAGCAAAAGTAAAAGCACTAAGGTGGTTACTTGTCTCTTGTCCCTGTAAATCAGGAAGAGCTCCACTATAGTGAGGAGAGTCAGTCAAATCCAGAACAGGATCCACCCGCAGCCTCTCTGCATTGCTAAATCGATGCCATATCAGAGAGCAAACTCAACAGAGACACAATACAGAGCAGCAGATGCAGTGTCATCTTGGTTGTGAAAAGAAAGCCACTCTCCCTTTACAAAGGACAAACCACTGTGCTGTCGTTGCTGCCTTTTTCACATATTTAGCAACCATATGTTTTGCTGAGTTAAGTGAGCAACCTAGAAGTGTCTGCATGAAGCTGTTTTGCCCTTAACTTGAAATTATTACCTCCTTCCACTTAGCAGTTGTGACTGAGAATTATCAGAGTCCACAGAGCATTACCCTCAGGCCAGGGACTGAAAAAGAGGGGAAGAAAAAAAACCCTGCACATTGTCCCTAAAATATTAATGGGGTGATTTCATGCTTCAACTCACACATGATGGAATTCCACTCTTCTTATCTTTCTTAATGTCTCTTTTCCCAAGTGATATCAATGTTGTTTGTGCGGCTTTATTTGCTGTCCTTACGCCAGCGTTACCTATTCCTCTCAGATTGAGAAAGTAACATGACTGATCGCCACCAAACACAGGGACAGCTGATCCCTTTCACTAACTTTGGTGCCTGTGTCTCTTGGGAGACAAAGGCATCATCGCAGTATACGGGTGTCGTCATGGAGTCTGGAGACATCTGAGAGTGAAGGTGCTCACCCACTGCATCCTCCACTTGAGGGATAAAAACCTCCATGACCTGCAGTATATGGATGATGTTCTCCAGTCCTGTAGGCCAAGGAGAGCTTATGGCCTTGCTGCTTTGGCAGGTGCTCTGAGAGGCCTGCTTCACCTACCTCTTCAAATCCAAGATTTTGAAGAAGACTCAGCAAAGAAGTGTTCTTCTTCTAAGTAAGCCTGTGCAAGCAAGGTTAGTTAGAGAATCCATCCAGGGGACACCAGGGAAGCTTATGGTTTTGCATTTCCTGTTTCTGGCCAGCCAGTAAACATGCTGATGTTCTCATCAAATGAGAACATCAGATCATCAGATCATTTCATCTCAATGATCTGATTAACTTGCATTCTTCTACATGACACAACTGCATTGTATGGAGAAAATAACTTCTACTGCTGTGTCCTTACTGAAAGTTACTCTGAGGTGTTTTCTGACACTTAGCTGCTACTGTGAGACAACTAGAGGGAAAAATGCCTTCAGTAGAAATACATCTCACCAGGCAGAAAGTTTCACAGAATTCTTACATCTGTAAAAACTACATTGTGCCAGCATGTGGAAAACAGATACTAACACAAAGAGCTGGCTAAGCAGCTTGAAATATAACTAATGTCTGTAGGATTCTTTATGGATCTTCACGGCATATAATTTGTTGAGGTCTCAGTTCCTTTCATTTATATATACCTACATTCAGATGTGTTTTGTCTTTTAATTTGAAATGAGGTTTCTTCCTCTTTTGGAACATCTATTAACTAAGAGTCCAAGAGCTCTGTAGGAACTGTCTTTGTTGTACAAGGGAGCCAGCAGAGATCATAGAATCATAGAATGATTTAGGTTGGAAGAGACCTCAAAGATCATCCAGTTCCAACCCACTACTGTAGGCAAGAACACCTCCCACTAGATCAGGATGCTCAAGACCTCACCCAGCCTGGCCTTGAAGACATCCAGGGAGGGAGCAGACACAACCTCCCTGGGCAACCTGTTCCAGTGTCTCACCACCCTCACTGTGAAGAACTTTCTCCTAACATCTCATTTAAATCTCCCCTCTGCCAGTTTGAACCCATTCCCCCTAGTCCTGTCATTATAAGACCTTGTCAGTAGTCCCCCCCAGCCCTCCTGTAGGCCCCCTGCAGATACTGGAAGGTTGCTATAAGGTCTCCTGGAAGCCTTCTCTTCTCCAGGCTGAACAGCCCAAACTCTTTCAGCCTGTCCTCATAGCAGAGGTGTTCCAGCCCTCTGAGCATCCTCATGGCCCTTCTCTGGACACCTTGCAGCACCT
>VWZI01016785.1:914-13193 GCA_013396835.1 Psilopogon haemacephalus | reverse complement strand
GTTGAAGCGTTTCAGAATCTGAGCAATTTTCTGGCTCCAAATGAGAGATAGCACTTACACCGTTAATGTTACCATCTAAACCAAAGAGTATATCTGCAAACTTCTATTCACATACTCTGAGGTTCCTGTGTAGTGTAAGAATGATGCATCGAGTTTCTGTCTGCAACTTTCCTAGCAGGAGCGAGAGGCAAGTTGAAGCGTTTCATAATCTGAGCAATTTTATGGCTCCGAATGAGTGATAGCACTTATACAGTTAATGTTACCATCTAAACCAGTGATCCTAGCTGAAAACTTATATTCCCACAGCGTGAGCTTCTGTGTAGTGTGAGAATGATGCATCGAGTTTCTTTCTGCAACTTTCCTAGCAGGAGCGAGAGGCAAGTTGAAGCGTTTCATAATCTGAGCAATTTTCTGGCTCCGAATGAGTGATAGCACTTATACAGTTAATGTTACCATCTAAACCAGTGATCCTAGCTGAAAACTTATATTCCCACAGCGTGAGCTTCTGTGTAGTGTGAGAATGATGCATCAAGTTTCTCTCTACAACTTTCCTAGCAGGAGCTAGGGGCAAGTATAAGCATTTTTTAATCTGCGGATTTTTGGCCAAAATGAGAGATAGCACTTGTTCAGTTATCTTTTCTAGCAAAACCAAACAGCCTACCTATAAACATCTATTCCAAAAGTGTGAGGTTCCTCTGGAGTGTAAGAATGATGCATCGAGATTCTTTCTGCAACTTTCCAACAGGAGCTAGACGCAAGTGTAAGCATTTCTGAGTCTGAGCCTTTTTTTGGCCAACCTGAGAGATAGCACTTATGCAGTTAGTGTTATCATCTAAACCAAAGCGCCAAACTGCAAATTTCTATTCCCATAGTGTGAGGTTCCTGTNCAAATTTCTATTCCCATAGTGTGAGGTTCCTGTGTAGTGTGAGAATGATGCATCGAGTTTTTGTCTGCAACTTTCCTAGCAGGAGCGAGAAGCAAGTTGAAGCGTTTCATAATCTGAGCAATTTTCTGGCTCCGAATGAGTGATAGCACTTATACACTTAATGTTACAATCGAAACCAAAGCGTCTAGCTGCAAACGTCTATTCCCAAAGCGTGAGCTTTCTGTGTATTGTGAGAATGATGCATCGCGTTTCTGTCTGCTACTTTCCCTGCAGGAGCTAGAGGCAAGTGTAAGCATTTATGAATCTGAGACTTTTTTGGCTAAAATGAGAGCTAGCACTTATACACTTAATGTTACAATCGAAACCAAAGCGTCTAGCTGCAAACGTCTATTCCCAAAGCGTGAGCTTTCTGTGTATTGTGAGAATGATGCATCGCGTTTCTGTCTGCTACTTTCCCTGCAGGAGCTAGAGGCAAGTGTAAGCATTTATGAATCTGAGACTTTTTTGGCTAAAATGAGAGCTAGCACTTATACACTTAATGTTACAATCGAAACCAAAGCGTCTAGCTGCAAACGTCTATTCCCAAAGCGTGAGCTTTCTGTGTATTGTGAGAATGATGCATCGCGTTTCTGTCTGCTACTTTCCCTGCAGGAGCTAGAGGCAAGTGTAAGCATTTATGAATCTGAGACTTTTTTGGCTAAAATGAGAGCTAGCACTTATACACTTAATGTTACAATCGAAACCAAAGCGTCTAGCTGCAAACGTCTATTCCCAAAGCGTGAGCTTTCTGTGTATTGTGAGAATGATGCATCGCGTTTCTGTCTGCTACTTTCCCTGCAGGAGCTAGAGGCAAGTGTAAGCATTTATGAATCTGAGACTTTTTTGGCTAAAATGAGAGCTAGCACTTATACACTTAATGTTACAATCGAAACCAAAGCGTCTAGCTGCAAACGTCTATTCCCAAAGCGTGAGCTTTCTGTGTATTGTGAGAATGATGCATCGCGTTTCTGTCTGCTACTTTCCCTGCAGGAGCTAGAGGCAAGTGTAAGCATTTATGAATCTGAGACTTTTTTGGCTAAAATGAGAGCTAGCACTTATACACTTAATGTTACAATCGAAACCAAAGCGTCTAGCTGCAAACGTCTATTCCCAAAGCGTGAGCTTTCTGTGTATTGTGAGAATGATGCATCGCGTTTCTGTCTGCTACTTTCCCTGCAGGAGCTAGAGGCAAGTGTAAGCATTTATGAATCTGAGACTTTTTTGGCTAAAATGAGAGCTAGCACTTATACACTTAATGTTACAATCGAAACCAAAGCGTCTAGCTGCAAACGTCTATTCCCAAAGCGTGAGCTTTCTGTGTATTGTGAGAATGATGCATCGCGTTTCTGTCTGCTACTTTCCCTGCAGGAGCTAGAGGCAAGTGTAAGCATTTATGAATCTGAGACTTTTTTGGCTAAAATGAGAGCTAGCACTTATACACTTAATGTTACCAGCTAAACCGAAGAGTATAGCTGCAAACTTCTATTCACATACTGTGAGGTTCCTGTGGAGTGTGAGAATGATGCATCGAGTTTCTGTCTGCAACTTTCGTAGCAGGAGCTAGAAGCAAGTGTAAGCATTTTTCATTCTGAGCCTTTTATGGCCAAAATGAGAGATACCACTTATACAGTTAATGTTACCATCTAAACCAAAGCGTTTAGCTGCAAACTTCTATTCCCAAAGTTCCTGTGTAGTGTGAGAATGATACATAGAATTTCTGTCTACAACGTCCCCTATAGGAAATTGAAGGAAGGTGAAGCATTTCTGAATCGGAGCAATTTTCTGGCCGCTAAATAATGGTAGCACTTATACAGTTAATGTTACCATCTAAACAAAAGCGCCTACCTGTAAACTTCTATTCCCAAACGTGAGGTTCCTGTGTAGAGTTACAATGATACATCGAGTTTCTGTCTGCAACTTTCCTAGAAGGAGCTAGAGGCAAGTTGAAGCGTTTCAGAATCTGAGCAATTTTCTGGCTCCAAATGAGTGATAGCACTTATACAGTTAATGTTACCAGCTAAACCGAAGAGTATAGCTGCAAACTTCTATTCCCAAAGCGTGAGTTTCCTGTGTACTGTGAGAATGATGCATCGGGTTTCTGTCTGCAACTTTCCTAGCAGGAGCTAGAGGCAAGTATAAGCATTTTTGAATCTGAGCCTTTTTTGGCCGAAATGAGAGATAGCACTTATACCGTTAATGTTACCATCTAAACCAAAGCGCTTAGATGCAATCTTCTATTCCCAAAGTGTGAGAATCATGTGTAGTGTGAGAATGATACATAGAATTTCTGCCTAGAACTTCCCTAATAGGAGATGGAAGGAAGATGAAGCATTTCTGAATCGGAGCAATTTTGTGGCCGCAAAAGAATGGTAGCTCTTATACCGTTAATGTTACCATCTATACCAAAGTGCCTACCTGCAAACTTCTATTTCCAAAGCGTGAGATTCCTGTATAGTGTGAGAATGATGCATCGAGATTCTGTCTGCAACTTTCCTAGCAGGAGCTAGAGGCAAGCGAAGGCATTTTTCACTCTGAGCCTTTTATGGCCAAAATGAGAGATAGCACTTATACAGTTAATGGTACCATCTAAACCAAAGCGCCTAGCTGCAAACTTCTATTCCCAAAGCGTGAGTTTCCTGTGTACTGTGAGAATGATGCATCGGGTTTCTGTCTGCAACTTTCCTAGCAGGAGCTAGAGGCAAGTATAAGCATTTTTGAATCTGAGCCTTTTTTGGCCGAAATGAGAGATAGCACTTATACCGTTAATGTTACCATCTAAACCAAAGCGCTTAGATGCAATCTTCTATTCCCAAAGTGTGAGAATCATGTGTAGTGTGAGAATGATACATAGAATTTCTGCCTAGAACTTCCCTAATAGGAGATGGAAGGAAGATGAAGCATTTCTGAATCGGAGCAATTTTGTGGCCGCAAAAGAATGGTAGCTCTTATACCGTTAATGTTACCATCTATACCAAAGTGCCTACCTGCAAACTTCTATTTCCAAAGCGTGAGATTCCTGTATAGTGTGAGAATGATGCATCGAGATTCTGTCTGCAACTTTCCTAGCAGGAGCTAGAGGCAAGCGAAGGCATTTTTCACTCTGAGCCTTTTATGGCCAAAATGAGAGATAGCACTTATACAGTTAATGGTACCATCTAAACCAAAGCGCCTAGCTGCAAACTTCTATTCCCATAGTGGGAGGTTCCTGTATAGTGTGACAATGATACATAGAATTTCTGTCTATATCTTCCCTAATAGGAGACGGAAGGAAGATGAAGCATTTTTGAATAGGAGCAATTTTGCGGCCGCAAATGAGTTATGGCAATTATACAGTTAATTTTACCATGTAAACCAAAGCGCCTAGCTGGAAACTTCTATTCCCAAAGTGTGAGCTTCTTGTGTAGTGTGAGAATGATGCATCGAGTTTCTGTCTGCAACTTTCCTAGTAGGAGCTAGAGGCAAGTATATGCATTTTTGAATCTGAGCCTTTTTTGGCCAAAATGAGATGTAGCACTTATACAGTTACTGTTACCATGTAAACCAAAGCGCCTAGCTGGAAACATCTATTCCCAAAGTGTGAGGTTCCTGTGTAGTGTGAGAATGATGCATCGAGTTTCTCTCTGCAACTTTCCCAGCAGGAGCTAGAGGCAAGTATAAGCATTTTTTAATCTGAGGATTTTTGGCCAAAATGAGAGATAGCACTTGTACAGTTAATTTTCTAGCTAAACGAAAGAGTCTAGCTATAAACATCTATTCCCAAAGTGTGAGGTTCCTGTGGAGTGTGAGAATGATGTATCGAGTTTCTGTCTGCAACTTTCCTAGCAGGAGCTAGATGCAAGTTGAAACGTTTCATAATCTGAGCAATTTTCTGGCTCCGAATGAGTGATAGCACTTATACAGTTAATGTTACCATCTACACCAAAGAGCCTAGCTGCAAACTTCTATTTCCAAAGTGTGAGGTTCCTGTGTAGTGTGAGAATGATGGATCGAGTTTCTCTCTACAGCTTTCCTTGCAGGAGCTAGAGGCAAGTGTAAGCATTTTTGAGTCTGAGCCTTTTTTGGCGAAAGTGAGAGATAACACTTGTACAGTTAACTTTTCCAGCAAAGCCAAAGCGACTAGCCTCAAACTTCTATTCCCAAAATGTGAGGTTCCTGTGTAGTGTGAGAATGATGGATCGAGTTTCTCTCTACAGCTTTCCTTGCAGGAGCTAGAGGCAAGTGTAAGCATTTTTGAGTCTGAGCCTTTTTTGGCGAAAGTGAGAGATAACACTTGTACAGTTAACTTTTCCAGCAAAGCCAAAGCGACTAGCCTCAAACTTCTATTCCCAAAATGTGAGGTTCCTGTGTAGTGTGAGAATGATGCACCGAGTTTCTGTCTGCAACTTTCGTAGCAGGAGCTAGAGGCAAGTTGAAGCGTTTCTGAATCTGAGCAATTTTGTGGCTGCAAATGAGAGATAGCACTTATACAGTTAATGTTACCATCTAAATCAAAGCGATTGAAGTAGGCAGCTAAACGAAGGGCCTACATCTAAACTTCTATGCCCTATGTGTGAGGTGTCTGTTGACTGACAGAATGATGCATAGAGCTTCTGTCTAAATCTTTCCTTCCTGGATCTAAACGCAAGTTTAAGCCATTCTGAATCTGAGCAGTTTCAGGCCCGGATGAGAGACAGCAGTTGTGCAATTTAAGTAGGCAGCTAAATGAAGGGCCTACATCTAAACTTCTATTCCCTAAGTGTGTGGTGTCTACAGACTGAGACAAGGATGCATAGAGTTTTTGGCTAGATCTTTCCTTCCAGGAGGTAAACGCAAGTTTAAGCATTTCTGACTCTGAGCATTTTATTTCGCAGATGAGACATTGCAGGTGTGCATTTGAAGTTACCAAGTGCCTTGCTCCAAAATTCTGTTCCCAAGCTGTGAGGTGTCTTTAGACTGAGAGAATGATGCATAGAGTTTTGGGCTAGATCTTTCCTTCCAGGAGCAATATGCAAGTTTAAGCATTTCTGAGTCTGAGTAGTTTCTGGCCTCAGATGAGAGATAGCGGTTTTGCATTTGAAGCTAGCATGTAAACGAAAGGGCCTTGGTCAAAATTTCTATTCCAAAGTTCGAGGAGTCTGGACACTCAGAGAATGATGCAGAGAGTTTCTATTTAGAGCTTTCCTTCCTGGATCTAGATGCAACAATAAGCATTTCGGACTCCGAGCAGCTTCTGGCCCCAGATGAGAGACAGCACTTGTGGATTTGAACTTAGGAAGTAAACGAAAGTGCATTGCTCCCAACTTCTACTCCCAAAGTGTGAGGCGTGTGTGCACTGAGACAATGATGCATAGAGTTTCTGGGTAGATCTTTCCTTCCAGGAGCTGGAAGCAAGTTTAAGCATTTCCTGAATTTGAGCAGTTTGATGCCCAAATGAGAGACAGCAGTTGTGCTATTGAAGTAGGCAGCTAAACGAAGGGCCTACATCTAAACTTCTGTTCCCTAAGTGTGTGGTGTCTGTAGACTGAGACAATGATGCATAGAGTTTCTGGCTGGACCTTTCCTTTCTGGAGGTACACGCAATTGTATAAATTTCTGAATTTCAGTAGTTTCCGGCCCGGACAGCCATTGAGAGTTTGAGGTAATCAGCTAAAAGAAGATCCCAGCCCTAAAGTTGTGTTCTGCAATTGTGAGGTGTCTGCAGACTGAGGGAGCAATGCATGGTGTTTCTGGCTAGAGCTTTCCTTCCAGGAGCTATACGCAAGTTTAAGCATTTCACAATCTGAGCAGTTTCTTTCCTGGATAAGAGAGAGCAACTGTTCATTTGAAGTTACCAAGTTAATGAAACTCCGTTCTCCAAACTTGTATTCCCAAAGTGTGAGGTGTCTGTTGACTGACAGAATGATGCATAGAGTTTCTGTCTAAATCTTTCCTTCCAGGATCTAAACGCAAGTTTAAGCCATTCTGAATCTCAGCAGTTTCAGGCCTGGATGAGAGACAGCAGTTGTGTGATTTAAGTAGGCAGCTAAACGAAGGGCCTACATCTAAACTTCTATTCCCTAAGTGTGTGGTGTCTACAGACTGAGACAATGATGCATAGAGTTTCTGGCTAGATCTTTTCTTCCAGGAGGTAAACGCAAGTTTAAGCATTTGTGACTCTGAGCATTTTATTTCACAGATGAGACATAGCAAGGTGTGCATTTGAAGTTACCAAGTGCCTTGCTCCAAAATTCTCTTCCCAAGGTGTGAGGTGTCTTTAGACTGAGAGAATGATGCATAGAGTTTTGGGCTAGATCTTTCCTTCCAGGAGGTTAACGCAGTTTTAAGCATTTGTGACTCTGAGTAGTTTCTGGCCCGGATGATAGACAGCAGTTGTGCATTTCAAGTAAGCAGCTAAAAGAAGAGTCTAGATCCAAACACCAATTTCCTAAGAGTGTGGTGTCTTTAGGCTGAGATAAAGTTGCATAGAGTTTCAGGCTAGAGCATTCATTCCGAGAGCAAGACAGACGTTTAACCCATTCTGAATATGAGCAGTTTCAGGCCACAGATGAGAGACAGCAGTTGTGCATTTGAAGTTAGCAAGTAAAGGAATGTGCCTTGCTCCAAACTTCTATTCTCAAAGTGTGAGGTGTCTGTGGATTGAGAGAACGATGCGCAGAGTTTCTGGCTAAATCTTTCCTTCCAGGAGTTAGGTGCAACTTTAAGCATCTCTGACTCTGAGCAGCTTATTTCGCAGATGAGACATTGCAGGTGTGCATTTGAAGTTACCAAGTGCCTTGCTCCAAAATTCTGTTCCCAAGCTGTGAGGTGTCTTTAGACTGAGAGAATGATGCATAGAGTTTTGGGCTAGATCTTTCCGTCCAGGAGCAATACGCAAGTTTAAGCATTTCTGAGTCTGAGTAATTACTGGCCTCAGATGAGAGATAGCGGTTTTGCATTTGAAGCTAGCATGTAAACGAAAGGGCCTTGGTCAAAATTTCTATTCCAAAGTTCGAGGAGTCTGGACACTCAGAGAATGATGCAGAGAGTTTCTATTTAGAGCTTTCCTTCCTGGATCTAGATGCAACAATAAGAAATATGGACTCCGAGCAGTTTCTGGCCCCAGATGAGACACAGCACTTGTGGATTTGAACTTAGGAAGTAAACGAAAGTGCATTGCTCCCAACTTCTACTCCCAAAGTGTGAGGCGTGTGTGCACTGAGACAATGATGCATAGAGTTTCTGGGTAGATCTTTCCTTCCAGGTGCTAGAAGCAAGTTTAAGCATTTCTGAATCTGTGTTTATTTCTGGCTCGGATGAAAGACAGCAATTGTGCTTTTGAAGTAAGTAGCTAAAAGAAGAGCCTAGATGCAAGCTTCTCTTCCCTAAGAGTGTGGTGTCTGTAGAGGGAGAGAATGATGCATAGAGTTTCTGGCTAGATCTTTCCTTCCAGGAGCTGGAGGCAAGTGTAAGCATTTTTGAATCTGAGCCTTNTGGCTCGGATGAAAGACAGCAATTGTGCTTTTGAAGTAAGTAGCTAAAAGAAGAGCCTAGATGCAAGCTTCTCTTCCCTAAGAGTGTGGTGTCTGTAGAGGGAGAGAATGATGCATAGAGTTTCTGGCTAGATCTTTCCTTCCAGGAGCTGGAAGCAAGTTTAAGCATTTCCTGAATCTGAGCAGTTTGATGCCTAAATGAGAGACTTAGGCCCGTCTTTTAGCTGCCTACTTCAATCGCACAACTGCTGTCTCTCATTTGGGCATCAAACTGCTCAGATTCAGGAAATGCTTAAACTTGCGTTTAGATTCTGGAAGTAAAGATTTAGACAGAAACTCTATGCATCATTCTCTCAGTCTAGTGACAGCTCACAATTTGTGTATAGAAGTTTGTAGCCAGACACTTTCGTTTACTTGATATCTTCAGATGCACCACTGCTATCTCTCATCTGGGGCCAGAAACTTCTCAGAGTCAGAAATGCTTAAAGTTGCATCTAGCTCCTTAAGGAAACATCTAGACTGAAACTCTATGCATCATTCTCTGAGTCTAAAGTCACTTTACACCTTGGGAAGAGAATTTTGGAGCAAGGCACTTGGTAACTTCAAATGTACACCTGCTATGTCTCATCTGGGAAATAAACTGCTCAGAGTCAGAAATACTTAAAGTTGCATCTAACTTCTGGAAGGAAAGGTCTAGCCAGAAACTCTAGGCATCATTCCCTCAGTCTACAGGAACCTCATAATTTGGGAATAGAAGTTTGGAGCCAGGCACTTCGTAACTTCAAATGCACAACTGCTATATCTGATCTGTGGCCATAAGCTCCTCAGTCTCAGAAATTATTAAAGTTGCATCTAGCTCATTGAGGGAAAGATTTAGCTAGAAACTCCATGCATAAGTCTCTCAGCGTAGTGACACCTCACACTCTGAGGCAATAGAAGTTTGGATCTAGGCTATTCTTTTATCTGCTTACTTCAAATGCAAACCCGCTATCTCCCCTCTCCGTCCAGAAACTGCTCAGATTAAAAAAATGCAAAAATTGCATCTAGCTCATGGAAGTAAAGCTCCAGAAACTCTATACATCGTTCTCTCAATCTACTGACACCTCACAATTTGGGAATAGAAGTTTGGCGCCAGGCAGTTTCGTTTACTTGATATCTTCAAATGCAAAACTGCTATGCCTCATCTGTGCCCTGAAACTGTTCAGACTTAGAAATGCTGAAAATTGCATCTAGCTCCAGGAAGGAAATCTCTAACCAGATACTCTATGCATCATAATCTCAGGGAGGGCCTGAAGGGAATGTTCTATGAGAAACTCCATACTTTAATCTGAATCTCTACAGACGCCATTCTGTGTGCAGAAAGAAATTAAGAGCTAGGTGCTTTATTTTCTATGGAAAACACAATTGATTTACTGCTTAGAGGGAGTTTGAGAGAAAAGTTGCTCTATTTGAAAAATGCTTCAACTTGCCTCAGTCTCCTGCAAGGAATGTTCTAGGCAGAAACTTTGTATCTCTGCACACGCCATTCAGTTTGCAAGAAGAAATTTGGCACTAGGTGCTTTCTTTTCTATGGTAGACACAATTGACCAACTGGTTATAGGGAGTTTGAGAGAAACGTTGTGCTGTCTCAGAAATGTTTCAACTTGCCTCTGTCTTCTGCAAGGAATGTGTTAGGCAGAAACTCCATACTTAATTCTGAATCTGAAACCACGGCATTCAGCTTGCAGAACAAAATTAAGAGCTAAGTACTTTCTTCTCTAGGTTAGAAACCAATGAATAACTACTTATAGGCAGGTTCAGAGAAAATTTGCTCTTTTTTGAGAAATGCTTCAAGTTGCCTCTGTCTCCCGCATGAAATGTGCTAGGCAGAACCACCATGCTTCATTTTGACTGTATGCACATGTCACTCATTTTGGAAAAAGACGTTTGGAGCTTGGTCCTTTCTTTAAACTTGTAGACTAATACTATCAACTGCTTTCAGGGACTTGCTGCAAGGAAATGGCTAGCTAGAAACGCCATGCTTCCTTCTGACGGTCTGCACACACCATTAAGTTTGGATAAAGAAATTTGGAGCTAGGTCCTTTCTTTTCCATAGCAGATGCAAATGATCAACTGCTTATAGCGGGTTCCTGCAAGGAATGTGTGTAAAGGATTGAGCCCACCTCTGACTCCCTACCTATTCCCCAGGGGTGGTTTGGCCTGCTCCTCCCAGGTGGCATGGTTGGACACTCCCACTTCCTGCCCTGATTTGGACTATAAGAACCCCCACTCAGCCCCCCCTCCCTCTCTCTCTTGCACCCTAAGCCCCTTCTCGCTGCCGTTGCGACCCCCCTGCCACTCACCGCTGCTCCTCCATGTGCCCTGCCACAAGCTGCGTGGAGACCGAGAACTGTTTAGCTGTGTTCTGCAACCTGCTTCTGTTCTTCAGCACCACCAGCTGCGGGACCGCAACTTTGCTTTTCGGACTAAAAACCCTGCCGCGGTGGTATCTCCCCTCCCTTACCCCCTCCTCCTGGGCTTTCTGTATCCCTTTTTCCTCCGCTTCCTGTAAGAAGCAAAAAAAACCCTTTTCTCCCTGTATTTCATTGTTTAAAGGCATTATTCCCCATTCTCACTTCCAAACTGCTTTGAGTTTTCTTTTGGGCTTTTAGCTCAAAAAAGCCGGGTGGCTGGGTGTAAACCAATGCATTTTAATTGGCGCCTTCTCAACGTGGGGCTAGCATTTTGGTATATTTTTCTGGACAGGATTTGGAAGTGAAAATGGACGTGCTCAAGGTTTTGTTTATTCAGGCTATGGGGTGGTTGTTTTGGACAGGGATATGCAAGGTCGTCACATATCATGTTATATGGATTATAATAGATATGATACTGGGATATGTCAGAGCTCTGCCAGGAAGGATGTATGGGTTTCTAATGGACTGTGTTGGGAATTTCACAGGGGCTGGAAATATGTCTGACAGCTGGAATTACTCAGCGAATATGTGCTATGAGAGTAACCAGAAGCCAAAGGCCAGGATTATTTGCTTCTGGTAGCTGTGGTCTGGCTGTGTCTCAACCTCGTGTTGATAGGAGCCTGTGCTCTCGCATGGCAGCCACGGGTGGTCACAGTGTGGAAGATTTTAAAGGCAAAGACAATGTGGGAGAGAAATGACTGCTGCTGCTACTGCAGGTGCCCTTTTAGTACCATGGCTAAGGGGAGAGCTGGAACCGCATGCAGCACCGAGAGGGCTGACTCCGGCAGCATAGCCATTGTGCTGGACTGGGGGGGCGGGGCCAGTGGCAGCGTGATCAACGTCATGATGCACGCAGACAGTGGGGGCGTGGCCAACGCCAACTGTGACATGCCCCACCCAGCCTCCGGCGGCAGTGCGACCCCGCCCACCGCGACGAGCCACAGCCACAGCCCACAGAGCTTCTCCGTAGCGCCTGTCACCATGAGAAGAATGAGGCTCCAAGCCCCCGAATCTGCAAGCACCAGCACAGCACCACAAGGCAGCAATAACAATGACTCTGAAATTATAACCATTTCCAGCATCCCTCACAAAGAGATCAGAGACACTAGACAGGATTATGTACGCTCGAATGAACAGTCACTGCTGGCCTGGCTCCTGCATTGCTGGGATGTAGGTGCAGATGCTGTCCAGCTGGATCAGAGCGAGGCAAAGCAACTCAGGTCTTTGTCAAGGGATGGGGGAGTGGATAAAGAGCTGGGGAGGTTGGATGGGACCCACTCGCTTTGGGCTAGGCTTCTTGCAGCCATAAGGTCGAGATACCCCACCAAGGAGGACATGGTCTATCACTCTTTCAAATGGTTGGACATGGAGCAGGGAATTGATTGTCTTAGACAGATGGGGATTCAAGAAATAATTTATGCACAGGGCCAGGTGCCTGTGGACCCGGAGGAC
>VWZI01016784.1:2253-21724 GCA_013396835.1 Psilopogon haemacephalus | reverse complement strand
GGGTTGGAACTGGCTGATCTTTGTGGTCCCTTCCAACCCTGACTGATTCTATGATTCTATGATTCTATGATCTAGGGTAGGGTGTCCCTGGGCATGGCAGGGGGGTTGGAACTGGGTGATTTTTGTGGTCTCTTCCAATCCTAACTGATGCTATGATCCTTTGATTCTGTGATTCCGTGGTTCTATGATTTTATGATTCTATGATTCTATAATTCCATGTTTCTAGGACTCTATGATTCCATGATTTTATGAATCTATGAATCTGTGATTCTATAATTCTTTGACTCTATGATTCTATGACTCCATGATTTTATGATTCTCTATAATTCCATGATTCTATGACGCTATGATTCTATAATTGTATGATTCTATGACTCTATGATTCCATGATTCTATGACTCTATGACTCTGATTCCATGATTCTGTGACTCTCCGATTTTATGATTCTATAATTCCATAACTCTATGACTCCATGATTCTATGAGTGTATGATTCCATGATTCTATGACTGTATGACTCCATGATTTTATGATTCTGTGGCTCTATGATTCTGTGACTCTATGATTTTATGATTCTATGATTCCATGATTCTATGACTATGATTCAGTGATTCTGTTATTCTATGACTCTATGACTCTGATTCCATGATTCTGTGACTCTCCGATTTTATGATTCTATAATTCCATAACTCTATGACTCCATGATTCTATGAGTGTATGATTCCATGATTCTATGACTGTATGACTCCATGACTCTATGATTTTATGATTCTGTGGCTCTTTGATTCTGACTCTATGATTCTATGACTCTGTGATTTTATGATTCTATGATTCCATGATCCTATGACTCTATGATTCCATGATTCTATGACTCTATGACTCTGATTCCATGATTCTGTGACTCTACAATTTTGAGTCTATAATTCCATAACTCTATGGCTTCATGACTCTATGGGTGTATGATTCCATGATTCTATGACTGTATGACTCCATGACTCTATGATTTTATGAGTCTATGAATCTATGATTCTGTGACTCTATGATTCTATGACTCTCTGATTGTATAATTCCATGATTCTCTAACTCTATGCTTCCATGATTCTATGCTTCTAAGTCCAGCCCTGTGAATGGAGCCAAAGCAGTGCTTAAACATTTTTCTTACATCACCTTCTACTACTTCCACCCAAACATTTCAAGGACAGGCAGCATCTCGCTGCGTTCATTGCTTTAATAAAATAAAGAATTAGCTCTCACTTGGCAGCTTTCTGCCAAAATATGTAGAGTAAAAGGGTGATTTGGGGAGAGTCTTCATCCAATTCATGCAAGCTCTCATTTTGTGCATTTTGCTTCTACATTGTGGCATGGGGAAAAATCCAGCTGGAAACTGTGCACGGGAGAAAGTGTCCCAGGACGCAGGAGATGCTTTAGAGAAGCTTCCATAACTGTCATTTTTAATGTAGGCAGGAGCTGGATAATAAACTTCCAGCAGAATCACCCACCAAGGACATTTCTGATGGCAGCAGAGATGCTCGTATGGATGGGCTCACTGATTGGAAAATGTTTAGCCTGATGGGTTGGCAAAGCAGCAGAGCTGCCCCCTGGGCTGTGTGAGTGCTCCACAGACAGCATGACAGAATGGTAAGGGCTGGAAGGCATCTCTGGAGAACAGAGTGTCCAAGGCTCCCTGCCAGGGCAGGGTCACCTAGAAAGTCCTAATAAAAAGAGGATCAGGGCAGAGCACATTGCTCTCTGCAGCTACCTGAAGGGAGGTTGTAGCCAGCTGGGGCTGGGCTCTGCTGCCAGGCACCCAGGGACAGAAGGAGGGGATACAGCCTCAAGCTGTGCCAGGGGAGGTTCAGGCTGGATATGAGGAGGAAGTTGTTGGCAGAGAGAGTGATTGGCATTGGAATGGGCTGCCCAGGGAGGTGGTGGAGTCCCCATGGCTGGAGGTGTTGAAGCAAAGCCTGGATGGGGCACTTAGTGCTATTGGCTAGGTCTGGAGGCTGGGTTGGAGTGGATGAGCTTGGAGGTCTCTTCCAACCTGGCTTATTCTAACTTCTAATTTCTGACTTCGAAAATAGAGTCATAAAACGGTTTAGGTTGGAAGGGAACTCAAAGCTCAGCCAGTTCCAACCCCCCTGTGCCATAGGCAGGGACACCTCCCACTGGAAGAGGTCACTCAAGGTCTCATCCAACCTGGCCTTGAACACCTCCAGCAAGGCTGTGTGTGATCTTGGATCCCGTTCTGTGCTTCTGTGCTCCACAACCTTCCTGGGCAACCTGTGCCAGTGTCTCACCACCCTCACTGCAAACAACTTTCTCCTAATATAATATCCACTTTCAATCTCCCCTCTGCCACTTTAAACCCATTCATCCTTGTCCTGCCATTACAAGACCTTGTCAATTGTCCCTCTCCAGCCCTCTTCCAGACCTCCTTCAGATCCTGGAAGGCCACTCCAAGGTCTCCTGGGGGCCTTTTCTTCTCCTGGCTAAAGCAGATAAAGCATTCTGCAGATCCCACCCCGAGTCCTTCTCAACCAAGATTCAATGATTAAAAAAAAAACCAACAACATGTGGCACATAACCTCCTCCTCCTACCCTTTAGTGTTGTAATTTTCTGTTCCTCTCATGCCATGATATGCTCACTGGTCCCTTGCACATAGAGGAGACCTTGAATTGGCCTTCCAGTTTCTGAAGGGGGCCACAGGAGGGCTGGGGAGAGACTATTGACAAGGGCTTATAATGAGAGGAGGAGGAGGAATGGGTTTGAGGTGTCAGAGGGGAAATTGAAAGTGGATGTTAGGAGGAAGTTGTTTGCAGTGAGGGTGGCGAGACACTGGCACAGGATGCCCAGGGAGGTTGTGGATGCTCTGGGGTGGTGAGACACTGGCACAGGTTGCCCAAAGAAGGTTGTGGATGCTCTGAGATTGAATCGATGTTTCTAAATCTCTGAGGGCTGGGGGTCAGCAGGGGGGGCACAGGCTCTGCTCACTGCTGCCTGGGATAGGCCAAGGAGCAATGGATGGAAGCTGCAGCACAGGAGGTTGCAGCTCAACACAAGAGGCAACTTCTTGCCTGTGTGAGTCCCAGAGCAGTGGCACAGGCTGCCCAGAGAGGTTGTGGAGTCTCCTTGTGTGGAGCTTGCCTGGATGTGTTCCTGTGTGATCTGGTCTAAGAGGTCCTGCTCACGCAGCGGGGACTGGACTGGATGAGCTTTGGAGGTCCCTTCCAGGCCTTGACATTCTGTGATTCTATGAACTTCTTCATCCTTCTCTACATATTTCACTACAAGCTCGGGACGAATTTCCTCCAGCAGAAAAGGTTCTGTCTCCAGCTGACCACTTAGGGTGTTTCCAGTGATGAGGACAACCACCAGTAGGGTCTGTGTAACCTGCAGCAGAGTCAGTGCCACGTCACTGGAATTGCTTTGACAGGGTCACAAGTTGCTGTCCTTGCGAAAGAGCCCCTGTGCTGCAGGCACAGTGTGCCACAATGACCATGTCACCAGATGTCCCTGGCTGACAGCAGCCTGGCTGTCCCCTTCCTTCCCAGTTCACTTGCAAACAGTGCTTGCTGCTTCCCTGGAGAGACTGAGCATGGAGAATCATGGAATCATAGAATGGTTTAGGTTGGAAGAGACCTCAAATATCATCCAGTTCCAACCCCCCTGTGCCATAGGCAGGGACACCTCCCACCAGAACAGGTCACTCAAGGCCTCATCCAACCTGGCCTTCAACATCTCCAGGGAGGTTGTGTGTGATCTTGGATCCCATTCTGTGCTTCTGTTCTTCACAACCTCTCTGGGCAGCCTGTGCCAGGCTCTCACCACCCTCACTGCAAAAAAACTTCCTAACATCCACTTTCAGTCTCCCCTCTCACACTTTAAACCCATTCCTTCTCATCTTGGCATTACAAAACCTTGTCAATAGTCCCTCCCCAGCCCTCCTGGAGCGCACTTCAGATCCTGGAAGGCCAGTCCAAGGTCTCCTGGCAGCCTTCTCTTCTCCAGGCTGCACAGCCCCAACTCTCTCATCCTGTCCTCACAGCAGAACTGCTGCAGCCCTCTCAGCATCTTGGTGGCCTCCTCTGCACTGGTTCCAACACTTCCATGTCCTGCTTGTGTTGGGGGCTGCAGAGCTGCAGACAGTGCTGCAGGTGGGGTCTGTTTCTAGTGTCTGGAGCTTTCCCTGCATCCTCTCACCAGCTGCAGTTGGGCCCTGGGGGCTGTGTCTGGGCTGGTGAAGAACTAATTTCCCTGACTTATTCTTGCCCCTTTGGGATCTGCAGGTCCTGGCTGAAGCAGACAAGGTACTACCTATTTATGGGCAAATAAAACTCATCAGGACTAAGTTCAAGAGTGGTCCACATCAGCTTCACTCAGAAGGACAGCAACATATCAGTCTTAGAGGAGTTTCCTTTGCTTCAGTGAATGGAAAACTGGAAAAGGGGAGTTAGAGTGTTGGCTCTGCTGAGGAGAACCTTCCATGGTGTCCTCTTTAAGTGCTGTGATGGGTTGTGTTGGGGGAACCAGCCCAGGCTCATTCCAAGCCTGAGCTGTCAGGAAGCATTTGAGCCTGTCACAGGCAAAATTAAAAGCACAAGAGCCATGCAGGATAGCCCCTGCCCTGGGCCAGGATCAGCTCTGGCTTCATCATTCCTGAGGCTCTGCTTGTTCTTGGCTGCAGTAAAGAAAGCTCTGCAGACCCCCCTATGCAACCTGCTGCAGCATTGCTGCATCCCCAAAGTTAGAAGCTCCTTCTGAAGCTTTCTTCCCCGAGTTTACCTTTGGCTGTCATTGCCCAGCCTGTGAGAAACAGAGCAAACAGCATTTCAATGCCTCTTGCCAGCCTTTTATGGAGCTGAAGATCATTAACCATGTCCTCTTGGAATTTCTAGACAGTTGAAGATCATTGACCATGTCCTGTTGCAATTTCTAGACAGCTGAAGATCATTGACCATGTCCTGTTGCAATTTCTAGACAGCTGAAGAACATTAACCATGTCCTCTTGAAACTTCTAGAGAGAGGAAGAACATTAACCATGTCCCCTCAAAACTTGTTCATGCTCCTCACTCCCAATCTCTCCTTGAAGGTGAGATTTCCCAGTGCTATTTTCTGAGAAGGCTTCTGTGTGCTCCCACAGGCTCCCTCTGATCCACCTTCCCCTCCAAGTGCAGCACCAAAACCTGATCACAACATAGAATCACAGAATCATGAAATCATAGAACCACAGAATCATAAAATCATAGAATCAAAGAATCATCAGATGAAAGAATCACAGAATCAGAGAATAATAAAACCATAGAATCAAAGAATCACAGAATCAGAGAATCAAATAATCAACCTATCATAGAATCAGAGAATAATAAAATCATAGAATCAAAGAATCACAGAATCAGAATAAATTGATAGAATCAAAGAATCACAGAATCATAGAATAACAAAATTATAGAATCAAAGAATCAGAGAATCAAATAATCAACCTATCACAGAATCAGAGAATAATAAAATCATAGAATCAAAGAATCACAGAATCAGAGAATAACAAAATTATAGAATCAAAGAATCACAGAATCAGAGAATCAAATAATCAACCTATCATAGAATCAGAGAATAATAAAATCATAGAATCAAAGAATCACAGAATCAGAATAAAATCATAGAGTCAAAGAATCACAGAATCATAGAATAACAAAATTATAGAATCAAAGAATCAGAGAATCAAATAATCAACCTATCACAGAATCACATAATCAGAGAATAATGAAATCGTAGAATCAAAGAATCAGAGTAAAAAAATAATAATCACAGTATCATAGAACAATAAAATCATTGAATCACAGAATCAGAGAATAATAAAATCGTAGAATCAAAGAATCAGAGAATAATAAAATCATAATCAAAGAATCATAGAATAATAAAATCGTAGAATCCTAGAATCACATAATCAGAGGATAAGAAAATTATAGAATAAAAGAATCACAGGATAATAAAATCATAGAATCAAAGAATCACAGAATAATAAAAATCTTAGCTTCAAAGAATCACAGAATCATAAAATCAGCCTGGGTTGGAAGGGACCACACAGATCATCCAGTTCCAACCCCCCTGTGCCATAGGCAGGGACACCTCCCACTAGAACAGGCTGCCCACAGACTCATCCAGCCTGGTCTTAAAAACCTCCAGGGATGACACTTCCACCACCTCTCTGGGCAACCCATTCCAGGCTCTCACCACCCTCACTGCAAAAAACTTCATCCTAACATCCACTTTCAATCTCCCCTCTGACACTTTAAACCCATTCCTCCTCATCTTCTCGTTACCAGACCTTGTCAATAGTCCCTCCCCAGCCCTCCTGGAGCCCCCCTTCAGATCCTGCAAGGCCACTCCAAGGTCTCCTGGCAGCCTTCTCTTCTGCAGGCTGCAGAGCCTCAACTCTCTCAGCCTGTCCTCACAGCACAGCTGCTGCAGCCCTCTCAGCTGCATCTTGGTGGCCTCCTCTGCACTGGCTCAAACACTTCCATGTCCTTCTTGTGTAGGGGGCTCCAGAACTGCACACAGTGCTGCAGGTAGGGTGTAAGGAGAGAAAGCGTAGAACGGTTTGGATTGGAAGACACCTTTAGAGGTTTTTTGCTTCTTGTGAATTAATCCTTCTGGTTTAAACAGGGCAGATATTTGGTAATTGTTGTACTGTTAGTTGCATGATTATTATTCTTGCTACTGGATTATTTACCAGCTACTTTCTGCTGAGGCTTCACAGAATCACAGAATTAACCAGGTTGGAAAAGACCTCTAGGACCATCAAGTCCAACCTATCACCTAACATTTTCTCATTAAGAAACTCATGGCACTAAGTGCCTCATGCAGCCTCCTCTTAAACATCTCCAGGGACAGGGACCCCACCACCTCCCTGGGCAGCCCATTCCAATGCCAATCACTCTCTCTGCCAAAAACTTCCTCCTCACATCCAGCCTCAACCTCCCCTGGCACAGCTTGAGGCTGTGTCCCCTCATTCTGTCCCTGGGTGCCTGGCAGCAGAGCCCAACCCCACCTGGCTACAACCTCCCTTCAGGTAGCTGCAGAGAGCAATGAGCTCTGCCCTGAGCCTCCTCTTCTGCAGGCTGCACACCCCCAGCTCCCTCAGCCTCTCCTCTTGTTGCACCTCAACATCTCTCTGGAATTGAAGGGCCCAGAACTGGACACAGCACTCAAGGTGTGTGCTGAGCAGTGCTGAGCACAGGGGCAGAATAACCTCCCTGCTCCTGCTGCCCACACTGCTCCTGCTCCAGCCCAGGATGCCATTGGCTCTGCTGCCCACCTGGGCACACTGCTGCCTCATCTTCAGCTCCTATCTCCCAGCACCCCCAGCTCCCTCTCTGCCTGGCTGCTCTCTCAGCCGCTCTGTCCTCAGCATGTAGCACTGCCTGGGTTTTTGTGGCCAAATTGCACTTGGACTTGTTCAAACTCCCTGGGTATTGAACCATTACCTCTGAGGGTTACCTTGCTCAATACTGTGTTTCTCATCACTTTTCTTGTCCAGCAGTTTAAGTGTCCCACTCCCCGGGATTTTGACTCTATTTTTCCCCCCATGAGTTCATTGCTTCTCTGCTTCCCATGTGGCTTCCTCATTGTGAGCACCGAGACAAATCCATTTGTCTCCTCTTCTGCTGAATTTCCACTGCTGTGGGGCGGTGATTACTCCTTGATGGCTCCATGATCTGATTTGGCTCAGTCAATATATCTGCTTGAAACTCATTGTAGCAGCCCTGGTTTATTTACGAGCAAGTCTAGGCAGCGTAAGTGGATTAGTATTGTCAGAAAGGGAGCTCCCACCCAGGCTGCACTTCCATCATAACCTGGCAGAGCTAAATACCATAGAATGATAGAATGGTTTGGGTTGGAAGGGAGCTCAAAGCTCAAATACCATAGAATCATAGCATGGTTTAGGTTGGAAGAGAGGTCAAATACCATAGAATGATAGAATGGTTTGGATTGGAAAAGAGCTCAAAGCTCAAATGCCATAGAATCATAGCATGGTTTAGGTTGGAAGAGAGGTCAAATACCATAGAATGATAGAATGGTTTGGGTTGGAAAAGAGCTCAAAGCTCAAATGCCATAGAATCATAGAATGGTTTAGGTTGGAAGGGACACCAAAGCTCAAATACCATAGAATGATAGAATGGTTTGGGTTGAAATGGAGCTCAAAGCTCAAATACCATAGAATGATAGAATGGTTTGGGTTGAAATGGAGCTCTAAGCTCAAATACCATAGAATCATAGAATGGTTTAGGTTGGAAGGGACACCAAAGCTCAAATACCATAGAATGATAGAATGGTTTGGGTTGAAATGGAGCTCAAAGCTCCAATACCATAGAATGATAGAATGCTTTGGGTTGAAATGGAGCTCAAAGCTCAAATACCATAGAATCATAGAATGGTTTAGGTTGGAAGGGACACCAAAGCTCCAATACCATAGAATGATAGAATGGTTTGGGTTGAAATGGGGCTCAAAGCTCCAATACCATAGAATGATAGAATGGTTTGGGTTGAAATGGAGCTCTAAGCTCAAATACCATAGAATCATAGAATGGTTTAGGTTGGAAGGAAGCTCAAAGCTCAAATACCATAGAATGATAGAATGCTTTGGGTTGAAATGGAGCTCTAAACTCAAATACCATAGAATCATAGCATGGTTTGGGTTGGAAGGGAGCTCAAAGCTCAAATGCCATAGAATGATAGAGTGCTTCGAGTTGGAAGGGACACCAAAGTTCATCCAGTTCCAAACCCCTCTGTGGCATATTCTATTCTATTCTATTCTATTCTATTCTATTCTATTCTATTCTATTCTATTCTATTCTATTCTATTCTATTCTATTCTATTCTATTCTATGACTGGATGCATCACTTAATGCCATTGGTTAAGGCTGAGTGCTAGGTTGGACTGGATGAGCTTGGAGGTCTCTTCCAACCTGGCTCTATTCTATTCTATTCTATTCTATTCTATTCTATTCTATTCTATTCTATTCTATTCTATCTTATTGTATCCTGTTCTGTTCTATTCCATTCTATTCTATTCTATGACTGGATGGGGCACTTAGTGCCATTGGCTAGGGCTGGGTCCTAGGTTGGGCTGCATGAGCTTGGAGGTCTCTTCCAACCTGGCTGATTCTATTCTAAAAGAGGAGAAGAATCCTTGAGTATGGGCTGCTGGTTCCTCCAAGAACCATAGAATCATAGACTGGTTTAGGTTGGAAAAGACCTCAAAGCTCATCCAGTTCCAATCCCTTATGCCATATGCAGGGACACCTCACACTAGATCAGGACACTCAAGACCTCATCCAGCCTGGCCTTGAACACCTCCAGGGAGGGAGCAGCCACAACCTCCCTGGGCAACCTGTTCCAGTGTCTTGCCCCCCTCACTGTGAAGAAGCTGCAGTAAGGGTGAGGTTGGCAAAAGATTCTTTTGTGGTGGGGGGAGGGAGGGGGTGGGAAGGTGAAAAAAAAGAACAAGATGTAGAAGAATAAAAGGCCAAAAGAGAGGCTGAAGCAATAAAACATAGCCTGAACGTTCACCTTCCCCTCCAGTCCTGGAGAACTCAAGAGATGATGAGTAGAGCTGTCAAAACATTTTTTTAATGGGAGAGTTGTGATTTATGAGGGTTTGTTTTTCATTACTTTTATTCCTTTTTTTTTTCTTGTTTTG
Organism: Psilopogon haemacephalus; assembly: GCA_013396835.1. NCBI lineage: Eukaryota > Metazoa > Chordata > Aves > Piciformes > Megalaimidae > Psilopogon > Psilopogon haemacephalus. The sequence continues at coordinate 12,024 of VWZI01016784.1, read as the reverse complement.
GTTTGGGTTTTTTTTAAGCAGAGGTTTGGGTGGGTTCGAACACTCAGGCTTTTCCCTATTTCTCTTCTTTTCAATTGAAAAGGATGGGGTGGGGGAAAAGGAGGCACTGGCTTTGTTTTTCTGCAGCATCCTCCTGGAGAAACTGCCTGCTCATGGCTTGGATCGGTAGGTGGGTTAAGAAATGCCTAATGGCCAGGAACAAACAGTGGTGGGGATTGGAATTAACTCAACCCACTGCCTGCTCAACAGGGGTGCTCACCAGGGTTCAGTGCTAGGACCTTTGGTATCTGCCTGGAGCACTGTGTGCAGCTCTGGAGCTCCAAACACAAGAAGGACATGGAAGTGGTGGGGCCAGTGCAGAGGAGGCCACCAAGATGCTGAGAGGGCTGCAGCAGTTCTGCTGTGAGGACAGGCTGAGAGAGCTGGGGCTGTGCAGCCTGGAGAAGAGAAGGCTGCCAGGAGACCTTGGAGTGGTCTTCCAGGATCTGAAGTTGGCTCTAGGAGATCTGGGGAGGGACTATTGACAAGGTCTTGTAATGAGAGGATGAGGAGGAATGGGTTTAAAGTGTCAGAGGGGAGATTGAAAGTGGGTGTTAGGAGGAAGTTGTTTGCAGTGAGGGTGGTGAGACACTGGCACAGGTTGCCCAGGGAGGTTGTGGCTGCTCCCTCCCTAGAGGTGTTCAAGGCCAGGCTGGATGAGGCCTTGAGTAACCTGTTCTAGTGGGAGGTGTCCCTGCCTATGGCACAGTGGGGTTGGAACTGGATGTGATTTGAGGTCTCTTCCAACCTAAACCATTCTATGATTCTATGATCCTATCCTACCATAGTTCATTCTAGTCTAGTCTATTCTATTCTAGCCTAGTCTAGTTTAGTCTTTGCTATCCTATCCTATCCTATCCTATCCTGTCCTATCCTGTCCTGTCCTATCCTATCCTATCCTATCCCATCCTATCCTATCCTATCCTATCCTATCCTATCCTATCCTATCCTATCCTATCCTATCCTATCCTATCCTATCCTATCCTTTCCTATCCTATCCTAATTCTGTGACTGTGTATTTTATACTCTATTCTGCTTCACATTTAACTACTAAAACCAGGAAGAAAGCTTCAGCATGGAAGGTGAAATGGACACCTGAAGCCATTGCCATTTCTGCTCCTATTACATAGGCCGTCAGTGTGCTCTGGCAGCCCAGAGAGCAGCCAGAGCCTGGGCTGGAGCAAGAGCAGTGTGGGCAGCAGAGGTGGGGGAAGTGATCCTGCCCCTCTGCTCCACACTGCTGAGTCCCCACCTGCAGTAGTGCATCCAGTGCTGGAGCCCCTGGGACAAGAGGGATGTGGAGATGCTGGAGGTGTGCAGAGAAGGGCCCCGAGGATGCTGAGAGGGCTGCAGCAGCTCTGCTGTGAGCACAGCCTGAAAGAGTTGGGGCTGTGCAGGCTGGAGAGAAGGCGGCTCCCAGGTGACCTTCTTGTGGCCTTCCAGGATCTGAAGTGGGCTACAAAAAAGCTGGGGAGGGATTTTTGAGGCTCTGAAGGAGTGACAAGGCTGGGGGGAATGGAACCAAGCTAGAAATAGTGAAATTAAGAGTGGATGTTAGGAAGAAATTCTTTATGATAAGGGTGGTCTGAGGCTGGAAGAGGTTGCCCAGGGAGGTGGTGGAATCCTTACCCTTGGAGGTGTTGGAATCCTCACCCCTGGAGGTGTTTGCAGCCAGGCTGGCAGAGGCTGTGGGCAGCCTGATCTAGGGTAGGGTGTCCCTGGGCATGGCAGGGGGGTTGGAACTGGCTGATCCTTGTGGTCCCTTCCAACTCTGACTGATTCTGTGATTCTATGATCACCAAGTCCAACCTAGACCTCTACTCTACAAGATTAACCTTAAACCACATTCCCAAACAGAGGCTGTTGCCATTTCTGCTCCTGTTTATATGGGCTTGAATGTTTGGGGTGGGGTTTTTTTTTTTTTGGCCAGGAAAGAATAAAACTGCTGCTTTTTTTTTTTTAGCCTGCAGGAGACAACTTGGCTAGTGGCATAGAAGAAAAAAGAAAACCAAAACCAAAAAAACCAAAACATTTTTCCAAGCCGCTCTATTCAAACAGAAGCTGCAGACCCACAGATTAATTGCACTAATTACATGCTTGCAGCCACCGTGCTGTTCCCTGTGGCAGCCTGCAGAGAGAGAGAGAGAGAAAGCCCAGGCTGTGATCCTGAAAGCTGCTTCTTGGGCATGGTGCCCACATCAGGAGAGTCAGGCTGACAAACCCACCTGCCTCCCCTGGGAGATGTTCTGCTGCTTAGTAAATAACAGCCACTGTCACCATATCCCTCACCAGCTTGCATCATGGGAGAATCTTCCCTCTTCTCCTGGCAGGAGCAAAAAGAAATGGTCCTTCTATTCTGCATGGAATGTTGCCTTGGATGGGGGAAGGATGAACCTGATGGTGAGCAGCTCCCTGGCAAGGGATTTGGGAGTGCTGGGGGACAGCAAGTTTCCCAGGTTGGCCAGGTTGGAAAAGACCTCCAAGCTCATCCAGTCCAACCTAGCACCTAGCTCTAACCAATGGCACTGAGTGCCTCATCTACGAATAGAATAGAATAGAATAGAATAGAATAGAATAGAATAGAATAGAATAGAATAGAATAGAATAGAATAGAATAGAATAGAATGGAATATTCCCCTGGACAAGGGAAGGGTGAACCTGATGGAGAGCAGCTCCCTGGCAAGGGATTTGGGAGTGCTGGGGGACAGCAAGTTTCCCAGGTTGGCCAGGTTGGAAAAGACCTCCAAGCTCATCCAGTCCAACCTAGCACCTAGCTCTAACCAATGGCACTGAGTGCCTCATCTACGAATAGAATAGAATAGAATAGAATAGAATAGAATAGAATGGAATATTCCCCTGGACAAGGGAAGGGTGAACCTGATGGAGAGCAGCTCCCTGGCAAGGGATTTGGGAGTGCTGGGGGACAGCAAGTTCCCCAGAAGCCAGCAATATGCTCCGAAGGCCAAGAAGGCAAATGGTCTCCTAGGCTGCATCCAGAAGAGTTTGGCCAGCAGGTCAAGGGATGTTTTCCCCTTCCTCTATTATAGAATAGAATAGGATAAACTGGAATAGAATGGAACAGAAGAGAAGAGAGTGGAGTAGTACAGAATAGAACAGAATAGAATATAGTAGAATAGATTAGAGTGGAGTAATATAGAATAGAATGGAATAATACATAATAGAATACAACAGAGTAGAATAGAATAGAATAGAATAGAATAGAATAGAATAGAATAGAATAGAATAGAATAGAATAGAACAGAATAGAATAGAATAGAACAGAACAGAACAGAACAGAATAGAATCAAGTAGAGTAGAGTAGAGTAGAGTAGAACAGAATAGAATAGAAGAGAGTGGAGTAGAATAGAATAGAATAGAATAGAATAGAATAGAATAGAATAGAATAGAATAGAATAGAATAGAATAGAATAGAATAGAATAGAGTAATATAAAATAGAATAGAATAGAACAGAATAGAATATAACAGAGTAGAATAGAATAGAGTAGAACAGAATAGAATGGAGTAGAGTAGAATGGAATATAATAGAACAGAAGTAGAATGGAATATTGCCCTGGACAAGGGCAGGGTGAATCTGATGGAGAGCAGCTCCCTGGCAAGGGATTTGGGAGTGCTGAGAGACTGAAGGTTCCCCAGGAGCCAGCAATGTGCTCCCATGGCCAAGAAGGCAAATGGTCTCCTGGGCTGCACCAAGAAGAGTGTGGCCAGCAGGTCAAGTTAGGTTGTCCCCTTCCTCTATTATAGAATAGAATAGAATAGAATATGAGTAGAATAGAATAGAATAGAGTGGAGTAGTATAGAATAGAATAAAATAGAGTGGAGTAGAATAGAATAGAGTGGAGTGGACTAGAGTGGACACACTCTTCCTAACACACCCCAGGATCCCCTTGGCCCTCTTGGCCCCCAGGGCACATTGCTGTGCCATGGATGCTCTCCCCCTGCACTCCCAGGGCTGCCCTCCAGCAGGTCACCTCCCAGCCTGTACTGCAATGGGCAGGAGCAGCTTTCTGCATTCTCATCCTTCAGCCCCAGGCTTGGCCTCATGTCTGCAGTCCCTGCAGCCCCTCCCTGTTTCACTGGGCCACCAGGATGAACTCCTCTCACCCAGAGTGTTTATTTCATGTATTCAGAAGAGGACGAGGATTTGACCACACTTCGCTCCTGACCTTTTCAATATTCTGTATTTGACTTGGGGTTTTTGTAGGGGGTTTTTTGGTTATTTTTTTTTTTCGTGCTGGAGCAGCCACTTCGCCCAGTCCCCAAAGGTTAGTAGGATGTGGTATGTACACACAGGACACTTGGAGCAGCCAAGCAATCAAAGTGCACCTTCCACAGCAAAGGTCAGCAGCCTCCTGCTGGCTCTGTCCTTATACACAACCTTAATTTCAGGAACTCAGGGGCACGAAGCATGGGTGGAGGAGGTAAGTGGGTGCCAAACATGAAGGTCCTCTCAGTGCATAATAACAGTAGAGGGAGATTACCTCTCGTGGTGGTTTGGCAGGTAGCTGCCACTTTAAAATAACACAGGCTAGGACTCAGATGTCTGGAAGTTAGTAAATGAAGCTTTGTATTTACAGCAATGCACAATATCCAAACAGAGATTTACAATGTAGAAGAGATATTTACAGATATATACAGTGAAAAGGGAATGCAAAAACAGCACAGCCCTCCCAGAGATCAAAATCCCTAAGAGGGGTCTCAAACCACCCCTACCACCTTCCCCCCTTCCCCAATCTTATCTCACCACCTGTTGATGCTGCAGATAGGTGAAGGTAGATGGGCCAGGGGGGTTAGCAGCAGGAAAGAAGAGATCAAAATCCCTAAGAGGGGTCTCTAACCAGCCCTACTACCTTTCCCCCCTTCCCCAATCTTCTCTCACCATCTGTTGATGCTGCAGACAGGTGAAGGTAGATGGGCCAGGGAGGTTAGCAGCAGGAAAGAAGAGATCAAAATCCCTAAGAGGAGTCTCTAACCACCCCACCACCTTTCCCCCCTTCCCCAATCTTCTCTCACCATCTGTTTCATGCAGCAGACAGGTGAAGGTAGATGGGCCAGGGGGGATTAGCAGCAGGAAAGAAGTTAGTGCAATTATTCAGATTCAGCTACAAAAGGCAGGGAGAAAGAGAGAGCCATGCCAGAGCTATGTGGTGGTTTAGCAGTTAGCTGCCCCCCAACCCCTTGATATAACCCAGGCTAAGACTCTGAACAGCTGGAAGTTGGTAAATGAAGCTTTGTATTTGCAGCCATGCTCAATATCCAAGCAGAGATTTACAATGTAGAAGAGATATTTACAGACAGATACAGTGAAAAGGGAATGCAAAAACACCACAGCCCTCCCAGAGATCAAAATCCCTAAGAGGGGTTTCTAACCACCCCTGCCACCTTTTCCCCCTTTCCCAATCTTCTCTCACCATCTCTTTCATGCAGCAGATAGGTGAAGGTAGATGGGCCAGGGGGGATAGGCAGCAAGAAAGAAGCTAGTGGAATTATTCAGATTCAGCTACAAAAGGCAGGGAGAAAGAGAGAGCCATGCAAGAGCTGCCACAGCCCAAAGTGGTCTGAAGCAGTCTCACTTATCTATATTTGGGTTACAACTCTTAAAACATTTTTGTCTCTTTCTCAGTAAAGCTATGAGTGAATTAGCATCATCTGTTTTCCTCTCTCAGCCTATAGTTTGATTTCTCATTCAAATTCCTACAATTAGTTCAAACCAGCACACCTCTGCAATCACAGAAATGGCAGGCTTGGAAGGGACCTCTGGAGATGGAGAGTCACCTCCCTACCAAGGCAGACTCACCTAAAAGAGATGGACCTGGGGGATGCTGGTGGAGGAGAAGCTCAATGTGAGCTGTCAGTGTGCTCTGGCAGAGCAGAGAGCAACCAGAGCCATGGTGGTATGGAGCTGAAGGTTGGACTCTCATGATCTCAGAAGTCTCCTCCAAACAACACCAGAGCCTGGGCTGAAGCAAGAGAAGTGTGGGCAGCAGGGGGAAAGAAGGAAGGTTGTGGCTGCTCCCAGGGAGGTTGTGGCTGTTCCCAGGAAGGTTGTGGCCGCTTCCTTTCTGGAGGTGTTCAAGGCCAGGCTAGATGAGGTCTTGAGCATCCTGATCTAGTGGGAGGTGTCCCTGCCTATGGCACAGAGGAGTTGGAACTGGCTGAGCTTGGAGCTCTCTTCCAACCTAAACCATTCTATGATTCTATGATATAAGTGGTCCTGCTCCTCTGCTCCACACTGCTGAAACCCCACCTGGAGTACTGCATCCAGAGATGGAGCCCCTGGGACAAGAGGGATGTGGAGGTGCTGAAAGGTGTCCAGAGAAGGGCCATGAGGATAAGCAAGGGGCTGGAGCTGCTCTGCTGTGAGGAGAGACTGAGGGAGTTGGAGCTGTGCAGTGTGGAGAGAAGAAGGCTCCCAGGTGACCTTCTTGTGGCCTTCCAGGATCTGAAGTGGGCTACAAGAAAGCTGGAGAGGGACTTTTTAGGCTGTAACACCTGAGGTAGTGATACAGAGTAGGGAGAATGGGGACAGAGGAAATGGATAGATTCAGCCTGGATGTTAGGAAGAAGTTCTTCATGATGAGGGTGGTGAGAGCCTGGAATGGGTTGCCCAGGGAGGTGTTTGGGGCCACATTGGTAGAGGTGTTTGCAGCCAGGCTGGCAGAGGCTGTGGGCAGCCTGATCTAGGGTAGGGTGTCCCTGGGCATGGCAGGGGGGGTTGGAACTGGCTGATCCTTGTGGTCCCTTCCAACCCTGACTGATTCTATCATTCTATGATTCGATGATTCTATGACTCTATGAATCTATGAACTGAGTGGCTGATGAGGATGCTGAGCCCAGGAGGGTGTTGAGAGCACACTGCTCATGTTTGCATCTCTCCAAAGGTCATTGGAGAGCTGCTCCATCCTGAGGTCCCTGCTGCCAGACTGACTGCAGTGGGCACTGATTTGCAGCTGACACTGTCAGCGTTTGACGCTCACAATGATCCATCACACCCAGCACTATCAGAAGCAGAGCTGAAAGAAGGCATTTTTCTTTCTTTTCCCCACTCATACACGTGTTTTTTGAGGTTTTTTTCCTGGAAAGAAGGAGTGGTTCTCATCAGAGCTTTCCATTTTTCCTCTCTCTCTGTCTCTCTGGTGCACATGTGCTGAGTGACAATCAAGAGCAGGGCTGGGAAGCAGATAAAACCTGCCCATATGTTTCCTTTTTTTATGGGCTGCCACAGCCTGCAGCCCTTCCCATCTGGCCTGGGCTTCTCAGCAAGCATGAGGAATCCAAAGGGCCACGAGGATGCTGAGAGGGCTGCAGCAGCTCTGCTGTGAGCACAGCCTGAAAGAGTTGGGGCTGTGCAGGCTGGAGAAGAGGAGGCTCCCAGGTGACTTTCTTGTGGCCTTCCAGGATCTGAAGGGAGCTACAAAAAAGCTGGGGAGGGACATTTTGGGCTATCAGGGAGTGACAGGACTAGGGGGATGGAGCAAAGCTGGAGGTGGGGAGATTCAGATTGGATGTGAGGAGGAAGATGTTGGGCATGAGAATGGTGAGAGCCTGGCAGAGGTTGCCAGCACAAGAAGTACATGGAAGTGTTAGAGCAAGTAGAGAGGAGGCCACCAAGATGCTGAGAGGGCTACAGCAGCTCTGCTGTGAGGACAGGCTGAGAGAGTTGAGGCTCTGCAGCCTGGAGAAGAGAAGGCTGCCAGGAGACCTTGGAGTGGCCTGGGGGATAGAGAAGGGCTGGTGAGGGACTTTTCACAAGGTCTTGTAATGAGAGGATGAGGAGGAATGGGTTTAAAGTGTCAGAGGGGAGATTGAAAGTGGATGTTAGGAGGAAGTTGTTTGCAGTGAGGCTGGTGAGACACTGGCACAGGTTGCCCAGAGAGGTTGTGGAGCACAGAAGCACAGAACATGATCAAAGATCCCATTCTGTGCTTCTGTGCTCCACAATCTCCCTGTTCATGACCAGGTTGCATGAGACTTTGAGTGACCTGTTCTAGTGGGAGGTGCCCCTGCCTATGGCACAGGGGGGTTGTAACTGGATGAGCTTTGAGCTCTCTTCCAACCTAAACCATTCTCTGATTCTCTGATAAGTAAGGATTTGATTTCTCCTCCTGATGCAGATTCCTTTCCATTCCACTGAAGCCTTCCCTCGTTTGCGCCGCCTCTTAATGAAGGGCGTTTTGAAGCCAGAGTCTTGTTTTCTTGTTTTATTAAAAAGCATTAAAAATATTGCTCATTAAATATAGATGGGCTGCTGAACTTTTGCTGCTGCTGCAGGGAAGGATAAATCCTCAGCAGGAAGGCAAGCCAAAGAGAAATAAAACTGCAGCTCCCAGCATCTTGATAGCTTGGAGGCAGCCAAGATCACCTCTGACTGCTCTGCCTGGACCACCCCAGGTGACATAAAATCATGGAATGAGTCAGGGTTGGAAGGGACCACAAGGATCAGCCAGTTCCAACCCCCCTGCCATGCCCAGGGACACCCTACCCTAGAGCAGGCTGCCCACAGCCTCAGCCAGCCTGGCTGCAAACACCTCCAGGGATGAGGCTTCCACTGAGTTGTTCAACTGCAGAGTCTAACATCTGTTTCTGGTGTTTTAACCTGGTCCAATGAACTGGGACATAGAATCATAGAATCAGTCAGGGTTGGAAGGGACCCCAAGGATCAGCCAGTTCCAAACCCCCTGCCATGCCTTACTCTAGATCATGCTTCCCACAGTCTCATTCAGTCTGGCCTTAAACACCTCCAAGGATGTGGCCCCAACCACCTCCCTGGGTAACTTCTTGTGGCTGGCACAAAGGGAAGGTTGGCAAGGGGGTTGGAACTAGATGATCCTTGTAGTCTTTACCAATCCTGACTAATTCTATGATTCTATTTACATAAAGGGAGGTTGTAGCCAGGTGGGGTTGGGCTCTTCTGCCAGNTCTGGTGTTTTAACCTGGTCCAATGAACTGGGACATAGAATCATAGAATCAGTCAGGGTTGGAAGGGACCCCAAGGATCAGCCAGTTCCAAACCCCCTGCCATGCCTTACTCTAGATCATGCTTCCCACAGTCTCATTCAGTCTGGCCTTAAACACCTCCAAGGATGTGGCCCCAACCACCTCCCTGGGTAACTTCTTGTGGCTGGCACAAAGGGAAGGTTGGCAAGGGGGTTGGAACTAGATGATCCTTGTAGTCTTTACCAATCCTGACTAATTCTATGATTCTAACTACATAAAGGGAGGTTGTAGCCAGGTGGGGTTGGGCTCTTCTGCCAGGCACCCAGGGACAGAATGAGGGGACACAGCCTCAAGCTGTGCCAGGGCAGGTTGAGGCTGGATGTTAGGAGGAAGCTGTTGGCAGAGAGAGTGATTGGCATTGGAATGGGCTGCCCAGGGAGGTGGTGGAGTTCCCATGGCTGGAGGTGTTGAAGCAAAGCCTGGATGGGGCACTGAGTGCCATGGTCTGGTTGATTGGAGAGGGCTGGGTGCTAGGTTGGGCTGCATGAGTTTAGAGGTCTCTTCCAACCTGGCTGATTCTGTGATTCTATGATTCTTTGTGGCAATAGAATGTCCCTTTGTGAATGTTAAGGTGGCTTGGACAGCCAGGGGTTGATTCTATCAGGGAGAAGCTGATGGGAAGAGCTCCTGCCAAGGGCTGGGCTGCAGAAAGACTCTGCCTGAGACTTGCTCCTCTGCACACCAAGGGCACTGCCATGGCTTCTACCACACCTGGG